>JAHTLZ010003468.1:13445460-13486848 GCA_023846285.1 Phrynocephalus versicolor | reverse complement strand
AGATAGATAGATAGATAGATAGATAGATAGATAGATAGATAGATAGATAGATAGATAGATAGATAGATAGATAGATCTTGCAATGACACGTTGGGGGAAAATCCTGTTACTTTAGCATATCAAATTGCACTAGAGTAAGCCCATTGACTGATGATTTGGCAGGCCGACTCTTTTGCAAGTTCCACTGATCCATGGGCTTCCTCTAACACTGAAGAACCCACAAATAGCCAAACATGCTCCAAGCTAGTTGTAAGGGTTCAGTCACTTCCTTTTTAAATTAGTACATCAGAAAATAGTGCATGAAATAACATCAAAAATGCTATCATTATATTTTCTTAATTTGACTCCTTAGTACCATTGAATCTCAGATTCAGCCAGTGGGCATCTATTTTCAAAATTGTCTACACAATCTAGAAACTAGATTGAATTTAAAGGGAAAAATAGGACTTTTTACATGCGAATGAACACATTAACCATTTGTTTCTCAACACTTGAGGTTTCACACATTTTTAACACGCCACTTCCTCTTTAAACACTCCAAGGATGGGAGTCAGACCTCCACACTTGCCACCATACTTCAGCAATGAGGTCACCTCCTCCCCCTTTGCCTCCAAGCTGGTGCATTCCTGTACATGTTGTTGATGTAGAATTACACTTCACAACACCAAACAGGTGAGGGGGTGGGAAAGAGAGGAGATGCACTAAATTCTAAGCTTCCTTGAAGGCTATGCAAGGGCATCAACCAGCTTTCTGCACTTACCCTCCTGCCCTCCAGATGTGTGAGGCTCTAGCTCCAAGAATTGTTGACCACTGGTAAAGCTGAGAGGGGGCAAATTCCAAAGGACCTAAAGGGCACTAAGTTGGCGGAAGCTAATGGATGGAACTGTTGCAAAGTTTTGGATTTCTGCTTAAAATTCCCTTTTCTACTTCCACAGAAGAAGTACAGAAGTAAAAAAATTTGGAGATCTTTTTTTAAAGAATTTAATGAAAGCCCAATTCAGAAATTGCTTTATTGCCAATATTTTTTAAGACAGACTATGACTTTAAAACTACAGAGTTGATTACCAATCCCTTGACAGCGGCTAGATAAATCATAGCTAGGAACTGGAAGGGGCGCTATGAACTATGTATGGATGAATGGTATAACTAAATTTGGAATATTGCCTTAAATCACAAATTGACATGTAATTTAAAGATTAAGAAGGAGAGTTAAAAAGAGATATTTTTAATGAGATATGGGGTACATTTATTGAATATGTGGCTGTAAGAAATAAAGGTAAAGTTCCAGTGGAACAATCAATTCAGTTCTGGAAGAGAAGGTAATAAGTTAGTTTAGTTTTATTTCAATCTTTTTTTGTATATGTTTTGTATTTGTATTTTGTATTTTATATTGTTTTATAACATCAAAATATATAAAAAAGAAGTACTGTACAGAAGAGATTAGCTTAAAGTTTCCCAGATAGTCCACCCCATTCTCATGAACTGGCACTTAAAGACTCAATAACTCACTCTGAGACAAAGAATAAAAATATTTTATTATTTCCAGCAGTGAACAGATCAAACAGTAAACTAGCAGACTGACTTCACCCCCCCCCCCCAAAAAAAAAAGGAAAGGAAAGGAAAAGAAGGGGAAGTACTGAACAGAGAGACAGGGTTCTCTTTCGAACTTAGAGGTGGGGAGGAACATTTGGTTAGATTGACAGTCAAGCAGGCCCAGAAAGGTCCCTCCCAGCCACACCTACTAGAGGCAGCCTGCGAGGTTATAATAACTCCAACAGGAACTTTGGGAGCAAACAGGGGAAATGAAATTTTTGCATCACACAGTCTAACCCACTGCCTCCTAACACTGGCATGCCTGCATAAGTTGTTGGATTACACCTCCAAAAATACAAGTATAGTCATAGCCTCAGACAGTGATTCTGACATTCCTTCATTCTCATGTGCCGTGTTCCCTAATGTGGTCCAGTGAGGTTGTGATGAAGCAGTCATGTGTTCTACTGTATCTGATAAGGCAAGCATATTATGATGTGTTACAATTATGACTCCAAACGCTTGAAACATGCTATGCACCGTGCAATTAGTCTTGAAGGTGCCGCAACATGGTATTTTTGTATCTTTGTTTGCTTGCTTTTGTTTGTTTTTGTTTTGTGTCTCTTATAAAAATCCGTTTAAAATCTTTTCACTGTTCCTTTAAATTTCCAACCTCAGTTGCAAGGAGTTGTTGTGGACTACAACTCCTATCCTCCCTTTTCACTGGGTTCACTGTATGGGGCTGATGGGAGCTGTGGTCCACAGCATCCACTGAGAGCCAACTATTTCCCAACCTTCACTCCCTGCAGAAGCCTAACCCTCAGGTGGTGGGGGTGAGCTGCAAGAAGCCACCTCCACCCTGGGGTGATGGAATGAAGAGAACCTACCTGGACAAGTGGAGCCACATAACAATCAGGCTTGCACTGGTAACATCCTGTATTGATTACTGCAATGTGCTGTACGTGGGGCAGCCTTTGAAAACAGTCCAGCACTTGCAACTGGTTCAGAATCATGTGGCGCAGCTGGTGAGTGGTGGGGTCGCCAAGGATCACATCACACTGATTCTATATAACCTACATTGGTTACCAGTTGCTGCCTGAGCCCAATTCAGAGTGTTTCGTTTGATGTATAAAGCCCTAAACAGTTTAGGCCCTGGTTACCTGAAGGACTGCCTCCTTCCATATGAACCTACCCCACAATTAAGATCTAGCCAGGGAGCCCTCCTGAAAGAGCCATCCGTCCCTCAAGGAGGTGAAAGGGATAGCCGGTAGGTATAGGGCCTTTTCGGCAGCTGCCCCCAAACTATGGAATGCCCTCCTGAGTGAGTGAGATCTGCTTGGCATCAACATTGATGACATTTCGGTACCAGCTAAAAACCTTCCTGTTCCAGAAGTTTTTTAACTGACATAACATAGATTTGGGCCCTGGTGGCTATTTTAGTGTATTTTAGTGTATTGTATTTTAAAGTTTTAGTTATTCATTTTAATTGTTGTAACCACCCAGAGACCTTTGGGGAGTGGGCGGCATATAAATTCTATAAATAAATAGAATAAATAAAATAAAAGGAGGTTCATGTTAGGTGATGGCCTTTGTGGTCACATCCATTGGGCCAGGGCTCCAAATAGCCCTGGAGCATCAGTTGCCTTTGGTGGCACTTCTCTTGCTTATCTTTTAGAGCCTCCTTCCGAAGGGATCAAGGAGAGGGATGTGTCTCCTTATCAGAAAGATCTAATCAGTCCTGATCAGTCTTTCCTCCTTCCCTTTTCCGGAACCAATCAAGCCCTGGGCTCCTCCCAAGAGCAAATGAACTTTTCCTGACATTTGGGAAAAGGCAAGGACAGTTTATTTTATGAGCTTCCTCATCTCCCCACCCCAGCCACCGCTGAAAAAGGTGGTTGTTCTGCCTAAACAAGGCGAAGACAGAAAAACCCATCAAGACCAGGCGACCTTTTTCAGAGAGCTCTGCGGAGGATCAGCGCTATTTGATACCCTAGCCATATATAAAAATAAATCACTGCCAGCTTAGGAGAGGAAGGGAAGCAAGGCTCTACTTTCTGGCAAGCAGGCTTCATCCCTGTGCAATCTCGAGGGCCAAGGGGAAGGGAGAATGGAGGGAATACAAAGGTCAATTCATCCCGCTTCTCCTGGTTCTGGAACTGAGCCTAGTGGAAGGATGATGAAGAAAACAGGTTCCCTGGCAAGCACAGCTTCCTCAAGAAATACCTGGACGCAAGCCTCAAGATGCCAACGCAATCAGAAACGCTCATGCCAGATCAGGATATTGGTTTTCCGGCCAATTGCCCTCCTTCACCGTGAAAAACCTAATCTTCCACATTCACCCCGTCAGCAGAAGTAATTTCAGAAAATCACACCAACGGCACCAGTGCCTGGCGTGAGCCAAGCCGAAGGACGCCTGGCCCCCTTGTCTTTTTTTTCCACATGAAAATGGTGCTGTTTTGATTCTGAACTGACCTTTTTAAAAGCCCAGCCAGTAGCAGCCTAGTTTGCTTAACACATCACAAAAGGGAACCGGAGTCAGGGTGGTGGTAGTGTACTGATTTGCATCCCATTTGCCACTACTAGTTGTGAGCAACAGATGCAAATTTAGAAATGATGGACTGAATCCAGCTGTCTGTGCCATCTTTTGTGTGTGTGTGTGTGTGTGTGTGTGAGTGAGTGTGTGTCCTGTGCTGTCAAGTCATAACTGACTTAGAGCCTTTTCACACGACCCCTAAGATCTGCTGGCCACTTAAATTCGACCAGGGATCTTGGGGGGTTGTTGCTCTTCCTGCATCCCCACCCCTCCGCACTTCCTTGCTCCTGTCTGCGTGAGGGGGGTGGGGAGAAAAAAAAAGAAAAAAAATGCAGGCTCACCTCCGAAGCCGCCCGGTAGCCCAGTCATCGTCCTGATTCCTTCTCTTCCTTCTCTTAAAGGGGCGGGAGGCAAAAAAAAAAAAAAAAAAAACAGAAACGAGGAGAGCCGGGCACTCACCAGATTATATCCGGATCTGGGGATTTTCACCCTCCAACAGCAGGTACATGAAAAGTGCACTGGGGCGCTTTTTAGGTGGGCGTGTTCGCACTTAATTTCCTGCAAACTCCGGAGCTGGTGGGGAAACAATTGTAAGCTCCGGAGCTGGCAGCCATTTGCGGCGGAGTTTAGGGGTCGTGTAAAACTACCCTCTTAGTGACCCTAATAAGGCTTTTGAGGTAAGTGAGATACTTAAGGACGAGTTTTACCAATTCCACTCCCCTAGTGGGTTTCCATTCCTGAACAGCAATTCAACCCAGTTCTCTTAGTCCTTCACTTGATTCACTATACCACATTGGCCTGGGAATCTGCTGTGCCAACTAGTTGGACCTCTGAAAGAAAAGGACCAAAACAGGCATCAAACTAAGTCCCATTCATTCAATAGGCCTTCCCTAGTTGGAGCTAACGATTGGAGGTTTAGGCCTATGATTGCAATTAGAGATGGGCACGAATAAAAAATGGTGTTTCGTTTGTCGTTTGTCGTTTCTACCCGCTTTTTGTGCGATTTTTAAAGCATTTTCGTGCGCGGGCGTCCCCCAACGCCCCAGACCAGAGGGAAAACACTAAAAAAATGGATGCTGGCAGAGACACAGTATAGACTAGGTACGCAGGGAGGCTGCAAAGGCAGCGGCGGGCGTTGCCCAGGGTGCAAGGCAGCCGCAGAGTGACTGCACTGCAGGGCAAGGGAGGGTACTCACCGAGAGGTATGCAGCACGCATGCACACAGGGAGGCTGGCAGGACTGAAGCTAGAGTCGCAGAGACAGCAATCCCACCCTAACTCCCACCGGAGACTGCAAGGAGGACGGGGGCTGCCAGAGCTTTTTATGCCCTCTGTGGCTGCCAGACTTGCCCAGTCTGCAACCTGGGCATGCTATTGGTTGAACATGATCCCATCACATGGCTTGCCTCCATTTTGTGGCTGGTGGCGACATCCATTTTAAAGGGAAAAGAAATATACATTGCGATGGGAGAAGACAAAAACAAACGTTTTAAGGACCCCAACCCCCCTGGTAGGTATTATCAGACAATATAAATAATTATTGCTGTGTTTTTACGGATGTCCAGGGGATTTTTTAACATTTAAAACAGCGCATTTCATTGTGCGTCGCCATTAACGGAAACGAAACGTAACGACCACAATTTTCGTGGTTCTGTTCGTTTCGTTGCCTTTTCATCACAATTTTCGTTTGTCATTTCGTTACGTAACGGAATGACAAACGAATAACGGAAACGAAAAAATGTTCGTTCCGTGCCCATCTCCAATTGCAATTAAAATATTAGTACACCACTTCCAATGTCATTCTTTTGGAAAAGGGTATTACTAGAAAAACTGTGTGGATGCCTACTTGCTCAGCTTGCTGCCCAGGTGTTTACTATTGACTGATGGGAAATATCAAGGCTCTACAGCTCTAGAGCTATCCAGATATGAACCAAATAGATTTTCAAATGGAAGACACCCTAAAATGGTTGAAATTAATACAGAAACATGGAACCATGTTTACACGAGTGCCTGTGTATGGTTCTTTGAGGCAATAGATGTAGACAATGACCCAGGTTTCTCTGGTAAGTTGGCTCTTTGGTTCATCTGCTTTGCATTTCCTTATCTGCACAGAATACTCATGGGCCTGATTTCCACACACCAGTCTTGCCTCTCTCTTTATGTCTTAGGCTGGAAACAGATATTGGGTACAGTGCACATTTAGAGCTCAGTGCATGCTACTATTGCACAGAGGTGATGACAGCCAATTTTCATAGTTCCAGAATTACGGTGTGGTATTCAGATGTTCACATTAGTTAAGAATTTCCCTAATCCACTCGTTCCCTAATCCACCCAATCATGTAGATCCAGGTAGCAAATTCCATTTTGCCATCTTGGATTTACTGGTAGTTCTCTTATAAACACTTCAGTTCTTGGCTGAAGACCAGCTTCTATATAAGCTAAGAGTTAAAAGTAATCAAGTAATGGGTAGGGAGGATTGGCAACAGAGGCTTGCCTTCCAAGGAAGACCCCCCCCAACCACTCTAACCAGTTCTCCCACTAGTTAGCTCTTGACCTTTCCCACATACTATTGAGTTGTCATTTTACTGTTCTTTATTATCGGTTACATTTTCATCCCACACTTCTTCAAGAAACTCCAGGTAGGTTGAGAAGATTTATCTTGTTTTGATTTCTTGATTGTGACAAGTTTGAAGGGGTATTTTAGGGGGGGAAGGACAATTGAGGTGAGCCATGAAGTTTTGTGAACCATCCGTTTATAGGGCAAACAGTCATGCTGACCTTGATTTTATATTACGTATCTGTTGGCTTCTATATTTCATTTTGGCTAGCTTGGTAATCAAACAGGTGGAACCACGGAACAGCCACCCCAAGCCCTTCGGTTGAAGTATGAGGCAGTGTTTCTCAACCTCATGACCCCGGATGTTCTTGGATGGAAACTCCCAAAAGCCTTCACCACTAGGTGAGCTGGCCAAGAGATCTGGGAGTTGCAGTCCAACAACTCGTGGGGACCCAAGATTAAGAACCACTGGTGTAAGCTAAAAAAAGAAACAACAACAAACAACTGATGTGCAGGCTTAGTTATATTGGAGCAGACGCAATGAAATGAAAAGAGATTGAATTCATTCATTCATTCATTCATTCATTCATTCATTCATTCATTGGGTTTCTATATTGCACCGTCTAGCAACAAAGGCCACTCTGGGCAATTTACAGCCGGGGTTTTCAGCCCCAGTTACCAATTCTGTCAACACCTGAAACCCTGTACAAGTACAGTAGGTCCCATGTGGAAGTGCCCGTAATAAGGAGTGCATAGGATTTCAAAGGGTAGGAGGGATGAAGCCTGCCTCCTCTCCTTGCTACCAGATTTCAGTGACAGCCATGAATTGCAAACTCCTGTCAATCACAGGGGGCATGCAAAGCAACAGAGAGATAGGGCATCTGCATTCTACCACATTCTATGCTGACTGAGCTGATACCTTTGGACAGGAAAGGGCACAGGTCTTGAATTGTATCCTATAAATATTCCGGAGCCTACTGTGAGTTTCTCACAGCATCAGGTAACACCACCAGAGTCCGGTTCCTGTCCCAAGGCACTGGCACAGAGCTCTCAGTTACCGAAACACATCTGTAGAGCTGGATAAACATTCTTGGAGTATTTATACAGCTGTGGAGTGAGCATAACTGTCATAATTCAAGCCACAGCACCACAACTTGGACGTAGCTGAAGGTGTGTATTGGGAACATGAACCTAAAGAGCAGACCGCAATGACTTCACTGTCTCATTGGCACTCCAGAGATGGGTCATCGGATGCTGGCTTCTTAGTTTCTTCCCCCAGGTCTCAGGGGAAGGAACCTTCAGGTCATGGGGGATCTCATCTAACTTTTAGACAGCTTTGGCAACCAGTAGCCCGGTGAGGAAATTTTGGAGCTCTGCCTTTGTTGTGGAGAAGTAAATACTCAACAGCTGTTAAGGCCTTTATTTCTTATTTGGCCAGAGAAATGTGCACAACTGGAACACCTTGAACGTCGTGAAAGCAATAGAGACTTTGGAAAGGGCCAGTTATCAGAGAAGTAACTTGCATGCCCTGTAACTCCCACAGTCTGATAGCCAGAGGTTTGCAGCAAAGGGAGCGTGTCTAGGAATCTGGGAGCAAAAAAAAGAACATTCCAGATGCCAGGAAAGTATATCCCAGTGGTCAGCAAAAGCTTGAATTCTTCAAATGTCATTCTACAGCTGTTGTAAACACATGCTTTCTCTCCCTATGGAACACAACACTGGCAAAATATAAGGATTCCCAACCCCCCCCCTCCACCTAGCTTCAGCAAAATGCGTACATAAACTCTCTTCAGGCCAAGAGTTGTGGTGTGATAAGAAGCATGTTTTATCTAGTCTATGTATAGGTTTCTTTTGTTCTTTTGACTCCTCTGGTCCAATAGGTTTTGTAGACAGCTCAAAGCACTACACAACTGTGCTAAATCTCAACTTCATAAGTCTATGTTTCTATGAAATCTGTTCATCTGAGGGAATAGGGCAGAGGTCCTCAAACTTTTTAAACAGGGGGCCGGTTCACTGTCCCTCAGACACTCTTGGGGGACGGACTATAGTTTGAAAAAAATGAACCAGTTCCTATGCACGCTGCACATATTTTGTGCAGTGCACAAAAAAAAAACAGGAAAAAAGACTCACTATTGGTGACCCTTACACGAGCTCAGCAATGGAAGGAGGGGAGGGGGTGACTGCAGCGGAAGGATACACGCTGCACATGAGAAGGGTAGAAGGATGGAGGCCCAGGGAAGTTGAGGGGTACGACTGTCATCGTAGTGTTGGTCAGGACACTACAAAAGAGCACTTCCATTCCTCCCTCATGCCATGAAAGCTGCGGTGGCGGCTGAGGCGGTGGCAACAGCAGCTGCTGTGCAGCGAGTTTTCAGCTCAAGTTGTGGGGCAAGTATGGGGGGGGGTTCTGCAGTGGCCGACGGGCCAGATTCAGGACCCTGACAAGCCAGATCTGGCCCACGGGCCGTAGATTGAGGACCCCTGGAATAGCAGATGGGTATTACAATGCCTCTCCCAATAGACCGCCAGGACCACTCTGAATACAGCTATCGTTTGTCTTTGGTCTCAAAAAACAAAGTGCTGTAGTTCCACCAGAATAGGGGAGCAAAGTAGCTGGAGAAATAATTTAAAAAAAAAACAGAAATATACCACAGCACACTTCAGGGGAGCAAAGCTGTAGACACTGGACAAGGTCACTTTTATACCCATTGCAAGCATGTAACAGCCAGGAAGGATCTGATTAGCCCATCCCAGGCCAAACAGCTATCTTATATGATGGAGCTATGTCAGGCTCATGCCCCACCAAGGAGCCTGGTACCAGATGCATGGAAGGGAGGTGGTAATTTCTACACAAACACAGCTGAAGACCAGCCCTTACCTTTGCCAGGCTAGTGCTATGACCTTGAAGTTCAGAACTAGTAAATAATGCAGGTGCCTGAATACTGACATGAGAATTCTGCTGTCAAAGAACAGAAGACAGCACCGCAGACATTCAGGATTTCTTCACAGTGACCCACACCACTGCCCCACCCAATTCCACCTGTGAGTTACCAAGTAAACTGATGCTCACTTAAAAATCATTCGGGGGAGAACAGCCATACAAACCTTCAGAGTGTCTATGTTTTTCTAACAGGAAACTAGAAGGAAAGATTGCAGCTTTAGTTCCTAGCAAATGCAGATTGCATGTGTGTGTCTCTCTCTCTGTGTGTGTGTGTGCGTGTGTGTGTGTTTGTGTGTGTGTGCCAATGTATATTTATTATTATTATTTTGTCTTCAGAGAAATATCGGGCCTGACCTCGCTATGCACCCTTCGCTGCAAATCTTCTGTTATGACAGCAACCAGTGTTCCCTTGGTGCCGGAGACGCAAGATTACAGTCCGTAAGTAGCCACCAATTCGTTATACTACTTGGCATTCTTTATTTACAAAGCTCTATACGGAGAATAACAAATTAGCCGTTCTAACGTGTCTGCCAGGTACCTTCAGCCTCCTTTGGACAGATGGGGGTGGGGTGGGGGGGGTGGAGGGGAGTACCAAGGAAGGGGCTTGATCCTAACCGAGCTGCTCAAGTAAGGAAATGAAAGCCATCTGCGAGCACTGGTACCTTTACAGTGCAGGTTGATGGTCCCTAGAAGAACAGCATTCTGGAGGCTTTAAGAAAGATGGCGAGCGCCCCACTTGAATTGGGAGAAAGAACCCTCCCCACTTCTGGAGATGGTAAGAATTTAAACAAACCTTAGAGGTCATTTTAACCCCCATTAGAAGGAGGAAGACCAGGCCAAGAAGGAACTGGAGGAGAAAGAACCCACTCCACTCTTAGCTCCGCGGGCAAGAGTCGAGTAAGAGGCTTGGATATGGTGGAGAGCAATCTCCCTGGCAAACTGCATCGCTGAGAGGAGGAAAGGATATTTAAAAAGCTCACCGATGAGACCATCTAGATCAGACTTTGGGAAAGCTCCTTATTTAAACGGTGACTTCCAGAAACCCATAACCAACACGGGCACTGACAACAATGGCTAAAGTGTTCTGGAAATACTCATTTTTTAAAAAATGAAACTTTTGAAACTCTGTTTTAAATCTATCATCCAGTTTCCAACCATGGCCAGCCAGATGCTTGTAGAAGTTTGCTGAGAGCAAAGTTCCCTTTAGAAGTAATAGAAACTATGGCTTCCTGCTAGCTTTCAAGCCTTAGGCTTATACTCCTGTTTCTAGCCAGCATATTCCTTTCCTTTCCTTTTTGAACATATAGCTTTTATGGCTTTCAGATTCTACCCTGCTCAGGAACAAAATTGGGCCCTAAGTATGGTAATACCTCAGATAATGAATGTCTCTCTGTTAACGAAAAATTTGGATAACGTAATGAAATTTACTGGAATAGGAAAGTTTTGGTTAACGAAATTTCCCTATGGGCTGCCTTGGATAATGAAATTTCCATTACGCATTGCAAAAAAAAAAGTGTTTTGCATTGGGATGCATTGCCCCCCCCCCCGTAGTTACTGGAGGGGTGGGAGGAGTTGGAACAGTTTTTTTCATCATGTGTTGGAGCCATTCTGAACATGTTTTGCAGTGGGTTTTAGATCTTTTGAACTTGGAAAGCTAGGGAGCTGAGGTTTCCTTGCTTTCTTTGGTCCATCTTTGCACTGCTTTTCATTGCACTTTTGGTGGGAATAGGCTGGGGTTTGTCTTGGTGCTTTCTTTGGTCTCTTTGCATTTTTTCCCATTGCACTTTTGGCAGGAACAGGCTAGTGTTGGTTTTGCTGCTTTCTTTGGTCTATCTTTACATTTTTTATTGCACTTTTGGCGGGAACAGGCTGGGGTTTGTCTTGCTGCTTTCTTTGGTCTATCTTTGCATTTTTCTCCATTGCGCTTTTGGCGGGAACAGGCTGGGGTTTGTCTTGCTGCTTTCTTTGATCTATCTTTGCATATTTTTTTCCATTGCAATTTTGGCGGGAACAGGCTGGGGTTTGTCTTGCTGCTTTCTTTTGTCCATGTTTGCATTGGTGGGGGCTATTCCAAAGGTGTATGTTCTGGCTCTGCATGCCTTTAAAGTGCACTTTGTAAAGAGGTCTGGGGCAGTGGCTTTGGGACTTCCGGAATGGATTAATTGGTTTCCCATTCATTTCAATGGATAACAAAATTTTTGCTTAGTGAAACGACCCACAGAACGAATTAATTTCGTTATCCAAGGTACCACTTGTACAGACAGAATTTTCCATCCATTGATTCCTGCAGGAAACAGGATGCTGGATTTATCAGCTGCCCAGGGGGAATCCCTATCCCACCTCCTTGTTGGAGTGGTCAGGTGCCAGTGGTGGTGGGGAAGGGAAGCCCAGACTCCTGCCCAGACACCAGAGAAATCATGTACACTGGATCATGAGTCGGGCAGCTGGGTGGAGAGTCAGAGGGAGGGAACATGTGGCACCTGTACAGTTGGTTATGAATCAAGTCAAAATCCCAGGTGCCACTCAGCAGAGTGAGCTCCCGCTGATAACCCCAGCTCCTGCCAACGTAGCAATTCGAAAGCATTTAAATGCAAGTAGATAAATAGGTACCACCGTAAAAAAAAGTGGGGAGGTAAAACAGTGTTTCCTTGTAGCCATGGCGGCCACGTAGCCATGGCTTGAAAACAGAGATGAGCGCTGCCCCTAGAGTCGGACACGACTAGACCTAGATAAGATTATAGAAAACTGTCAAAGCAATTGATTTCTTCTCAGTCCTTTGGTCATTTATACATGCTGTCAGGGATGGGATTATTTTGTTTTAAAAAAAAAAAACTAGAAACCCATAATTCTCCATTCTGAGAGTTCCACCTGACATACAGATACCCACAGACACCTCTATGTGGTTCACCTGCACAGCGGGCAGTAGGGTCGCTTCCTTTCTGAACAGGAAGCTAGGTGGAGCTAGGCCTAGGTAAATCACATTGCTTTCCAGATTATGTCTTTCTCCCAGTTCAGCCATATTTCGGTGTCCATAGAGATATGTAAACCAGATGGAATCCCTGGAAAGGAGAATTATGGAATTTATAGTCCAAAAAAATCCCATAGGGAATACAAAGCTGTAAACTGACACCTCTTAAAACTCCAAATGGAGCTGCTAAACAGCTCCGAAGAAGATTCTTGTGGATTAATGACGTTTATTTAGAGTGCATGGGCCCATGGGTGTCACAGGGTGAGACAAAAAAATAGAAACTAACTACAGCCTTTATAGTGGCCCTGGGGGTTGAAGGCAGGAGCTTACAGGAATCGAAAGTCAAAACTTATTGGTAATATTTCATAGAATCATAGAATCATAGAATCATAGAATTATAGAGTTGGAAGAGACCTCATGGGCCATCGAGTCCAACCCCCTGCCTAGCAGGAACCCCTTCACAATATTTCCGACAGATGGCCATCCAGCCTCTGCTTAAATACCGTCAAAGAAGGAGACTCTACCACCCTCCGTGGCAGCATATTCCACTGCCGAATAGCTCTAACTGTCATGAAGTTCTTCCGAATGTTCAAATGGAATCTCTTTTCCTGTAGTTTGAAACCATTTCCCCGAGTCCTAGTCTCTGAAACCATGGAGAACAAACCTGTTCCCTCTTCAATATGACATCCTTTCAAATATTTAAACATAGCTATCATATCCCCTCTCAGTCTTCTTTTTGATAGGCTAAACATTCCCAGCTCCCTAAGCCGTTCTTCATAAGACATCTCTTCCAGGCCTTCAACCATCCTAGTCGCTCTCCTCTGCACACCCGCTCGAGGTTGTCAACATCCTTTTTAAACTGAGGCGCACAGAACTGGACACAGTACTCCAGGTGGGGTCTGACCAGAGCAGAATAGAGTGGCACTATCACCTCCCTTGGTCTAGACACTATGGTTCTGTTGATGCAACCAAGAATCGCATTGGCTTTCTTGGCCGCCGCATCCCACTCCTGGCTCATGTTCAATTTGTGGTCCACCAAGACCCCCAAATCTCTTTCACAGGTACTATTCTCTAGCCAAGTGTCCCCCATCTTATATTTGTGCAATTCATTCTTTCTACCTAGATGTAGTCCATATAAGCTTATCAGTATAGCATGGTACCACACTGTTACTTCATCAGCAAAACATTTCCAGGGGCCAGTATAAGGGGTGTGAAACAAGACATCTCTTCCAGCTTAAGGGGGGCACGGGGCATAACTGCAGCAAACTGACATGGTGTTTTTACAGCCACAGGTTTTATGGAATTTATAGTCCAAAAAATCCCATAGGAAATACAAAGCTATCCCTACTCTGAAGAACATAATTCAAAACCACCTGTAGAGAAATACTGAAGTGAGGTAGATGGAAAGCTGGAGAAAATAATCCATATACTGTACTTCCATAAAGTTAAAATCACAATTACAGTAAGCAATTACAGCCAAGAGTTACAATTAAGTGGATGATAATGTGACAGGTTTGTAGACAAGGGCTGGGATATGAAGGTGTGTGTGTGTGTGCATGCCCTGCTCCTTAAAGGAGTTCTGTGCAAAGGCTATGCTGTACTACTGAGCAATGCTTAACTCACTAAAATCAAGGTCCGTGTTTACTCTAAACCAGAGGAGGGTAAAATCTGACCCTACAGGCTTTTTAGAATACATCTCCCAGAATCCCAAACCTACATTGCCTATAATAGACTGTGGGAGTTGTGGTCTGAAGAGCCAAAGTTTCCCTACCCCTGCTTTAAACCAACCATGGAGAATTTCTGAGTGTGGAGATGTGGGTGAACTCTGACTCCCTTCAACTTCAGTCAGTATGGTCAATATTCATGGATGGTGAGAACAATAGTGGATTGCTGATGTTTCTGAATGGCCAGCTCGATGATGCTACGTATTCCTGTAATCAAAAAACTTGGCAGACTGATTATGGGGACCACTCAGTTCGATCATCTGTCTCCAGTCTTGGCATGTCTTCGTTGGCTCCCTGTCGGATTCCACATTCAATTCAAGGTGCCGCCTATGACTTTTACAACTCTTAATGTTTTAGGGCCTCCTCAGAACCTATCTCCCAGAAATCAACTAACCATTCCACCTGTTCCTCTCGATTCATGCTTCTAAAAATGCTCAGACAGTGGGAGGTACAGTATATGTTGAAGGAACTGGGTTCTTTGGTGATAGTCCCCAGTCTCTGGGAGCTGCAGTCTAAAACATCTGGAGGACTTAACGTTCCCCACCCCTGCTGTAAACCAAGAGTACCCATGCATTTTAAGGAAGAGATTCCTGTAAGGGCTGTTCAACAATGGGATGAACAACCTCAAATGGTTGTGGACTGGAAGTGTGTTTGTTTTGTCCAGCAGAGGTTAGATGTCAGGGGTGCTTCAGCTGTGGTTCTTCTACTCCATCAAGGGTTTGGGTTTGATGACCTTTGGAGTCCCTTCCCACTATATACGACTCTCCTCTTTCTAGGCGTAAAAGAAGGTCCAAAGGTTAGAAACACTGATGATGATGCTTTCTACATCAACCAGGCTTGACTGGAAACTGGCATCTGAACTGATCCAGGACTACAGATCCACACGAATCTCCTCCTCCTCCTCATTGTCATGTCCTAACCACAGAGATTTGCATTCCGCAACAGCAGCCTCTTCCACTCCACCAAGCAAAACGGTAGATGCTGGTTTATTTTTGTGTGCAAGGGAGCTGGAGTGCCGTGTTCACTTACGGACGGCTTTGCATTAAAAGTCAACCTTATTTAGTCTCCGGGAAATTGATGATTGCCAAATCCAAAAGGTCTCCCATATTTGAGCAGTCATTTGGCGTCTTGACAGGGCTGCGTAGAAAGAGAGCTAGTCAAATATGACAATTGGCTTGAAATATGTAGGCATCTAGCCCTCTGTAATATATGGACTGCATTCCCTGTAAAAATTATTTATTAGGAACTTTTAGTTACTGAGTGGCACCATGATTTAGTGCCCTCCGTACAATGGCTGCATTTGCCTCTGGGACCAAGGGTTCTCATGCAACTTGCGAGAGTGAACTTAAGTGATGCTAAAAAGTTACTGAGGCTGTCTCAGCTCACTTGAGGATGAACCATAAAACTGTCATAACCAGCTTAAATCAAGGACCCTTTGCGCACTGGGATTTCCATAGGACATCTTCCGACCATGTGCTTCAGAAGATGAACCACCCAAATGGGAAAGAGGAAAACACAGAGGTAGGATTCATGCTGCCTCAATGACCATGTCAGGGCCAGGTTGAGTGTGTCCCTACTAGAGGGCAGCAGGTGTCTGAACCATTGGGAGAAATGGACCCGGGGTAAAAGCTGAGGCTGAGGAAATCCACCAACAGCAGGGACGGGGAAACGTATGGTCTTGTGGGCGTAGCCAGCACAGACAATGGTGGAGAATTTTACGAACTCTCTAACAACTTCTGGAGGGAGACAGACTCACCTTCCCCAGGTTACAGGGTCAGGAAAAGGAAGGAGGAGAAGGATGTACTTGCCCACTGTGCTTGAGGAAGAAAATAGTCTGCCTAGCGGTCCCCTGATGCTCACAAGGATAGTTGCCAGAGTATTTATTTGTTTATTTGTTTAAAGAGAAATTAGACAGCCACTTGTCAGATACACAGTGGTACCTTGTATAAAGGAATTAATTCGTTCCAAATGAAATTCTGTTAAGCAAAATTTCCTTTATACAAATTTCCCATAGGAATGCCTTGAAAACAGAGTAATCCCTAATTGCGACCATTTGTATGTTGTACGGATTCGCCCCAGAGGCGATTATGTTAAGCACATTTCCCCTATCTCTGGAATTTTTTATGTTGTACAGATATTATGTTACACAAATTGTTTGTTATACAAGGACCCACTGTAGGTTGGTTTGGATTCCTGCATGAAGCAAAAATGTTGGACTCAATGGCTTTATAGGCCCCTTCATGATTCTGCAATGTATTTATTTTAAAAATGAGGAATATGGAGCTGATGGCCCAAACCCTGTTGCCCCTTGATTGGGGGGGGGGCTGATGGCTAAAAGCTAACATCCATGTCAAGTCACGGGGGTCCCTGTGCAGCAACTGGACAAAGCAAGATGCTGCCACAGAGGGCAGAGACCATGGGGCCTAGTCTCTAAGCTTAACGCCATTTCATAGATTTCAACTGCAATTCTGTATGCACTTGATTATGTCTAGGTCCTACAGAATCTGACTGGGTGGAGCGGAGGCGGGGGCTTATTGCTGAAACTGAGAGTACAGTGGGAGCTTGAGGGGCTGGGTTTTAATATCAGCCTGTACACCTCACAATGCTTGGGAGTATTACAAGTCAAGCAGCCGCTTCTCCTCAAGATATCATCCAGCTCAGATTGTCATAAGATTTCCTCACAATTTGCATGATTCATTTTTTGTGCCCTGGGTACCAGTGAACCTGGGAGATATATTCTAAGAGCACCAGTCCTGTTCTGGGGGTGGGGGAGGGAGTGGATATTCAGCACCTTTGAAATTACATTTCCCAAGGCTCCTTGGGGTTAGTGATGATCTCTTCGGCCAAAGGCACTGGGCATACAGGTTGCCCTCGTCCCAGTTTTCTTGCAGGGCTCATTCAGTCCAGATTAAAACTCAAAAACAGGTTTGGTTCATCATTCCAACTAGCCTCAAACACAGGATTAATCTGGCTCTTCTCTCTTCCCTTGCACCCAACCCAGACCCACTTTAGATGGTCAGAGTCCACTCTCTCACCTTTTCCCAAGCTTCTGCCTCCACTGCCCACTTTCATGCCATCTTTTCAGTACACGTTGGTAAAAGAAGTTACAGGAAGGGCAATCAACACCAGCTTGCAAGATAATGGCGATCCTAAGGAAACAACATCAGCTGGGGGGATGAAAGGAAGGTGCCACACTCCAACCTGCAGGTGGAAAATATCACAGTGAAAGGCATTAAACTGATGTGAATCTTAGTGCGGACTTGGGAAATCCAGGTACACATTCCCCACTGGACAATGATGGACGGACGATTCATTGGGTGATTGTGAACCAATCGCTGTCTTTCAGACCAAGGATAAAAAGGCTTGGGGAGGAGAGCCATGGACAATTGTGTCCTTTAGCTGGGAGGTTGGGTATAAATAATAAAAATAAATAGACCAACCCTGTGGCACAGTTGTGCTAGAAGGACACACACTAAATCCACCTGTTTGTCTTTTATCTTTATTCCTCCCCCCCCCCCCTCGCTTTGAAATATAAGGTCCAAAGGAAGCACCAGTCAAGACCACAATCTTTAGGGAGGAGCCACGTGGCTTCAACCAGAATCTATCCACCTGTCATTACATTGAACCTGATATATTTTGTACAGAAGGTATAAGATGTGCCTGCTGTTGAGAGCAGCTTTCCTCCTGGGCAAAGCTGTGGTTTTGGAGCTGCAAGGGAGGCAGTTTGTCGGGGCGAGGGGAATTCTCATGGCAAGTGCACGGCAGATGATGGAGCTAAAGCACTCGTTTCTATGGACTGTGCTCCTGCACTTGTTCCTATGCCACTGGGGAAGGAGCAGAACCTAGACTTAACAGAACCCTGAGTGGTTTGGGTCCAATCTATCTCAAGGACCATCTCTTCCTTGATGAGCCTGCCAAGGTGACAAGATCATCAAGGGAGGCCTTTCTTTCAGTCCCGCCGTCTTCACAGGTGAGTTTGGAGAGGACAAAGGAAAAAGACTTCTCTATTGCTGCTCCCAGACTCTGGAATTCCCTCCCACAGGAGGCCTGCCTGGCCTCATTTTTATTGTCCTTCTGCAAGCAGGTGAAGACTTTTCCCTTCTGGTGAGCTTTTCCTCAGTGACTGGCTGCCTGAGTGGGTTTATTTTTAATGGATGGTGGTGCTCTACTGCTTTGAATCTGTTTTTGAGGTTGCTTTTGATTACTGTTTTTAAAAAAGTGTTGTGTTTGTTTGATCCTTTTCAGTCTTTGTGGATTTAACTGTTTTTATTTTTCAATATTGTATTTTAATGATGTAAGCTGCCTGGGGTCCTTCTTAGGGAGAAATGTGGGATAAAATATTTTTAAAAACAAATATATGAGCTGAAATGTATAGGTTGAGGTCTGACTCTCCCAACCTCAAAAACATGACTTACAGTGGCCCTCTTCCCAGTCCTGGTGGGACTGTCCTCCAGGTGGTTGAAAGAGTGAGGAGTCTAGGTGTTGTCCTGGATAGGGCACTGTCCCTGGAATCCCAAGTGGCAGCTGTGTCCAAGCCAGCTGAGGCTTATCGCCCGGATTCGCCCATACCTTGATGGTGACTCCCTGCGGACAGTTGCGCAAGTGTTGGCCATCTCAAGGATTGATTACTGCAACACTCTTTACACGGGGCTTCCCTTGACCCTTTTCCGGCGACTGCAGCGGGTGCAGGATGCGGTGACCAGAGTGGAGGTTGATGCAGGTATTTTTGATTGCATCACCCCAATTCTGACCCACCTGCACTGATGGCTACCTGTTGCCTTCTGGATAAGGTTCAAGGTGCTGGTTTTGGTTTACAGAACCCTCCATGGCTTGGAGGCCTGAGTGTCTGCCAGAGGGGATCTCCCAAAGGCCAGGGTTGGCCGGCGCACCACTACATCCTTGGTGCTTTCACTCCGTGTGGCTACCCCGTGGGAGGCCTGTAAGGTTTCCGCCCATAATCGGGCCTTCTTGATGGCTGGCCCAGCTATGTGGAATAAACTACGTTGCGAAATTCACCAAGTTGAGCCCCTAACAGCTTTTTTAAAAGCACTAAAGACCTGGCTTTTTAAATATGCATACAATGTAACACTGTGCTCCCCCCCCCCGCGTTTTGTTGTATTTTTCCTGCTACCCTTTAGTTTTTTACCTCTTGCCAGGCTTTTATGTGTTATTGCTTATTTATTTGCTTTTGTTGTTTACTGGTTCTGTTCTTAATTGTTGATTATTTATTTGGCTTTTGTGTAAACCACCCAGAGTCCCGCCTAGGAAATCGGAGTGGTCTACAAATGCAAAATAAAATAAATAAATATAAATGACATGACGGTGGATCTCTGTGTCTCGGCCCAGATGCCAGACTGACTTCAGCTACTGCATGACATGCATGTTGGTCGCTGGACAAGGAGTTACAAACATGGGCATCCAGCTTCTGCCTATAGTGCAGCCACTGAAATCAATGGCCAATCAGTGAGTCAAAACTGGCTTACGTATTTGTACACGACCCCTAAACTCCGCCGCAAATGGCTGCCAGCTCCAGAGCTTACAATTGTTTCCCCACCAGCTCCGGAGTTTGCAGAAAATTAAGTGCGACCACGCCCACCTAAGCGCATCCCAGTGCACTTTTCATGTACCTGCTCTCGGAGGGTGAAAATCCCCAGATCCGGATGTAACCTAGAATGCCAGGCTCTCCTCGCTTCTGTTTGTTGTTGTTTTTGCCTCCCGCCCCTTTAAGAGAAGGAATCAGGACGACGACGGGGCTCCGGGCGGCTTCGGAGGTGAGCCTGCATTTTTTCCTCTCTTTTTTCCTCCTTCCCCTCACGCAGACAGGAGCAAGGAAGTGCGGAGGGGTGGGGACGCAGGAAGAGCAACGAACCCCCAAGATCTCTGGTCCGAATTTAAGTAGCCAGCGGATCTTAGGGGTCGTGTGAAAAGGCCTTTAGAGGCCTGTTTTGATGACGTCTGGATCCAGTGCACTGTTCTTTTTTATTACAATTTTAAGGGCTCTTTAGGCCTGCTCAGAGCCTAGGAATGTTAATTCTTTTGGACTACAGATCCCAGAAGTCCCATAAGCCAGCACAGCCGAAGTAAGAACCAGGTCAGTGAACTACTGCCAAGAAATCAGAGCTTAAGAGTGATATAACATATTAAAGGGAAAGCATATTCACTGCTGTTACCTTGTCCCTTCTGGTATGGAAATCCTTCAGAGCTACATGCCTGAAAAAAAAATCAGACATGCAAATGAAGATTATGTTTTCCCGTTAACCAGCTGACCTCTGCCTTAAAATATCTTTCCTTATCGTCTAAACACAACCAGCTGAAGTCAAACCCTTGAAAAGCAGTGTTCTGCGCTTTGCATTTCAAAAACAGAGAAGCAGAGAGGAAGCGCCAAATTAGCTAGGAAGACAAGATCTTAGAACACTGCCCTACCCCGAAGTAATTTGGGCATCACTCTGGATTGAACCCAAACGTACAAAGAACATTTTCTGAACACCAGCTGGATAGTTGCCACCAGAAATAGCATACTCAGGAAACTGGCTAAGTCTGGCTGGAGTCCACTCCCACAGACAATAGTTTTGTCCCTATGCCACTCCACAGCAAAATATGCTAGTGCTATATGGAATAAATCAGCACGTGCCAAAAAATGGGTATAGTGGTTAACGAATTGTGCCAAATTATTACTGGCTACCTGAAACCTACTCCATTGAAAAGTATAAAATTTGGTGCTAACAAATAATGAACAAGTTAAGGTGACACAGCACCAAACTCACCCACTTCATGGATTCTGACCCCATAGATTATGGCTGAAATCAAAGGAAAGGTTTCTGCACATAGCTCAAGTTTTAAGAATTAAACCTATATAATACAAGCGAAACCTATGGTGAACAAAACAAAAAACAAAAAAAACCCCACTTTGCTGAGTTGGTGAATGCTGAAGAACGCAAGACTCTCACTGGACCATCTGGAAGTCACTTAATAGACTTTGAAACAAAGTAGGAAGGTTAAAGAATAATCAAGTAAAATGGGGCAACTTGGATACAGGACATTTTTTTTTTCTGTGACTGTGAAGAAATTCAGTCAATGCAGCACTTGCGTTCATGCAATTTATGCCCCACAATGTGTACTAAAAGAAGATCTAGCAAATAGCTGCAATAACATTACTGAAATAGCCCACTTCTGGTTACAGAAAATCTAATGATCTTAGCATTTTAATTTGTTTTTAATTTTGCCTGTGTTTCTCATTCATCCATATTTTAAATTGTGCAATGCTCTGATACAAAGAAAGAAAGAAAGAAAGACTAATTAAAAATAAAAGAAAACAAATGATTTTCAAGATGTGGTCAGAGCTAAGCATGCATTAGAATATAAAGCAGACCAGAGTCCTATTAGCTCACACAATCAGTTCTGCAAGGGATGGTGCCTCTTTCTCGGGCTGTGCATCATCTGCCTAGCATTCCTCCTGTCACACAAATGTTGATGTTTCTGTTGCATTCCCAGGTGCTTGACCAGCCGCCCTATAAATGGAAAAAGCACTTGCAGGATAGGCCTTATGTACATTGATTGATTGATTGATTGATTGATTGATTGATTGATTGATTGATTGATTGATTGATTGATTGACTTGCATACCATACCATCTAACAACAAAGGCCACTCTGGGCGGTTTACAGGGTTAAACAAATACATCCATTAAACATAATAATGTAATAAAATTACAGTACAATATAATAAACAAAATAACAACACTAAGTCAATCACAACACAGGTTGGTCTCATACTGTTTGATTAAGGTCTTTAATGCCAAGAGATGTACAGAAGGAGAAAACTAGAAGCCGCCGTGGTGATTGGACTGGAATGACAATCCAACTGAGATCAGATTGGCCATTTCTCTGGAAACCTTTAACAAATATGTGTCCCCACCCCCACCCCCAAGAGGGATTTTGCCCACCGCTTTTTGCCTCTGCCTCTTACTATATGTTAGCTGTGCTTCCTAGGTTGGCCCTCTGGCCAAATGTTTATCCCTCCCTACTATATACAGAAATGCTGTAGTGGTGGAAACCTGTGAATGGCTGCAATAGCCACCCATGCCCATTCTGTCTGTTCATACACTCAGGCCATTGGTGCAGCAACAGTGACCTCTTGAAGCACCTCCCCCCCCAGTTCTTCCATCAGCCACTTGAGAGGCGGTACTGCTGATCAACCCCCCTACAGTGCACGTGGTAGCAGGGACGTTGGCAGGTCTTAGGGTCTGAGTCCTGACTCCAAGCCGTTGATACCAAGGCCCAAGGCCCAACCCACTAGAAACAAGGGAGGGTGTGAGTGGGGTTTGAGCCCAAGACACGGAGGAGAAGGGGAAAAAAACTGGGGCAGCTTAAGTCCACCTTGACAGCAAGCCCCACATTTTGACTCCCCATTTCTGCTTTGTAGGAGCTGCTGCTGCATCTCCAGGACCTGCTGCTGCATCTCCGGGACCTGCCCCTTTCCCCAACACCAGAGGCTCTGCCTGGCTCCACCTGCTTCCTACAGGGACCTCCCTTTAATCGAACCCCATTTCCTCATATCAAAGCTGAGAAAATGTAAAGTCATCAAGAGCAAGGCTGTAGATCTTGCCGAGGCGCCATACCTGATGTATTTCTTCCTCTAATCGCAGAAACGATGTTGTGTCACTAATATTTTACGCCACCTTCTCCCCCTCCCCCTCCTCCTCCTCCTCCTGCCGAGGGTGCATAGCTGGAAGGGAGAGGCGGCCATGGCCAGGATGCCATTTCAGTCTATGTTTAATGACCGGGTTACCGTAAAGATGCTGATTCATTAACGGCCAAGCTAATTAAGCCTCATAAATTTATTAAGGAGATTCAGTTCTTTCGGCCTCTCTATATAAAAACCGGGAATTAGGTGGCTGGAGTGCGTAGGGGGAGGGGAAGAGTATGGGAAGAGCCAAGAACACAAGAAGAGCCATAGTGGGCTGAAATCAAGGCCTATCTCCTCCATCATCACCCTGTGGTTAATTGCATGCTTAAGGCAAGCCCCCAAGCCAGACAGGAGGGCCGTAGCCACTTCTGTTCATATTTCCAAGCAACTGGTATCCACAGGCAGAGCAGCAAAAGGAAGGCTGTAGATAAACCAAAAGTTGTCCACTAACTATGGACGACCAACCTGATGGGGATCAACTAGCCTCTGTTTTTTCCCATGTTTAAAAAGTTAAAGGTTTTCCCCGCATATTGTGCTAGTCGTGTCCGACTCTAGGGGCAGTGCTCATCTCCGTTTTCAACCCAAGGAGCCAGTGTTGTGCCACTCTGTTATTTTCCACCTCCTTCGTGGGATGATCCCGATAACACAAACAGAAATAAAAGTGGACCCATGTTCTCTCGCCGTTTTGGACACATCTACCATTGGTCCATTCAGTCTAGTATTGTCAGCTCTGACTGGCAGCAGCTCCCCAGGCTTTTCAGACACCTGTAGGGCCTTGACAAAAATCAGTTTGCTGAATCATCATACACACACATATTCTTAGTTCTTGACAAATATACAAGCTTGGACCTTGAGCCATGCGGGCTGGGGAATTTCTGGGAAGTATAGCCCCCCCCCCCAAAAAAAAGTAATCTGTCCAAACTCTGTACTGTATACTGTGGGAAGAATCTTGCCAGATCTGGCCCTGTCTGCCCATAAGACAGATGGAATGTCACATGTACTGTGCTAGCAGTGGTGGGCCCCCAGGCCACAAGCTGATTCCTGTATTCTGCAGTGTCATATCCAAGGCTCAATGAAGAAGACCCTTGGTAAGAGTGAACAATCACCCCAAACCCTTGACAGCTCTCTTCCTTGGGAGTCCCATCACTTGCTTAGTGAAATTACATCAGTTCCTGTAACCTGGACATAGGCAGCCTAGAACCCCTCAGCTATTGTTATCCTATAGATCCCTTCACCAGTGCTCCGTCCTTTGGCCCATGCTGCCTGTGGCTGATGAGATTTGGGTTCCAATAAAATTCAGAGCCAGGTACCAATCCCCTTTTGAAGGCATCCACCCAAGGGTTGTTAGGGAACTGAGAAATGAAATTGCAGATCTCTTAATGGTAATATGCAACTTGTCTCTTAAAACGGCCACAGTGCCAGAGGACTGGAGGATAGCAGATGTCACACCAATTTTTAAAAAAGGAAGGAAGGGGGACCCTGGAAACTACAGACCGGTTAGCCTTACATCTGTCCCAGGGAAGATGGTGGAAAACCTCATCCAAGAGAAAATCTTAAAACACATAGAAGAACAAACCTTGCTGAGAGAAAATCAGCATGGCTTCTGTAAGGGTAAGTCTTGTCTGACAACAAATATTTTAGAATTTTTTGAAAAGGTCAACAGGCATGTGGATTTGGGTGAACTGGTGGATATAGTCTATCTGGATTTTCAGAAGGCTTTTGACACAGTCCCTCACCAAAGACTGCTGAGAAAATTGCACAGTCAGGGGATAAGAGGGCAGGTCCTCTTATGGATTGAGAACTGTTTGAGATCCAGGAAACAAAGAGTAGGTATCAATGGGAAATTTTCACAATGGAGAGAGGTGAAAAGCGGTGTGCTCCAGGGCTCTGTCCTGGGACCGGTGCTTTTCAATCTGTTCCTAAATGACCTGGAGACAGGGATAAACAGTGAGGCGGCCAAGTTTGCAGATGACACAAAACTTTTCCGTGTGGTAAAAACCAGAGAAGATTGTGAAGAGCTCCAGAAGGATCTCTCCAAACTGGGGGAATGGGCTGCAAAATAGCAAATGTGTTTTAATGTAGCCAAATGTAAAGTAATGCATATTGGGGCAAAAAAATCAAAACTTTATCTATCAACTCATGGGCTCTGAGCCTCTGAGTTATCCGTGACGGATCAGGAAAGAGATCTTGGTGTGTTGGTGGACAGCTCCATGAAGGTGTCTCCCCAATGTGTGACAGCGGTGAAGAAGGCCAATTCCATGCTAGGGATTATCAAAAAGGGGATTGAAAATAAAGCAGCCAACATTATAATGCCATTATACAAAACAATAGTATGGCCGCACCTGGAGTATTGTGTACAATTCTGGTCACTGCATCTCAAGAAAGACATAGTGGAACTGAAAAAGATGCAAAAGAGAGCGACTAAAATGATTACTGGGCTGGGGCACCTCCCTTATGAGGAAAGGCTAAAACATTTGGGCCTCTTTAGTCTGGAAAAAAGGCACCTGAGGTGGGACATGATTGAGACGTACAAAATAATGCAGGGCATGAGTAAAGTGGATAGAGGGAAGCTCTTCTCCCTCTCACAAAATACCAGAAGTAGGGGATATACACTAAGATTGAGAGCTGGGAGAGTAAGAACAGACAAAAGAAGATATTTTTTTACCCAGCGTGTTGTTAGTCTGTGGAACACCCTGCCACAGGATGTGTTCATGGCATCTGGCCTGGATGCCTTCAAAAGGGGATTGGACAGATAGAGGAAAAGTCCATCACAGGTTACAAACCATGAGGGAGATGTGTCATCTCCAGGCTTAAAACCAGGGTACTTCAAGGGCCAGATGCAGGGGAGTGGTACCAGGAGACAGATATCTAGTCTCATGCGCTCCCAAACGCATCTGGTGGGGCCACTGTGAGATACAGGAAGCTGGACTAGATGGGCCATTGGCCTGATCCAGCATGGCTCTTCTTAATGTTCTGATGTTCTTATGTTTACCAGTTGCTGCCCATGTTCAGGCACCTCCTGACTTCATCCACAGAGCTGTGGGTCGTGCCGGTAGCTGCACTCCTAACCTCCCCATGGCCTGATCAATCTTCATTCTTAAAAGGCTTGCTGGGAAGCAGGTCTGCTATATTTTTGCTCCCTTGTTCATCCATGGAAGAGTATATTTGTTACCTAGAAGGCATGCACATCCTTTGAGGCATGGCATAATCTATCTGCCTGCGCGTCCCACTGTGCATGCCTTTTCCCTTCGCTGCTTTACTCCATTTGATTTCATCTAAGGCAAACTGTATTTATCCCAAGAGGTATTTAAGTGGAACCTTACCTTCTGGTCTTGCAATCTTACTCAAGCTAGAACCGCACACACTAACTAAGAGTTATGCCCCCTTGCCGGACTCAACTGTAAGTCACTGATAACTAGTAACGGAGGGCTGCCTCAGGTCTTTATTAGGTATGCACCAGCAAATACATCAGATGGATAGGTGAAGGACAGATGCCCACTTCTAAGAACTAACCAAGGATACATTACAGATTACAGTTGAAATCCCATTAGTTTCCAAGAGCCATGATTCATGCAATCTTTTGTTTCTGGGAAACAAGACTTATATGTGAAGAACATCCTTACGTCCTAAAGACCAATCATGAAACAAGGCCAGCTGATATGCAAATTACAAGAGGCAAGACATGCTCTTGCTGGGACCATTACATGCAATCGGCATCTTCTTTTCTAATAATGACTTATTTGCAATGGCTCTGGGAATAGGGAACATATAATAAGCACCAACTTGAGCAGACTGTAACAGTGGAATGCACTCTTGGGTTATGTACCGAGTTTGGAAGAATTATTTTCCCCCCAGTTGCCAGCCCAATAATTCCCCATTGGCTTAGCTAGCTTGGGGTTGCTGAAATATGCAGTCTAAAACTATAACTACCATGTTTTGGCTGTAATTGATTTATCAATGCAACCATCAACCCATAGCATGACTGCAGTGGAAAAGCCCGGTTGCATGTTAGGAATCATCAGAAAAAGGATCAACCATTGATTCTTTCTCATGAAGTTGCAAAATCTGTCATTTGAAAACGTCACTTCCCCCGAGCTGTGACATGTTGGCATATGCAGAACAGCACAGGTAGGCACGAACCCATGGGTATTTCTCATCCAGCCAATCCCTGCCAAGGACAGAGGGCACTTTGTTGTGAATGGCCTGCACAATGCGTCCTATCCTCATAAGCCTTGCATTTGCCTACGTCAGTGGTTCTCAACCTGCGGGTCCCCAGATGTTCCTGGACTGCAACTCCCAGAAGCCTCCACTGATCACTGTGATGGAAGGGGTTTCTGGGAGTTGCAGTCCAGGAACATCTGGGGACCCACAGGCTGAGAACCACTGGCCTACGTAATATAGCACAGGGGTGGGCAGCCCATGGCCACAGTGACTGCCAGCCCGAAATTTTTTGCAGACTTGGCCAGTGCCACATGCCACCACTGTGGATAGAATACGGTTGCCCGTTGGCCTCCCAGGGATGTTACATATCCATATCCACACACGTATGACAAATGCCCACCCCGTGAGATCACAGCACAATTAAATCCAAAGTGGTGCGAAGCGTGTGTATAAATTATCAGATGTTGTCATTACCTATTGTCAGGTCACTTTGAATGAACTGGTAATGGTAGAAATTAATGACTTGCACAATGACCTGTCATTAACAGGCCTGCAAACTCAAACCGGTGGATTCCTTTACGGAGTCCATCCACTCCATTATCAGTCTTCTTCTTTTCAATGTCTTCATTGCAATCTATAAAGCACAGAACTGCTTTTCTTCTCTGGGGTCCCCCCCCGGTACACTTCAGTTTTGGTGTTCTCTGCCGTCAAGTTGGAATCAATGTATAGCAACTCTAGCAGAGCTTTCGAGGCAAGTGAGATGTTTAATAAGGAGTGGTTTTACCAGTTCCTCCCCTCCAGCCAGTTTCCATAGCTGAGGGCGGATTCCAAGCCTCTTAAGTTATACTAAGTCACCTCTACCCACTGCACCACACTTCAGTAACAGTGTACTTTTGCAATATATCTCAAATGCCTCTCTCTTTTCTGTATCAGCTTGAACATGTTGCATTTCTCGCTCTGTGCATGGTAAGAGTCTTTGGCCGTTACTTCAAGAGCCACTCGCTTCGCGGCAAGCCGTCATTTCTGTGCGAACCGATCGCTTCAGTCCGCACGCTCCTCCTTTTTGGCTGCGACGTCACCCCGACCACGCCTCCTTTAGCGTGCTCCAACCGGGGTGAGTGATTCCCCTGGCGGAGGACGGGAATCTTTTCGCTTCGCATCTCGCTTCGCTCCCAACGTCACGTGTGGTCTCGGTTTTTGGCTTTTATTTCAAGTTTTTTTAAAAAATATTCAAACAGGGATATCGATGCATCGCTATATTGTTTCATCGCTTTGCGCTGTTACTTCCTCGCGCGAGTAGCAGCAGCAGCAGCAGCGGCGGCAGCGGCGGCGGCGGGCGCAGGAGGAGCCGCTGCCGCCTCGCCCGGCCAGAGCAGGGCACCCGGGGCAGGCAGCGTGCAAGCGGCGGAGGGCGGGCGGCTGTGCCATGCGGGGCTCCCCCTGAGTAGCGGCGGCGGCGGCGGCGGGGGGCTGCCAATGATGCCAGGAAACAAAACACAGGATCGTACAGTAACCACGCTCTGTCGTGAATGACAGCCAAGCATTGATGCATCGATATGCCGAGTAAATTTGTTTTAAAAAATAAAAGGAGAGTGGAACCGGACGTTGCAAATTAGCTTTCTAATGCGAAGGGAGCAGGTAAGGTAGTAATCGATTCGGTCCCAAAAATGCCCCGCGTGAGTACAGAGAAACGGGGGTGGGAGCGAAGGGAGACCACGTGACCACCACGTGACCGCCTCCGAATTCAAATCGAAGGCAAGGTCGATTCGAAGCGAGGCACCTCGTGAAGTAACGGCCTTTGTTGTAAAATGTTGAGATCACTTTGTTTGCACGTGATGTTAATGCAATGTTCACTGGAGTCTTTCGTGTCTCATTTCTTTGGGGCTAGGGGCAGCCCTGGATAGTACAGTACACGGATGGGAAACCACCAGGGAATACCAGGTGCTGTAGTATTCACTCCAGCAATCCTGCCAAGAAAACTCCATGGACATGGGGTCATGAAGAGTCGGTCACGACTGTAACGACGCAACACATACACACAGAATGCATATGGGTGTTTTTAACCAGTGATTATTTTGTTTTCCATATTTGTTGGTATATTCCTGTGAGGATTGTGATTTGTGAGTAAATTTCTGTAGTCTGAAATGCATGTGTGATCCACTCCTGGTGTTTTATTTCTTCCTCTTGTTTTGAGACAATCATACATTATTTCCTTCTTCTGTTTATTTTATCCTGATCAGCTCATGTATTCGTCTATTGATTTTCCAACATGCTTTCTTTGTTTAAATTTCAATTTGATTTCTTAGATGTTATGAAAGATATCTCTTGTTTTTGCCTTCTGTTTCTTTGCAGTGATTATTATAATTGGCCTTTGTTCCACTTACCAAAAAGCTGCACTGAAGATTTTGACCAGATCTATATCACTTCTTACTTTTATTTTAGAGTAGTTTTACTCTGCCTTTCTCCTTGGAAAAAGGACCCAGGGCGGCTTACAGAATGAAAGATAATATACAGTCCAGTAAAATTAAGACGTGTTCAAGTATTGAGAACAGGAATGGAGGGGCATCTTAAAGCATTAATGGACAACATTACATTAAAGCTACAAGAGACCGTGAGCAGTTAAAAGGGAGTAAAGTTCCATGTAAAGTTATGAGTGATGGAAACTGACATTGAAAACATAGTGTCAGTGTAAACCCATACCGGTATAATTAATTATAAACACAAAGTCTATGTGATCCTGTAGATTCAAATAAAAAGACACATAATAGGTAGTCCATCACTCAGGGAAAGCTTGCCTGAAGAGAAAGGTCTTTGCCTATTTCGGAAAAGACAGCAGAGATGAGGCAGTCCTGGCCTCTAGTGGGAGGGAGTTCTAGAGTCTGGGCACAGCAGCCAAGAAGGCCCTTTCCTGGGTTCCCATGTGATATACCTGTGAGGGTGGTGGGATAGACAGAAGGGCCTCTCCTGACGACCTTAACACCTGAGTCAGTTCATATTGTGATATTCGATCTTTGAGGTAGGTAGGACCCAGGTCATATAGTGCTTTGTAGGTCAAGGTCAGCATCTTGAATTGTGCCAGATAGCTGATTAGCAGCCAGTGGAGCTGCTTTAATAGCAGTTCCCATGGCTATTTATAAGGAAAGCAAATGAAAAGAATCCATAATTAATCCAAATTTTAGCAGCAGAAGAAAAAGACAGTGAACCAATTGCCTCCTTCAGTCCTGCAACTACTATACCTAGCTATTCATACAGTAGCCTTACTCCCTCTATACTTTCGACATCTGAGCAACATGGATGCCTGTATTTTAGAATATGATTAAATTCATGCATCTAATTTGTTCAGAAGTATACATGAAAACATTAGCACTGGCATTGAAGAACATGAAATAGAGAATTTGTATACGTTATATTCAGTCATCCCTCCGAATGGAGAATGCAGCCAAGAAATCTAAAGACTAAATAATAGTTTTTATCCTAGAGTGCTATCTAAGTTAAATGTGATGGTTTTAGCATCATCTTAAGCAGTTTTCAAGCAGTGTTTTAAATTCTGTAAGTGGCGTTAAGAGTTTTTAATATTTTGTATGGTGTTTTATGTGTTTTGCATGGTGCCTTGTTGTTCTGAGTGTGTACTGGAACAGCACTCTAATTTTGTTGTGCATATCTTGCATATGCATAATGACAATAAAACTCTATTCTATTCTATTCCATTCTATTCTAAATCTAAAGGAGACTGAGACTCAGAAGGGCAGCAAAGAAGGACTTGGAGAAGATCATCAAGTGTAAGAATGTGTCACTGGAGACCAAGACCATCCGCACACTTATATTTCTGAACCTGTATATGTGTGAAACCTAGCCATTTAAGAAAGCTGACAAGGTAGGAAAAGATTCATTTGCAATGTTGCGCTGGAGGAAAACTGAGGCTGCCCTACTTTGGGCACATCATGAGAAGGCAGGATTCTCTAGAAGAAACAACACTGGGAATGGTGGAAGGCAGCAGGTAAAGAGGAAAGCCAAATGAGTGATGAACTGACTCCCTAATGGAAACCACAGGCTTGAGTTTACAAGAGCTGAGCTGAGCTGTTGAAGACAAGACCTTTCGGAGATTGGATATTCAGAAGTTTGCTATAGGTCAGAGGCAATGTTACTGCATACTATAACAGCAACAATACATGAAAATAATCTACAGTGATTTAATTACTGAGGGTTGGCCAGAAAGGCTCTGAGCTGTCTTACAATGAGGGAAGGTCTATTCCTTTAAAAAAAATATTTACAGTATTGGGCATGATTCATGGTAGGATTTGTGGATTTTATTATGCCCCTCCATCTTCTCCCATAATTCAAACATCAAGAACCAATTTTAGGAGTGACCTGAAGACACCAATGGGTCATAGGGCAGCGGTGTGGGGGGCAGGAATCCCTTGCAATAATTTGCAGATGAGGTCCCCCTCCCACCAAAGTCCCAGTCCACTTGTTGCTTATGCCCGGCACATTTCCTATCCCTTCATGGTGACCAATTGATTCCAAATCTTGTCATGCAAAGGCACTCCTAGGGAGCATGAATTCAGGAATGCATCCAGCATGTCTTGAGTCTGCCCCTGTCCACCTGAAAAGACTCCAATGGGGAGCTTGTTGGCCCCAGGGTACATGCTGATCTGCAGGGCCATCTTCCACATAAATCTCATTTTTTAACACAAGGCAGTTAAAAAAGGGGGGGAGCAGGTTGACCAATCAGTCATGAGACTTTACCTTTTATGAGCCTCCTCTAAGTACTTCCCACCTCCAACCCACCTTTTCTCCTTCCTCTGAAAGATTAAATAGCTATTTCCAGCCACATCTTCCCACATAGGGAGCCATTTATTGGCTCGAATGCCAAGGGGTGTGTGTGTGGGGGGGAGGCTCTCATTTGTAGTTTCCTTCCATCACAGAGAGCCAGGGAGATTTCTTGGGGAGGGGGCAGTGAAGGCGGGGTCTAGGCAGTCCCCAGCTGTTCAGCATTTGGTTAGGTGAGGGGGAGAGTTGTCCCTGGAGCCATTAGACTCCAAAGGACGCCTCGCCCTCATCATGTTCTGAGTAGCAAATCCGATGTTAAATTTAATTTAAAAACCATCTTTGCCTTAAATTTCAAAACAAACCTTCTGTACAATAATAATGATAAAGCAGGGAGCCGGCACTCTGGACAGGAGAGATTTTTCTTGTTGACACCGAGTTTCCGATTAAAGGCAGGCAAACATAAATCCTTCTTCATAATTGCTGCACTTGGTTCACTTGCATCCCTTAGCAGAATGGATTTTGCATTCTCTCCCTCAGCCGATGACACCACCACCATCATCCAGGTCTCTACTGCCTTTCCCGAGAGTAGCCACTTGCCCTTTCCTTACCGCCCCCCAAGAAAAGCATGTGAGAGGGTTGCTTTTCCAAGACAGAGGCACGTGATACTTTTTATTTTTACATTGTAGAAATCCTAGCCATTGGTCATTGAGAAACGAAGGAGAAGTTGCCCTCTAAATTATTTGGACTACAGTGGCCATCAGGCCTGGCCAACATGGCCAAGGACCAGGATATGAACAGTAGTCCAAAACATCTGGGGCATGTCCTTAGTTCTGCCTTGGATCCATATGGGAAGTGGCTTGCTACAGATAGAGGTACACACTTGAATTCCATGCATCTGAGTGAATACATCTTTTCATGTTGCTGCAGATAGGCCTAACTGGAAACCCCTGTACACACAGCTAAGGTCAGACAGAGGGCTGAGTATGTTGAAACTGAAAATGTCCATAGCCCCCCTCCCTTGCATGTACAGGTTTGCATACTCTATATGAACATGATGATTCAATGTTAATATCAAAATACCTTGCACCCTCCTTGCATACCACCATCGTTTTACATTGTAATAATAACACATTTCCACGATACCATGTCTATCATAATTTTCCATAACCGATAGGCCACCTAGCTTTCCCTCTCTATCAGCAATGAGCAGAATGCAGGCCAGGATTCACAACAGGACTAGGAAAATGACTTTTCTGACCTAAATAAAACTGCTGAAAGGTAGAAAGCCTGGGGCAACCAGGTGTGTAAGTCCAGTTCAGTTCTGTTACTAAAAATAAATTCCTTAGCAAAAGATGTTGAGATGTTATTTATGAGCATTTCTGAATCCTCAGTAAAATTTAGAGAGTGAAGCAAGATGACTGTATGACAAAAGCTCCTTCAGAAGAGTTACTAATGAAGGCAGGGCCAGTGCTAGGTTTTTTTTGCGCCCTAGGTGGCAGGGCGGCAGGCGGGCGGGTGGCGGCAGGGGGGTGGGCGGGCAGCGCCCCCTCTCCATTTTGGTGCCCTAGGCAACTGCCTAGTTTGCCTTAATGGACGCACCGGCCCTGAATAAAGGGTTTGTTTGTTTTGTTTTGTTTTTTGCACCTGGATCTGGCCAGATTTTAACAGAATTTTTTAAATAAATCAACTCATTGGACTAAATTGTGCCCAAGCCTATTCTATAGAATGAGTGATCAATTTGGATCCCCTGTGTCTGGAACCCCAGCCAGTTCAAGGGAAGGCCGAACCAAGTGATGATGGTCTGCTCCCTTTTAAGTGTTACTATAGAGGATCCTTCCCCAGTATAAGGGATCTGGTAAAAATCAAGCAACCGCCCAATCAGGTCCTGTACATGGAATGGATGGTTGGGCAGGGCAGTGGTGTCTCATCCTGTGCTTCAGGCAGCAAAATGCCTTAGGCTGATAAAGAGAAGATATCTGAGTTTTAAACAAAAGAAGGTGGGAGCTGCAGGAGCTGGAAGGTGAAGGAGAGAGAGACAGACACACACAGAGTTCCATTTTTGCCATATAAAGGCCTCGCGAGGGAGCTCTCCCTGGGAATACGTCCTCCAATCCTATTGCAGTGGAAAGCCAGGAGGTGGGGACAGGGAAGGAGTCTAGCGGCTGTCCCCAATCCGTAGCAGCTGTTTCATCCTCTCCATCCAGACACTCCCAGGGTTGGCAAGATGGGAAGGAGGAAAGATGAGTGTCTCTAGAGTTGGCTTGGTTGTCATAACAACCGGGCCTAGCTTGCAACCGCTATTTTCAAGGACCTGCTTCTCCATTGTCAAGCAGCCAGCGCAGGGGCTTTTGTACCAGCGTTTTCCCAGCAGGCTTTGCTGAATAGGTGCGGAGTTCATGAACCTTCCCCGGGCGGCTGAAGAAACAAACAAATATTTGACCCTTGACCTGCCGATGACGTCCTAACAGCCCTGATTTTGGGGGGTTCGGGGACCTGCCTTGCTGATGGACGGTGATTTTATCGGCTTTGTTCTTCCTAACCAGCTGAACCCACAATCCGAGATTTCCCCCTTTTTAATTCACTACAAATGAACCTGAAACTATCAGTTAATTAAGATCCTCTCCCCTCCCCTTTGCCAATATTGTATACTGTAATTTTGCAGCCAATTTTGTTTTGACTGCACAGAAGCCACTGCTATTTAAGTTGCCATAGAGACTTCCTTCCCACTTCCTTCTTTCATCTTTTTCAGAAAAATGAATATTCTAGCCATAAACAACAATCACCCCCCCCCCATATTCATTGGTAAATTTTCAGATGCTTTTCACAGAACCTGAAAATAGACAAAAACACAAGTGGCTAAAGCATCAGGGAATTGTAGGTCAATATGCTTACATATAACATAAAAGAAATGTAAACATAAAAATAAATAATAAAACGTAAAAATAAATAAGCAGTATTTCTAAGCTTCAGGTTTTCAAAAAGGAGCATTCAAAACAACATCAATGAACTCTAGTTGTTAAGAATTTGTTGAACTGTTTTTTTTAGCATTCCTAATAAAGTTTGTACCCAACCATACTGTGAAATTACAGTGGTACTTTGAATAAAGGAATTAATTTGTTCCAAATGAAATTATGTTAAGCAAATTTTCCTTTAAACAAATTTATCATAGGAATGCATTGAAAACAGAGTAATCCCTAATCGCAACCATTTTTATGTTGTACAGATTCACCCCATAGGCGATTCTGTTAAGCAAATTTCCCCTATGAACCAACTTGGGTGCTAAGGTCGTCAGGAGAGGCCCTTCTCTGCATCCTGCGACCCTCACAGATACATCTCATGGGAACCCATGAAAGGGCCTTCTCAGCTGCTGCACCAGACTCTGGAACTCCCTCCCACTAGAGGCCATGACTGCCTCATCTCTGTTGTCTTTCTAGAAACAGGCAAATACCTTTCTTTTCAGGCAAGCTTTCTCTGAATGATGGACTACCTGTTATGTGTCTTTTATATGAATCTATAGGATCACATTGGAGTAGGCACTGGCAAGCCACTCCAGTATTCCTTGCCAAGAAAACTCCATGGACATGGGGTCACAAAGAGTCGGTCACGACTGTAATGACACAACACACATAGGATCACATAGACTTTGTGTTTATAACTACTTATAATCTTATGTGATTACTTTGACACTATATTTTCACTGTTAGTTTCTTCACTTGGTCGTGGGGTCATGTATAAATATTACAGTCATATAGTTACACTCTTATGTTTGAGGAAGTGGTCTTGATTCATAAAAGCTCACATTAAGGTGTTGCAGTTAGTCTTTAAAGTGCCACAGCATTTTTGCCTCTAATCTGTTTGTTTTTCTTTCTGATACACAGAGTTGTCCAAGAAGCTGAACCTATTTAGGGGAATGCAGTTTCAGCACCCTGGATAGTTCTTGTAACCCAGAAGAGATTTGCAGCACCCCTGAAATTAGAGGCAATGGCCATCACTTATTCAGCATAATGCTGCCTTAGGGTGTGAGGGCATTTCTAGAGTCTGAGTGTCATGAGTAATGCCATTGCTGGTTTCTGTTGAGGTCTCCTCTTGCATTCGGCTTTTAGCAATCCATCTAGAATTTACGGGAAAGTTATTTTTGACTCAGAAATTGAAACCCTAAGTGCAATGAGACTCCTTTCCCAGCGGATTGCTGACAGCCAAACAGAGAGGTGCAAGAAATAAAACCTCAGCAGCCACACTAGTGTAATCCTGTTAGGCAGTAAATGAAGGGTTAAAGTGAGGTTCTTCCACATCCATGAGCCCCACATACTGGATATTTACCTTTCCTAGAGAAGGAAATTAGTTATCCAACAGTATTGGAAAATAGAAAGAAATGGTGGAGCTGAGGTGCTTTGTCCTGCAATTCACACAAGGACAGAAGGCAGATATCAACATATAATTCATCTTTAACTGAATACCAAAATCCTATAATCTTTAAAAGGACCTTAGATGACTTCTACCCAATCTCCCCTGACCCATGGGCCTAAATTCACCAAGGAAAAGAAGGAAATGTGGTGTCCTCCTCCCAGAATGCTTATAATTTTTTAAAGGGGTAGGGAGTGAATGGGGCCAAGAAGTGTTGCCATTAATTTTCCTAGCATGCATCAATTGAATAGGTTTGCCTCTAGATGTTGGTGCCTTCTAAATGTTGGTGCCCTTTGGCAGAGCTCCTGTTACCCCGACCTTGTTAGCCCTGAATTGTCCCACTAAAAATATCACACAAATAATAGATTTTAGATTCTGCTTATTAGTCAATACAGTTGTTGGGGGGGTGTATTTGTTTTTGTTTTGCACTGTGTGCTTGTTGTGATGGCAGCTGCTTTACCTTCTGACATCAACAGCCGTGAGGAGGTGCAAGCAGCTTCAGGAACTGCCCAGGGCCCCTTACTACACGGTGGGTTTCAACAGATAAACAGTGGTGCTAAGCCTTGGAAATAAATAAGAATAGCAGCCTCCATTACAAGCTTGTTGCTTAAGGATTAAGTGAGTGAGGGTATTGTTTCATTTGTTTTATCGTTTTTGAAAACAACACTATAATGGCAGAATCCACTTCCCTCCCAGCTACTGTAAGCGTTGCAGTACAGCTCAGAGGAAATAATGAAATATTTCTTCTTACCCCTCTTCACAAAGACTGGAGGAGCCTCATTATGTGAAATGGCCTGGGCCTCATCTGAGCTCTCAGAGGGCTGGAGCACTGGCAAAATATCCTCAAAATGTCTCACACACCCTTTCACTTTTCACTCAAAGCACCAATAAGATTCAAGACATTGGCGTGGGGTTTCATTTACACAATCTGTTTTGTCTCGATTATACCCTAACCCCGGCACACATGTACCACTAAGAGCATCTTAAAAAGGTAAAGGTTTCTCCCGCACATGCATGCTAGTCGTGCCCGACTCTATGGGGGTGCTCATCTCCATATTCAAGCCAAAGAGCCAGTGTTGTATAAGCCCATGGCCACATGGCCAGCATGGCTGCAGGGAAACACTGTTTTACCTTCCCACTTTTTACGGCAGTACCTATTTATCTACTTGCATTTACATGCTTTCCAACTGCTAGGTTGGCAGGCGCTGGGGTTAACAGCGGGAGCTCACTCCGCTCTGTGGCACCCAGGATTCGAACCACTGAGCTGCTGACTTTGTACACAGTTTTCAGTGCTCTAGCCCGCTGAGCCACCACGCCCCCTAAGAGCATATTAGTGGCCCACTAAAGCTCAGAAACCGCACTGAAAAAAAAGAAAGAGAAAGAGTGGGGAGATTTCATTGTTATTTCCTGTGTACAGTAGACGCAAAATACACCCCACCCCCCCGCCCGCAAGAAAAGTTGCTCTTAGTGGCTCCCCTCCCTCTCTTTATCCCAGGAAGAAGACAGGAAGGTACACCGATCAACACTTCAAAAAATAAGGGGTGCCTTGGAGCTTAGGTATCTGAAACAAAGGTCATTCATTTTACGCCAAGAGAAGTGGGCAGTGCAGAAATGAGGAACATCCATTATAATCCTGGGAAACAGGTATGCTTTCCTGTAAAGGATGACCCTTTGAAATGAGAAATGGTCCTTTGAAGCAAGAACATCTGGATCCACAACTGGAGAAGTAAAAGGTGGTAGCCACATAAATTGTAGGAAGGAAGAAAAACACACAAGCTGTTTGGATCTTCCTGATTCATTCCGGGAACCTCTTTTCTTCATTTTCTTTCATTTTGTTGAGGGCTGAGGAGCAAAGCATTTTGGCTGCATATCCGCTGACTTGGCATAAAATGTGGAATTGCATTTTCTTTTTCTCAGTAAAGCCAAGAAGCTGTTTTTTTCTAGCTAGCTAATGCCTAGCAGGAGTAGAATGACTAAATCTGCCCTTAGTTCAAATTACGGGCATAACAATATTCAGAATTTAGAAAGTGCAAGGTTGTAAAAAAAAAGAAGCAATGGACAATTCTGTGTTGCTTCACACTTGGAAACTCACCTGATCTCCTCAACATTTAGCTACAGTGTAGTTTCTCCAAGTAACTCGAGTTCCATTTTTAAATCATTAATTTCAATGAAACGTGAATGAATGAATCAGGCTGAAAAGCCAAAAGTTATTACAGCATTTAGGTATTCAAATGGGTTGTGTGGAAGGGCAGCAACAAATTAGAAAGACCATCTGAAATAAAATTCAGTACAGTTTTTTTTTTTAGCTTATGAACATCTTTGAATAGTGCTTTGGGACTTTGGGACCTGTTACAGCATCTTTCCTTAAGACCATCTACATGGGCCAACTGAGGCTTCACAGTTGTGGATAGTCACTCCTCGAGAGACCTGAAAATTACAACCAGGAACAGGGCCTTCTCAGTGATGGCCTCAACACCTTGGAATGCATTGCTTATCAATATATGCTAAGCTCCCTCCCTTCTGACCTTCAGGAAAGATGTTAAATCTGTGTTTTTGGAAGAGACCTTGAGAAACATTCTCCCTCTCTGATATTCTTGGGGAGTTTAATGTTGACTGTGAGATTAGAAACACAGAAAAGGAGAACTGTGTGGGCTTCCCTTCATTCATTGGAGGAAAAGCCGCATACGTATACAGCAAGCAAACATAAAAACAAATATGGCAGGCTTAATAATAATAATAATAATAATAATAATAATAATAATAATAATAATAATAATAATAATAATAATAATAATAATAATAATAATAATAATAACAACAACAACAACAGCAACAACAGCAGCAGCAGCAGCAGCAGCAGCAGCAACAACAACAACAACAACAACAACAAAGCAGCCAGCCCCCCAAATGATGTTGAGTCACAATTCCCATATTCTCTATCCTTTGACTATCATGGCCAGGCATTATAATGGTTCCCCATTCTTAAACCAGACAAAGGTGAGGCATACATATGGCTAAATAGATCCTCCATGTTCAGGGGCAGTGTACCTGCTGCTGGTAGCATATCACCAACTCTCACCTCACCCCCCGCCAATAGCGGGCTCTCTGGAGGCATCTGGGTTGTCACTGTCAGAAACGGGTAAACCCTTTCTTGATCCAAGATGGCAAGGTTCGTCCAGCAAGCCACAGAAACAGATTCCCTACATGCTCCACAATCTTCTGAGGCTTGAGATGCTTCGGCAGGCCCAGATAGGCCCACCAGGTGTCCTCCCACCTCCATCTTCCTTTCTGACTGCAAACATTGAATAACGAACCCAATCTCTTGCCACTCACTGCCTTTTAATGGCACTCAGGATCGGCTTCTGGAGGCCATCGCTTCACTCCTTCTAATGATAGAGCCCGGCCACCTTCAGGTGGCTGACTGCTTTTTGGGGGAGGGGGAGGCAGCGGGAGGAACTGAACCAGATGGAATAGGCCTGTGCGCTGCAGGACAAGATGGATGGATCACATAATCTCAGCAGCCACCAGAAAGCAGTGCATCTCTTTGTCCGTGGTATCAGGGCCCTTCCCTTTCCCATCTTATTTCCCCTTTGATGAGCTACTAAAGAGGTGCTGTGGCAATTGCACATACGTATATCTAGGAGACAGCAAGCAGCGCTGGGCAGCACGGGCAGGCAAGGGCAGTGCTTCTGTAGCCCTTTCTGCTCATTTCAGAACAAGGAGAAAGAGAAAGGGAGGAAAGGAAGGAGGGAGGGAGGGAAGGAGGGAGGCCGAGCCTCGCCTGGGAAACCTGCCTCCAGCTCCCCAAATATCAGCTCATCAGCATCATCAACCTGACAGATGGATGCGCCCATTGCTATTGGCTGCTGCAGGCAGATGCAAATATGTCCTCCTTATCTGCACCCAAAAACATGGCCAGTAAATAATGCATTGGGGGGGTGGAGGTGAGGAGCGGGGAGCTCACTTGCCACTTATTTATGGGATAGCAGTTGTTTGTTCACTTTTAGATAGCAGGAGCTGAGTGGCTTTGTGTCTGCCCTGGGGAGCAGCATGGACAAGATGTGGAATGGTTGCCATTCAGGGGTCTTGAGATTCTCCCTGGCACTTCAGAGATTTGCTCCCCAACTTCCAGGACACAGCGCACCAGCAACCAAGAAGACGAGGCTTCGTTCCCACCTTTAGGAACATTCAAGAGAAAAACCAGGAAAGTGGTGTTACACAGGGACCACAAATTCTGATATTAATTGCCTCTTTTGTTTTTATTAATTTGCAGCAGTCCTATCCCACCTTTCCAGGGGCGTGGTGGTTCAGCAGAATAAGGCTCCGAAAACTGTCAGCTGCAAAGTCGGCAGCTTGGCGGTTCAAATCCCGGGTGCCACATAGTGGAGCTAGCTCCCATTGTTAACCCCCAGCTCCTGCCAACCTAGCAGTTCGAAAGCATGTAAATGGAAGTAGATAAATAGGTACCGCCATAAAAAGTGAGAAGGTAAAACAGTGTTTCCTTGCAGCCATGCCGGCCACGTGGCCACGGACTTGCACAACACTGGCTCTTTGGCTTGAATATGGAGATGAGCACCGCCCCTAGAGTCGGACACGACTAGCACGCATGTATGGGGGGAACCTTTACCTTTACCTATCCCACCTTTCAGGATAAATTTCTCTCCAGGCAATGAACAAAACCCAATGGAACCCATGGGCCTATATTGCGGCCATTTTTTTCTGCATGCACCCTGGCCACCACGGCATATGCGGGCGCCTCTTTCTCAGATGTTTGCACCAGGGGTGGTGGTGGTGGTGTCAACCTGCAGAGTCCATGTCTCAGCAGAAAGCCAGCGGCTTTCAACAGGGCGGCCTCTGGCTTAGGGAACTGCCGCCTGAAGATCACCAGGGAAAGAGCAGAGCCCTCCCACCTCTGGAGCCCTGATGTTCCCCATTTGCCAGTAGGATGCTAGCATAAATACTTGACAGCAAGCATTAAATCAAAATCAACAGACTTGCAACAGTTAGGCCTGCAATTACAGATGAATGGCAGTTTGGTTTGGTTTGAAGTTTTTTTTTTTTTTGGAGAAATTATTATTATTATTATTATTATTATTATTATTATTATTATTATTAT
>JAHTLZ010003468.1:13416515-13426734 GCA_023846285.1 Phrynocephalus versicolor | reverse complement strand
AAACTGTGTTAATATGTTAAAAACCTGTTTCTTTGATTTCAAGGTGAGGGAAGAGTGCTTTGATCTGATGCAACCACCCTGGATTCTGATCCATTCCCTCCCTTAATGCCTTTAGGGAAGAGTGTCAATAAATCTTTTCGGTCTGGCTTTTAAAATTCATTGGCAGAAATCCTGTTACGTAATGCAGTGGACTGCGCCAGAGTAGACCCATTTAATCAATGGAGATTTAGCAAGTCAACTCCCCCATAAATTCTATCAATCTCAATGGGCTTACTTTAAATGTGACTCAAGTGTGCCAGCTGGATGCGGTCCACAACCTGATGTTTCCATATCCTCCTGTCACTTAGCTCAGTAAGCGGTAGCAAAAGTAGGCCTACTGGATCAGTGGGGATTTAGGGAGTCAGCAATTCTGCGAGTCCTGCTCCATCGATGGGCCTGCTGTAGTTGTGACGTAAGGCAAAAGAGCCCCAGTTACACAGCTTTGGGTCACAGAAAAGAAATGGATTCCATGGTGTAGGCAAGCAATCACATTTCAAACAGGAAGAAAGGAACCAATGTCGTGAAAACGAACTGGAACATTCCCACTGGTATACATGATGTGACCATGAAAATAAATGTATTGGTACAACAGAGAATCGATATAACTTTTTCCCCCACATGTGATTGAACCCTTAGTACTGTAAGCAACAAAATTTCAACTGTTCGGCCACACATTTAAGGTATTTCCAAGATGCTAGTCAATCCAGTGAGTGGGAAAGACAATTTATGATAAAACCATTACAATTATAAAATGGATCAGTGTCCCTTTATAGCTAAACTAAAAATGCAGAGTTTTAAAAAATCAAAATAATCAGGACTTTTCTACAACCCCACTTCCAAAACCAGAAGTAATGGGAGTTGTGGTCCAACCAAGCTGGAGGTTACTAGCATGGGGTGCAGAACGTAGGCTAGAGGTGGAGATTGAGAACCTTCAGTCCTCCAGATGTTTTGGACCGCAACTCCCATAATTCTAAGCCTATACTTCCAATTATAAAGGACTTTGGGAGTTGTTATCCAAAACATTTGGAGGGCCAAAAGGTTCCCTACCCCTGATGCAGACCCCAGAGCAAGCTAGCTACTTCTCTCTGGCCTTAGACAGCTAAGAGCACACTAAAACTCAGTTTTATGGAGCTCTTCCCTACCAGCCTTATGTGTGACTTCAAGGGGGAAATCTGATCAGGTTCTCATCATACTAGGCAATTGGATAATTATGGAGGGGGTCTGTTTTCCGGTGAGAAACCCATCCGGTTACAACATGACAAAGTACTAGTTGCCCAAATCTGGATTCAGTTGATTGTGACAGCTGCAGTAGGCTACATGGCCACAATCCTATCAAAGAATCAAGATTTCCCCCCCCCCAACACAAGCATCACAATGTACATTATGGTGGCTAATTGTTACTAATTAATGACTTGCTGCTTACATTCCTAGTCACTCATCATTATATGTGAATAGAACACAATGAATGCAAGTGACAACTCGCTGGATAGGCACCAATTTGCTGCAACAATTTCTGCAATTACATTTATGCCAGTGTAACTCCCCAATCGCTGCCTAGATGCCCTAAGCACAACTGATCTCGCCTGATTTCAGAAGCTAAGCAGGGTCGGGCATGGCTTGTACTTAGATGGGCAACCACCAGGGAATACCAGGTGCTGTAGGCGCCTGGAGTAGGAACTGGCAAGCCACTCCAGTATTCCTGCCAAGAAAAACTTCATGGACATGGGGTCACAAAGAGTCGGTCATGACTGTAACGACACAACACACAACACAACTCCCCAATCAGATTTCAGCCATTGATTGAGTGGGCCTTACCTACTGTTGACAAATGATTCAGTGGATCCAGCCTATCTGGTACTGGCAGTAGGACCTAGCCCCCCCAGCGTGCTTATAACAGCTTAAACAAAAGAAATCAATCCTGAACTATCTCTAGAGGCAGAAATGATGGTAGTGAGGCTGTCCTACTTTGTGCACATCACGAGAAGGCAGGATTCTCTGGAAAAGACAATAATGCTGGGAAAAGTTGGAGGCGGGAGGAAAAGAAGAAGACCAAATATGAAATGGATTGACTCCCCAAAGGAAGCCACAAGCTTTGGTTTACATGAACTGAACAGGCCTGTTGAGAACAAGACCTTTTGGAGGTTAGGGGTTCAGTTTCCCACTGTACAACACAGGAGAGCCAGCCCGTGTGGCTTTGGGTAAGCTGCACAGTCCCAGCATGATCCTGGAAAAAAGTGAACGGGGACCCACTTCTCAGTACTCCCTACCTAGAAAACCCTGGAAAGGTTTGCCATAAATCAGAATAGACTTGACAGCATGCAATTATATTTACAGTATTACTATCAAATTGTTTCAGATCCATAGTGACTCTCACAGGGCTTTGTAGGTATAAAGCTCTCAGAAATGGTTTGCCACTGTTTCCCACTGGTGGCACTCTGGAACCATGCAGCTTGCCTACAGCCACACCACATGGTAGGACACAAAACACCTCCAGCAGGACATAGAGTCTGGACGATCTTGGCAGGACCCTTTCTTAGGAGGCACCGTGATGATTTGAACTCCCAGGTGCTGGCTCATGTGCTCCAATTCACTGAGGAAACTCTGACAAAGTTATATTGTGGGATTTTGGCACCTTGTCGCTAAGAGAGACAGGGAACAGACCCTACGGCACCTTGCCCTTGGACAGAGCTGTGAGGAAAGTGGTTGTGTTCTTCTACTTATGTGACACCCAAAAGTGCAGGCAACGAAAATTGTTTCAAGATCAGAATCTCATTGATACAGGCCAGGGTCCTCCCGATGCATTTGACTAGCTCAGGTGGCAGACAGGGTCTCTTGTGGGTTGGGCTTTGGGGCTTTAAAACATGGTGCTACCCCCTTAGATCAGGCTGAGTGTTACATAGGTGGCAACAATATCTAGATATTCTGTTTTCTTGATGTTTAGGTGGAGTCCAAAGTGGCTGAGGCAGTCTTTCCATGTCTGAACTTGCCACTGGAGTTCATTCCTAGTGGTAGTAGCAAGCATGAGATCATTGGCGTAGGCCATGGTCCAGGGAAAATTTTGCTGCAGATCTTGTGTGACCATATCCATTACTAGTCTAAACAAGAACTATGACAGAGCAGAGCCTTGGTGCATTCCAACCATCACCGGAAAACTATTAGAGAGGCAAGCTGAGAATCACCAGCCACTGTTGTTTTTGTACAACATTTTCACCCAGTCAGTAAGTGGTTCTGGCACTCCATGGTCATGGAGTGCACACCAGATCAACTGATGTGGGACACGGTCAAATGCCTTCTTCCGTTCTAGGAACCTAGGAATGCCATGTACAATGGTTGGGTCTTCTCTCAATGTTTTTATGAGCTGATGAGTTGCAAAGATGGCATCAGTCCTTCCGTATCCTTTGACGAAGCGGCACTGGTTAATGGCGACTTGTGTAATGTTGGGAAACTTGTAAACATAGCCCTTCAGAGAAAATACAACTCAGGTTCCAAAAACTGTAGTCACATAGAATGAGGTCACTAATGTCTGTCTAGACCGGTTGACCTGGTGATCCACAGCAACCTTGCCTTTTGGAAAAGATTCAGTTTTCTTGCCCTCGTTTCCTGACCATCACGATTTCTATCTACCCAATCGTAGAAAGAGAACAGAGGTGATTTTTTAAAACATGAAATTTGCAGCGACCCCCTATGGTGCTTCCTTTATCCTGACATAAATGCTGGTCAGCAAATGAAAAAGATTTTTTTTAAAAAAAAATCCTAGTGGCCTAGTGGTGCCTGGAGAATGCTGGGAGATACCATACAGTCAAGTAATTTTCCAGGCTCTCTGCGGCTCCCTGCATTTGGACTCAAGTCGTCTTGCTTTCTACCAGGGTGATCAGATGCCACAGAGGAAAGGGTTTCCATATGTTTACTGGCTGTGGGGGAGGCCCTTTCTCAAGAGAAACCATGATTTGAACTTCTAGCCTCTGGTTTATGTGCTCCCATTCACTGAGCTCCACTCAGTGGTAGGGAACCTTCAGCACTCCAGATGTTTTGGACCACAACACCGAGTCCCAAGCCTGCACTGCCAATGACAGGACTGTGGGAGTTGTGGTCCAAAACATCTGGCGTGCTGAAGGTTGGCCACCACTCCTACTCAGCTGGGAGAGGAAACTCTGACAAAGTTATATTGTGGGATTTCGTCATGTAGTCACTAAGAGGGACAGGCAACGGGAAATTAGGTCACCTTGCCCTTGGACAGAGCTGTGAGGGAAGTGGAATGTGGTTGTCTGCTTTATAACAAAACAAACAAGCACCCACCTAACTGTTTTAACAGAAGGCAAGGCTCTCCTGCAGTTTCAAGGCGTGGCCACTGATGGGGGTGGGCAGCGCCTTGCCCGCATGAGGCAGCGCAGAGCTTGGCGGCGGCCTATACTTAAACCTGCTTAATCCCAGCTCTCGCGCCCGTGATTACGTCACAGACACACAAACAAACACACACACCCCTCGGAACCTTGGCTCTGTCAAGCCAAGAACCGGGACGACTGTGTGTAGCAGCGCCATCTGGTGGCCCAGGCCCTAACCACCAGTCCTCGCAGCCTGTGGAGGCGAAAATTGCTTTGCTACTAAGCGGTGGGAAATCTCTCTCACAAGCACCTACTGTGCACACACCGCCCTTCCCCTGAGCCCCAGCGGCCCGCCCTGGCACCATTTTGCCTCTCGACATCATTTGTTTATTCATTTATTTTGAATATTTTTACCCCACCTTTCTCCCTGAAAAGGTCCCAAGGTGGCTTACAGTAATGAAGGACAATATACAGTCCAGAACATTTAAAGACACATTCAAGTTAAGAACAGGAAATTAGTAGAGGCATCTTAGAACATTAAAAGGTAACACTGAAGCCACAAAGAGCATGCAAAAAGAAAAGAAAAATCCATTATGAGGGGTGGAAATTAACATGGAAAGCACTGCTTGCACACACTATAATTAAAATTGTAAACTGCCCAGAGACTACTTGAAGTGGTATGGGACGATATATAAGCAGAACACTTTTGGTCAATGCAATCATACATAGTAATCCATCTAAAAGTCACATAGTAGGTAGTCTATCATTCCGGGAAAGCTTGCCTGAAGAAGAAGGTCTTTGCCTGCTTCTGGAAAGACAGCAGAGATGGGCCTCCAACGGAGGGAGTTCCAAAGTTTGGGGGCAGCAACAGAGAAGGCCCTTTCATGGGTTCTGAGACGCACCTCTGAGGGAGGCTCTTGAACTGAACATTTTTTTTTAATTTATTTTTGAGAACATGGGGAGTTATTCAAGTTCACCTGTACTTCTGGCTATCCTGTGCCCTTTCTTTCCCCTGGCTTCTTTTACCCCCTTCCTCTCTGCAAGCTCAACTGTATCTAAGAGGAGACCTTTAAACCTTGCCATAAATCCTAAGGGCTCTCATAAAATCCCCTTGCCCCTCACTGGGTTAACTCTGGGTTGTAGGCATGCTGGCACTCTTTTTCTACAAACCCTACTGGGTTGACAAGCATGGCTTCTTCATTAAGAACTTAAGCAAAACGAACAAAAGAACTCAAGATCCTTAAAAAAAAACATGGGAGAATTTTGAGAGAGACCTAGAAAGCATTCCAATTAAGGCCATTTGCACATCTGATTTGGATCCTACGCATTATACTATGATATACTACCTCACCCACTAGAGGTCAACCGCTTGGCGCAAATAAATCAACACGAGGAAGAATTTCTTGATGGCATTTGACAGTGGAACAGATGACGTCTGCAGTGGGGGGGCTCCTCCTTTGTGAGAAGTTTTTAAAACAGAGGTGGGACAGCCATTTACCATGGACACTTTGCCTGTAGGTTTTCTGCCTTGGGTCCAGGTTGAACTAGACGACACCTGACGTATTTTCCAGCTGTAGAAGTCTAGAGTCTATGGATATTATGGCCCTGTTTCATCTTACAGCCCCCAAAACCCAAGAAAAAGAAAAATGCTGCCTTGTTCTACAAGTCAGTTGGCTCCTACAAGCAAGGTATCCTATACCCTGAAGTGAGGGAGACATGGAAGGAAGCAATTTCCTTCTTCCTCCATTCCCCCTTTTATTCTTCCATTGCAACCCTGAGCTGTTGCATCCCTCCACCTTGCAGATCCCGGGGCCCCTGAGATAGTCATGAACTACTTCATGCTCATCCCACCACCAGTGGTGTGCCCAGGGCCGGTGCGTCCATTAAGGCGAACTAGGCAGTTGCCTAGGGCGCCAAAATGGACAGAGGGTGCTGGTCAGCCTGCTGACCCTCCCCCCGCCACCCGCCGGCGCCACCCGCGCCCTTCGCCGCCCACCCCCGTGCCCGTCGCCGCCCACCCCCACGTCCGTTGCCGTCCCCCTGCCGCCTCGCCCTTTAGTTGTTATTGTGGCATTACAGTTGTGACCGACTCTTCGAGCTGCCATGTCCATGGAGTTTTCTTGGCAGGAATACGGAGTAGCTTGCCAGTTCCTACTCCAGGCGCCTACAGCACCTGGTATTCCCTGGTGGTTGCCCATCTAAGTACAAGCCATGCCCGACCCTGCTTACCTTCCGAGACCAGGCGAGATCGATGTGCTCTGGGCATCTAGGCAGCTATCCAATTAGATCCTCCCAGGAATCATAGGATTAGGATGTTCTGTTGATCTCTTTCTATAATTGTTCAGACAGACAATGAGGATTGCTTGGTTTCAGGTGGATTTTCAAATTTATGGTATTGAACATTGATTTGTTTTTAAACAAAGGTAGATTAATATCAGTCAATTGACTGAAAAGACCTACAAAAAATTTAACAAGTTTAGCTGCCAACTAAACACGTTAAAAACCTTTAATACAATTAAAAGATCTAACTTTCGGCATTGATGCTTTGCTATAGCTGGCTGTTTTTATTTTCTTTTCCTTTTCTTTTTTTTTGTATTGGTTTTGATGTATCTGATCTACAGTACTGGGTATTTGTACACGACCCCTAAACTCCGCCGCAAATGGCTCCCAGCTCCGGAGCTTAAAATTGTTTCCCCACCAGCTCCGGAGTTTACAGATAATTAAGTGCGAGCATGCCCACCTAAGCACGTCCCAGCGCACTTTTCAGGTACCTGCTCTACGGAGATTAAAATTCCTGATGCGGATATAACGTAGTGACTGCTGGGCTCTCCTTGCTTCTGTTTGTTCTTTTTTTTGCCCCCCGCCCCTTTAAGAGATCTGAATGCAGTGCCGGGACGGCAGAACGGAGGTGAGCGGCATTCTTTTCTTCCTTTTTTTCTCCCTCCCCTCATGCAGCCAGCAGCCAGGAGTGCGGAGGGGGTGGGAACGCAGGAACAGCGACAAACCCCTAAGATCTCTGGTCCGAATTTAAGTGGCCAGCAGATCTTAGGGGTCGTGTGAAAAGGCTCACTGTCTTTTTTGTGCTTCCTGTTTTGGAGCATATAGCATTATCAGTGTATCATTGTCTTTTAGACTTGGAACATATTCTTCTCTCTTCTTCTATCCAGCTGAGAGTCTGCGGGAATTGTGGCTTGCTATCGGCTCCTTCCTGCAATGGGCTGCTCCAGAGATGACCGGTTCCCTTGACTGTTGCCGCCATTTTGCTTTACGACAGCCTTTCCCAAGGCACCGCCCTCTGAATGCTTTGGACTCCAGGCTTCATCCTTTTTCCAGACAGCTGTACTCAATCTGGCTGGAGATGGTGAGGGGGATGCAGTCCAACGCACTGAGTTGCTGGAGATTTGAAGGAGCTCACTTTGGGCACTTTTGCAGGAAAAGTGTTAAAACCACTACAGCACGGCTGCGAAAGGCAGCACCCGGAAGGAACCCGAAAGGCGGCACTCGTGGTGGTGGCAGGACGAGCGACAACAACAACAAGCAGTGAATTTCAACGTGGTGCCACTAGGTGAAGAATTTATTAGCAAAAGTTCATTGCTCTACACGCACAGCTATAAAATGCCTTCCTCAAGGGCAATTGTAAATATCAATACATGCATAATATAATCGGTTATTTTATTCATTTTGAACCTTGATGGTCATTATAAATGCTGCCAATGATTTCCTTGAATGATGTTCTGGTTTCCACATTAACTTTATTATGCGTTTATTGATATTTACAGTTGCCCTTTGGGAAAACATTTTATGAAAGACGCCAGGAAGTACATTTTGTGCCATAAATTCTCAACCTAGCACCAGCCTCCCATCCATCTGGGGTGAAGTGACGTGGGATAGGAGGTTATGGGGCAGAGAGTCTGCACCAGCATGCTCACCAGCTGATATCTACGAGCATCCATTCTCCTTGTGTGCTTGTGTACCCATTTTTACTGAACAGCTCATTGCCGTAAGAGAGAGAGATGGCGGCTGGGGCAGCGGGATGGATCAGAATCCAGAAGGAGGCACAAAGAACAAGACAGGAGGATGGCAGAAGCGTCACCATCACCCGGAGATCAAAAAACATTTGAGACTTTTACATTGCAGTTAAAAGGTGATATCATGTTAGCTCTCCAAAGATAGGCGCACCAACATCAACACCCAACTGTTACAGCTCCACCATCCTCTTGCAAGTGAAACCTGTGGCTTCCCCCATAAGGAGAAAATATAGCTCCCTTATGGGGCTGTCCTCTATCAGCACGTTTCAAATGGATCTTCTTTAAAAATCCCGTCTGCTTTATTCCTTGTCCTGCTTTTACATACAGGAATATCACAGTGTACAGTGTATGATCTTAGCTTTGGTTTCCAGTGACACACATTCACACCTGGTGAATTTTTCTACTTCTAAACTATTCTTCTGAATCTTAGTCTTCTTCTGATTTCTTTGCTGCATTTTTTGTTTGGTTTGATAATTGAACCAAGATGTAGACTATCTTTGCCAATTTTGATCACTCAATTTTCAACAATAAAGGCATGCTATTCCATTGTCTCTTTTTCCCTTTTCTTTTTCTTTGAAATTAGAATGCTTTCCCCCATTTATTGATATTTTGATAGGATTTGGATATATTCAACATTTCTAGTTGGATATTGCTTTATTGGTGTTCCACCTATTATTGGGGATTTATTTGTACCGACTGAGACCAGCTATCACTTCAGTTTCTAAAACTGCAGATTCATCTCAGGTATCTTCTTCAAAAGAATCTGGTGCCCTTTGGTATTTTCTGTCTAGTACCGTCTTGCTTCCATTTCTTCTCTCTTTTTTATTCCAATTCTTTTCTCTTTTTTATTCTTTATAGATAATATATTCTCCTGTTGATCTTTCAGCACCCCTAATCTTGCTTTAAATGTTCCTTTGATTCCTTGTGTTTCATGGAAGTGATCTCCTCTTTCTATTTGTTTTAGTTATTAGTATAATAGTTCTCTTTTGTCTCTGCTTGCAAGTGACTCTGGCTGCATTTAGGATTCTAACATACTTTTGCTACTCATCTGTTAACTATTCTAAAAGTTTCTAGGAAGACTTTTTATTTGGTTTCATCTTTTTACATTCTTCCTGGATAATATGCCACATTATTTCTCTCTCTTGATCAACTTCTCTTAATAATGAAAGCTAGGGCTACGTAACAGTTTAGATTCAAGTTACTTTTCAGTGAACTCTCGTAAGACTATACTGCTTAGTGATTATCCTTGGCTGATTCTTTCCCATTGTTTCCACTTTAGGCAATATATCTGGTTTATTTTTTTACTCCCTGCAAAACAAAAACAAAACACTCTACAAAAAGAAAAGCAGGGACAAAAGTGATCACACTTTGTTTTCGGTTTGCAGTGGACGACGTTTCCAAAACACAATCAAGACTGTATTGCCCCCACCACCACCAACCCACCCCAACACACATACACCTCTCATGCTGTGTTCCAAGCCACCCAATCCAGCTAGTCCGTCAGACTAAAATCAATCTCATTTTAGCTTGGCTTTTGCGAGCATAAACCTGATTACCGTTAAGACTATTTGTGAACAGGAAAAGGGTGTGTGTGGGAAATGACCTGGAATTTTGGATTTTCACTTGATTGAGTGGGAGTGATCAAAGGGAAGTCAACTGCAACATAAGCTGGGCACTGGGTTTGTTTTGAGGCCCTCAGAGCAAAAAAATAATGATGATGATGATTTCTCTCTGTTCTACTGCAAACGGATCGCTTCTTTCTTTCTTTCTTTCTTTCTTTCTTTCTTTCTTTCTTTCTTTCTTTCTTTCTTTCTTTCTTTCTTTCTTTCT
>JAHTLZ010003468.1:13397110-13407696 GCA_023846285.1 Phrynocephalus versicolor | reverse complement strand
AATAAATAAATAAATAAATAAATAAATAAATAAATAAATAAATAAATTTCAGCTCCTCTTCCATGAGTTCTACAGAAAATTTCCTTCTGGATCCACTATTGGGTTTTTTTTTTGTAAAAGGGCAAACAACATTCTGCCCCAGAAACGGCTGCTCCTTTGAACAGTCTGGAAATGTCAGTCAGAGGGAAGAAACATATAATTTATGAAGAAGCATGTTGTTTTCTATTTAGCTCTTCTTCCCTAAAGGGCACCACAGTTGCAAAGTGCTCAACACCTGTGAAAGGATCATTCAGCATTTGTTAACAAGAAAAATACCTGGCAATGAACATTTTAGCAATCTTAGACGAATGACTAGGTTTTATAGGCAGTGTGTAGTTTTTTTCCTTCCAGACTCTTTTTTAATGTCTGCCTTTCTTGCTATATTTATTCATCTCCATGGGGAACTCAAATCAGATTTTTATTTACTCTCGTCTTTCCCTGCCCCCTGCTCCACAAATACTGAAATTAAAATGAAGAAAATAAAGAGGGGGGGAGCATCGCAACACTTATTTTATTGGCATGGTTATTTACTGCCATGGTTGCATGCAGTGAAAAACGTCTTTATGAAACACAGATGTTGAAAAACTGTGAGGTCTGTTTTCTGTAAACTTTAGTGTAAACTTTACGGGCCTCATAAAAGAACTGAGGCTGCAGAGCTGAATACTCGGGTGGCACTCCCATATAGAGCACCGAGAGGAAAGGAAATATTAGCAGGGACCTGGATTAGATGATGCTGAGGGAACTGTCCAACTCTACAGTTATAGCAAGTATGATTCTTTCTTCTCTTCAGTCCAGATGCAAAGTCACCAATATATTTAATTGAAGGCTCTGTAGCTTTCCGAGAGAGCCCATGCATTGTACGGGAAAGAGGCCAAGAGAAGCCTGGTTGGAAAGGATCACTTAAAACAGTGGTTCACAGCCTTGGTTTCCAGAGGTTCTTGGCCACCACAGTGAATGGTGAAGGCTTCTAGTCCGAGGGGGGCCAACGTTTGGAACCACTAACTTAGAAGTCAGTAAATATGCCCCATATTTGCAACCCTTCCCTAGAGGGTCACCTCCACTCCAAGGAGTCACTCTTGGGTTAGTGGATTAAATATTGAAGAATGGGGGTCCCCAGTGTGGTGCAGTGGATAGAATGGTGGACAAGGACCTGGGTTCAGTTCCCTGAGTCTGCCATGGAAACTCCCTGGGAGATGGAAATGACAAAATCATTCCTTAAATATGTTGTTTACTTTGAAAATCCCCTTAGGGTTGCTATAACATGGTTGTGACTTGATGGCCCCAATGGCAGGAGGCAGCTTTCTGTGCTTAGTGATGACGGCAATACCATGTACCCCACAAAGTGGAAATTTGTCATCTGCTTCAATAATAGAAACCATTGTGCACACAGGTTTGCTTTCACTGATGAGAAAGGGCAAGGAAGCCACACAGGAAGATTCAAACGTCTCAACTTCCCAACCATTGCAGGCGTGAGAGGTTCATCTGGGTATCTATGGCCAGTGGCCACAGTGTGTTTTCTCATTGCAACTCACACAGCTCACAGCATCTCCATCTTCATGTTGAGAATTACGAGAGTTGTAACAAATCTGGAGGATCCAAGGTCAAGGAAGACTCATCTGTATGTCTCCAGAGCTGACAACCACAAGGCTCTGGCTACTTATATAGGCCATTCTAAGGTGTTAGGAGACATCATAGCCATTCTTAAGTGAAAGAGAATAATCTTTAGCATATAAACTTTTTCAAAGAGGCAGCTGTGTTAGTTTCAACAAGAACAGCCAAGAGTCCCATGGTACATATAAACCTAAGCAAGACCTTTGGGTGACTGCAGGCCACCTCTTCAGAGGCCTCTGAAGAAGGCACCTCTTCCTCCACTTTTTCCTGCATCCAAAAGAGCGGCTTGCAATCCACAAATATGGAATGTCACACCCCAGGTGAAAGATTTCCCGGACCTTGGATATAACATGTTAAAAGAAACCAAGGAACAGGTACCATGCGGGAGCCAACTGTGTCCCTGCAGATGTTCTCGGCCTACAGCTTCCAGCATCCTGTTTAATACAGCCAGTGATTAAGGATTATGGAATTTGTAGCCCATAACATCTAAATAGCCATGTTTTGTCCATTCCTGTAACTTTCTCTCTTTTTAAAAATTCCCTTTACCTTAGCCTTGTGGCAACCAAGGTGACCTGGATTCAGCTATTAAGTAGCAAACTCAAGGTCGACTCAGTCTTCGATCTTTCTGAGGTCAGTAATTTCTGTTTCATACATGATGAAAACAAGGGCACTTTAACAAACTGGGAGGGGAATCCCCCCATCAATTGCCTATTGTTGCCACTAAAACAGAATGCATGCCGTTCTCAATCTCCTCCCCCTCCCCCTCCCCCTCCCCCCTCCAGTCTTTGAACTTCAGGCCCATTTTGGATGGCCACCACCTGATCTCCAGGCTCAGGAAATCGGAGCACTGGAGAAAGTCCTGCCCTCTCCTGCACTTCCCTGCTTAGGTGCATCCATCACCTCTATTGACATGTTTGACAAACACACCCACCCTTGCTGGATGCCCTTTAAATGATGCTGGCTAGGCTGTATGAAGAGTGCAGAGCAACGCCCTCTGGTTGCCACCATCCCCGCTCCCTGCTGACAACCCAATTACTCAAGAGGAAGAACTTTCTGCAGCAGGACAGAAATTCAGCAATACGTTGAGGCAATTCCCCCAGCAAAAAAAGAGTGGGGTGGAAAGGAGGTAGGAAGCTACCTTATGTTGAATTAGACCCTCCAGATGTTTTGGACCATAACTCCCACAGTCCTTTGCTATTGGCCATCTAAGTTTAGAATTCTGGGAGTTGTGGTCCAAAATATCAGGAGGGCTAAAGTTTGGACATGCCTGAATTAGATCCTTGGTCTCTCTAGCCTGAGATTGCCCTCTCTGACTGGCAGCAGCGGCTCTCTGTGATTTCAGGCAGGGTTCTTTTCCTAGTCCTATCGAAAGACACCCCCCCACACACACCAGAACTGCACTGGGGTCTCCCATCCAGTCACTGAGCAGGCTTGGCCAGGGTCAGCATCCAAAATCTGAGAAAAAATATTGTGTTCATTCTGACAGGGGCAAAAATAACCCAGTTCTCCTACGGCCTTTGAACTATGCCATGCTTAAGGATTAAGGTGTTGATGAGAAAGGGGTTCAAGAAGAAGCTATCTGCTTCCCCAGACACCACCTGTCATCTAGTCAACTGTCTTTTCTTAAGTGCAGGGCGGTCTTGAGAACAGGGATCCAAGCAGAGCATTAATAACTTGTGATGGAGGCTGAGGGAATGGGAGAATGGAATGAATGGAAGCCAACTAGGGTTTGGCCTGGTTCATTCTTGGGAAGACCAGATACTGCAAACAAGGGAGGGGCCACAGCCATATTGAGTATGACACATACTCAACATGGAGAAGCTCCCAGCTTTCAACCTCTGGCAACTCCAGTTGGGCTGGACAATTACTCCTGCCACCAACCCTGGAGACTTTTTTTTTTTTGGCCCATTAGACTGATAATTCTGGGCTCGCGCATGACAGTCTGACCTAGTGTAAGACAGGTTTTTATGCACACTCTCAGCCTTTATGACTGGCAGAGAGGATGAAGCCTCTGGATCAGTAAGGCCAGGTATAAATCTGAAAAGCCTGGCCTCCTGCCTTTAGTCTGCTCAATAGGGCACCCCCTGCTCCAGTTCAAGCCATTCATCTGAGAGATTCTGAGCTTGCAACCTAATAATTTTGCATTTGGTTTTCCATAGCTCCGGCTGAGCCTTCAAGAGCAAAATGTGAGCGCAGGAAGAGGAGGCAAGGGAGCCACCATAAAGAGGGGGGGGCTTCTCGAGATCAGTTTTCTCAGTCTCTGAGTGAAGAGTACCCCCATCCCAGATGGTGAAAGCAGAGACAGCTCAGGTTTAGGTCAGCTCTGTCCTGTCAGCTGGGACTAAAGGAAGAGCAAACCCAGTGACCTTCAGAACAGGGAGGCCGTGCTTTGAGTGACCCACAAAAGTGGAGCAACTGTTCGGGTTCCACTCTTGTCTTGGGAGATCAGGATGGGCCAAAGAGTCGGGCAAGCCCCAGGACAGCCACAGTCACCCGCAGTAAGCCAAGGTCAGAGGTGGCCATGATGCCTACGTTCTGAAGCTATTAAGTGCACCTCCCAGATACGTGTGCGAAGTGAATTTAAAAGGACAAAAAAGCACCCAGTCCATATGAGATCCAAGGTCATGTCAAGGAGCCATCTCACTGTGGGATGCTGATGCTTTCCCACCACTACCACCGCCGTGAAGCCAATAAACAAACGATGCTTAGATAAGATCAACAATTGAGATTACCCAAGATTTTTCAAATACATTTCTTTTTCAAATAAATTATCTCCCCAAATCAGAGATGGTGAAAGTTAGCACATTGGATTGAAAACCCCCATGGCCATACTGTGTGGGTATTCTGGGATTCGTAACCCAATAAAGTAACTTGTCCAAGCTGTGCCTCATGGTCATATCCCAGAGATAGCAGGAGGGAGTCAGGTTTGGCAAAAAATCTAAGCAACAGATGGCATAAAGACAGCAAATCCACCGCAGTGTTGTTTGGGGGTGGTGGCTCCCTTATCACTCTGGTGGATATAGAACTTCTACAGGCTGCCCAAATCCAAATTTTATTGTTGGAATCATCCTGCCTGTGCTGTCTAATCGGCATATTTGCAGGGGGTGGGGGTGGGCTGGGCTGTCAGATGGCAAATGCCTTGTTGCAGTTGGCATAGTAAGAAACATTTGTGCTCTGCAGTTTACCCCTTGCAAAAGGGTGTCCTCCATAGCCATCCCCTTTTGCCACCAGGGCTCAGCCGGATGTAAGAAGGAGAGCCTGCTGGGAGGGGATGACCACATGTGTATTTGGCTCAGGGATCCCTTCTCCCACACAGGATTCTGAATGAATAACAATGAGATGGATTGAGTCAATAAAGGCAGACATGGGCTTCAGTTTACAACACCTGTTTATTTATTTTATTTATATTTTTTACTTCTTAACCGCACGGTTTTCCCTCAGGAACTCTGGGCAGTGTACAACAAATATTTAATCCGTTCCAAATGCATGCTCTTAAGTCGAACAACTCTTAAGTCAGGGTACCTATCTAAAAAATTAAAAACTAAGTTAAAAAATAAAAAAAATTGTCGAGCAGACCATATCTAAAATGTGTAAGGCCGCAGTTAAAATGCGAACAGTTTTCCGCTCATAAGTTGAATTGCTCTTAAGTCAAGCTCCTCTTAAGTTGGGGTACCACTGTAAATGCAAGTAGATAAATAGGTACCACCGTAAAAAGCAGGAAGGTAAAACAGTGTTCCTTTGCAGCCATGCCTGTCATGTGGCCACGGACTTGCACTACCTTGGCTCTTTGGCTTGAATACGGAGATGAGCACCACCCCTAGAGTCAGACACAACTAGCACGCATGTGTGTGGGGAACCTTTACCTTTACCTTTACCTGTACTAAACAGGACAGAATCTTTTGAAGGCCATTCCATTATAGCAGTGGTTCTCTATTTATTTATTTATTTATTTATTTATTTATTTATTTATTTATTTATTTATTTATTTATTTATTTATTTGGCTGCAGAACCCTTGTTGGGCTAAAAAAAAAACTTACGACACAGCTACCCTTAAAGTGGTTTGAATACTTAGGAAAGGAAGAAAAAACAGCAGAAATTTTATGCTCAGTGGTCTGTAAAAATGGATTCTACTGCTAAATTGCTAAATCTTAGTGAAAATTAAATATTATTGCCGTGGCACCCTGGCATAGGCTCGTGGCACGGCACCCAGTTTGAGAACCAGTGCTTTATCGCATTGCTATGTACTGGAAGCGAGTGCAGGATGTTACAATATCTCCAAAGTACAACAGGCGGTAAAGCAGAACTTCCTTGGACCTACCTGGGGGGAAGAGTCACATTATGTTGCCTTGGGACCACTAAAAAAAAAAGACGGGTTTTAATTTACAGGACAGACAAGGGTGAAGACTTGCACCATTAGATATCTTAGTAATCTTTGAACAGTGGTGGCGGATCTTCGGCACTCCAGATGTTTTGGACCACAACTCCCAGAATTCTGAGCCTAGATTGCCAATGACAAAAGACTGTGGGAGTTGTGGTCCAAAACATCTGGAGTGCCAAAGGTTCGCCACCACTGTCTTAGAACTACAGAGCTGGAAGGGACCCCATGGATCATCCTGGATGCCAGGCCCTGTCGAGGAAGCTCAGCAGGGAGCTGAACTTCCCCTCAGGCTCCACAGCCAGATGCCTCAACCACTGAGCTGTCCAGTAGTTCTTGAACATGGACCTCACATTAAGTGTGCGTCCAGCAATAGGGCGGGTGAAGGATATTGCGTAGCAGATACTGCCATGATTCAGTGTCCTTCTCCCAGTGGCTGTGGAGCATCTGGCCCTCAGGAACATGGGGACCTCCAGATGTGGGCCTCTCCAGATCATTGAGTAAGTTCCAGGGTTGACATCCGGTGAAGATCTCTGGCTTGCATCGCCCCGCAATAAAGGTAAGGCTGCTTTTAGGGCGCCATGATGACCCTAACTGGTTCCTACATAAGTGTGCTCCCTCCTGCTGCTTTCCATTCACATGAAAAGCCAGCTTTTATGCTCAATTAAATCCTACAAGGGTAGAGAAGGAGGTGTTGGGGAGGGAGGGGCAAACCAAAGGGGTCCTGCCTTGCGAAAAAGTACGTGGTTGCTCCCGCCTGGTTATCTGTACTCTCCTTTTCCTTTGCTTTTCCTCACCACTTTCTCCTTGGGCAGAGGGTTTCTGCCACCTATTTACAGAAGCCGGCGATAAATCCACAGTGATCCGCCAAGCACAGGACTATAAATAACCCCATAGCTCATTAAGCTCAGCGATCACACTGTGGTGCTCCCGAAACAAGATGAAGTGCCGCAGCCAGGTGGAAACACCAGCCAGGGGTGTCGCCTCCCCCTGCCTTGCCTTCTCTCAAGGGCTCAACGCCAGGGCGACTGACCGTTGCATCGGTCAAGCTCCGGTAGTTCTAAAGGCAGCACACCCCATCCGGTGCCCGGCAGGTGGGTGGGGCCACAACTCCCATGGGCCACACTGTCTGGGGACGATGGGAGCAGCAGCCCAACACATCTGGGAGGTGTCAAGTGAGGGACAGCGAGATTAACACAAAATGTCAATAACCACTACTCTAGCCCCCTACTGCATTGGTGTTATTGAGAAATACACCCCAATTACTGAGTGGTTTTTGCCCTTTCCTCAGTCCCCAGACAAATCAGAAGTACTTCACACCTCCACCAGGAAGGCCACAGCCTATTCACACCAGGATAATGGGAAATCAAGATGAACTATAAATTGCAGTCCTCGCTACTAACTTTCCTCAGAGTGACAGAGCTTCTTGGTTGAGCGTGAAACGTTTTGCTCTCTCAAGAAAAGTCTAGTTGCCATGACTCAACTTCCATAAACTGCACCTGGATGACTGAGAATCTTCACAGACATAGATTGTGGTGGTGGTGGTTGGGATTGTTTTTTTTTTTAATGCTATTGGGGCATTTGTTTCTAATTTCTAAAGACAAGTGGCCATACAGTATTTTGAAAAGGTTGATCTCAGATAAACATGGTTGTTGGGGTTTTTTCAGAGAAGAGAGTGATATTTTATAGGTTAATAAAAAGAAGGAAAATATTATTCCAGCCTAGCACTTGATGAATTGGGTGTTCTTTTTAAAAAAAAACTACTTTAGTGAAATCCAAAATTAAAATGAATTATTCCAATTCAAATCCAATCAATCACTTGGAAAAGTACCATCCAGTTCTATACCATATGATATATTATTTATATTAATATCATTACTCAAAATTCCATGTTTTCATCTGATTCACATTTCAGTTTTCATTATACAAGTTGCCATGTTTTTCGTACCTACCCCACCCCACCCCCAACCTTTACCTGTCCTTCATTGATTTCATGGATGTGTATTCATAATTTCAAGCTTAACTTGTGGGTGCTCATATCTTTGCAGCCTCTCTCTCTCTAATACTTCACTACCAAGATCTTTGATGCTGCCAGCAGGAGAAAACAGTCTCTACTTGCATGTGATCTATATGTCCTGTTACCAATAATAATTGCACTGTTCCAGCCCTTCCCATGGATAACAAAAACCGTGGATAAGAGAGAACATCCCCCAAACCAAAACTGCTGTTTTGTGACAGTAGCTTGCTTTACATCTGCTGTTTTATGACAGTAGCTTGCTTTACAGCTGCTGTTTGTGACAGTAGCTTGCTTTGTGGCTGCTGAATAATTTATTTAATTTTTTCCTCTCCCACCCATGGATAACTGAATCAGTGGTTAATGGATCAGTGAATACGGGGGTCCTACCGTAGTGGTATTTTTAAATGCAGCCCAAAGCAACCAAAGGAAGCCTGAGCATGGTCAGTGGCCAGAGAATGCTGGGTGGCCATGGAGTGGAGCGGGAGTGCAAGAGGGCGAGATGGAATGCAGGTCTCCCCTGGTTGGCTGGCTGAAACACTGATGTTTGAAGCAAGACTCACTGTAATAACCAGATGTCAACATTTTGCCAACAAGTAACAAAGAGGAAACAAACCCAATGGTGAAGCTATGCAGATGATGGGGGAACAGACAATGAGATATGAGCGGGTGGACAGGGGTTCCTCAAGAGTTTTTCCTGAAGAAACACTGTTCAACTTTATTGTAGCAGTTTCAGCACCTGCGTTATTAGCACCCTTTCCATAGTCCCTAAAACCAGTCCTTGCTTGCTCCTTCTGTTGAGTGACTTTCCTACGACTTTCTGCACCTACATGTCCCTCCTGAAAGCATGGTTTATTTTTAGTACCGGTTTGTTCTGCTGGGTGGAGTTTAGGGCTACAGCACTTCTGCCGTAAAACTGCCATGTAGAGAGAGGGGCCTTGTTAGAAGCTATCATTTAGAAGAAAGAATAAACAAGCAATCCAAAATTCCAGAAGAGAAGCGCCAACACAGAAGTGAATATCTTACAAGATTTTTTTTAAAAAAAAGTCTTTTAAAGATGCCTTTTCAAAGGGAAGCTTGGACAAAAAATGTCAGTAATCTCCATGCTGACATAATCAAGGAAGAGAGGTGGAATTTTTGCTCTATCCCAATTGGTCATCAATTCCCAACTTGAACAGGAAGATGAATAAGGTTTGGCTGCCCCCCCCCACCTCTGTGTGCCTTTCAACACCTGTCTTCCACCTCCCCAAGAGGAATCTGTAGCAAGGAACCTGCCCATTTGCTTCCTGACTACTTGTATTATGGTATTTTGCCTGTTATTAAAAGCTCGGACATCAAGTGTAGTGCAATACTTAGATGTTGGCCAGCAACTCAAGACTTAGGTCCAAGTCTCCATTGACCCATGAAACTATTTGTGATCTTTGACCAGCCACTCTTCCCCCCTGACAGCTACTTCATAGGGGAGGCATCAGGATAAAGTAAGGAGGCCAGCAGGCATGGATGCAGCGTTGAGAAATTACTGGGGGAATACCAAGATATAAATGTAATGAATAGATTAAGGAACACCCAAGTTTGGACAGGGACTCCCGCCCCCTTGCAAGGGGACAGCATCTGGTTCTTACAGCTAACTTTACCCTGCTTTTCTTCCTCAATGATCTCTGTCTATTTGTTTATATTTTTAACATGTCGTGTGCTGGAACAAGAACACAATTTTTTAAGCAAGGGATAAATAAGAATTTGTTGGGGTTTTTTTTCATTATATTTTTCGTTGACATCTTCTAATATCTAGAGATATGTGGCTGGAAGTAGATTGCCGCTCTATATTAGTGACCCTTGTGGGAGTTGAGTATTAGGTTATTTAATATCTGAGGATGGATTTGCAGCACCGTGTCCATACTGTGTGCTTGAACTGAAAAGACATTGCCATAAAATGAAGCAAATGGTGATTTCTTTCTTTCTGCCTACATTTATAAATTATGCAACCAGTCAAAAGGAAGAGTGAGCAGAACAGTCCTAAACCAACGCAAACAGTCCCAAACCACCATTCCTGGTATGGATCCAGGGTGAGGCCTTGGCCTTCATCCCTCACCAGACAGCTTTAAAACTGAAGGCTTCCCCTTGCGTTTGACACCACATGATGAGTCTGGACGCTGGGCACAGCTTGAAAACACAGGCAGTTTTGTAGGTTATAGATCAATATTACAGTATGATACCACAAACAAGAAGGCGCGGCCCCTGTTAAAATTAGGATTGCCACTTGGTTCTGCATGGTGTCATTTAGGACTGTACTTCTCTGGCCTTGTATATATGAATGTTATTCTATGTAAAAAAAAACTTGGTTAGATTTCTGAAATAAAATATGTTAATTTCTCCCCTAGAATATAGGCATTGAATCCCATCTGTTGGTATTTTCCTAGCACTTTTGATGTTCATCCAGTCAGTCATTTACAGTTCAATCCACCTCCTTCATTACACATGCATGCACACATTGTGCGTGTGCACACACACACACACACACACACACACACACACACACACACACACAC
>JAHTLZ010003468.1:13360842-13391134 GCA_023846285.1 Phrynocephalus versicolor | reverse complement strand
GGGGCTTGTTTTGTTTTGTAGTGTTATGATCATGGGGCTTGTTTTGTTTTGTAGTGTTATGATCATGGGGCTTATTTTGTTTTGTAGTGTTATGATCAACTTTTCCCGCTTTTGTATAAATGATATTTGATTCTGTCTTATGTTTTGTATTGTAGTTTTTACTAAAATAAAAATATATAAAATAAAAAAATCTCACTTATCTTGAAAGCCCTACAGGATTGCAATAAATTGGTCCCAACTTGATGGCACATAAACTATACTGAGGTTGCCAAAAAGTATGAAGTATTGGGATGGGACAGGGGGAGGGATAAGAATGGGAAAATCAGCAGCAGCAGCAAGAGTATCAACAACAACAAAGATTGAAAAGGTTTAATCTTGCAAGTTGCATTAGACAATGCAACATTTAAATGCAGGTGGAGTTATGGAATTTGGTAGAGGAAGATAATTCTGAGTTAGGTGTGTGGGGGGAGAGGGTCGCCAGCACATGCTGAAATGCATGAGTGAGTGTCTTTAAGTCTGTAGAGAAAGAATAAGAGAAGATTTTAAAAAGATAGAAGATTCTAAGGCATCTGGGATATTTTGCCAATTTTTTGTGCTAGATCAGGGAAATGTGTATTTAAGGGAAATGGTTTTAAACAGATAGCTTCTAATTACAGGAGTGTTTTTTTGCATTAGATATGCCAAAAGTAGGCATGAGATTTTTGAATTTTTCTGGACTCCATAAATTGGATTCTGGTTGTTCTAGAGACCTACGAATACCTTTATGTGGCTCACCTAAGTGAAATGCCTAAGCTACAAGGCTTTGTGGTGTAGCTAGGCCTAACCTCCAGCTAGCTTCCTGTTCAACATGACTGATAAAGGACCCAAGTATGGCAGTTACTTCACATCCTTCTTTGTTCCACGACTAGCTTTGTACCGAGACAGTGTTGGTCGGGATCACGTGGTTTTGTCCCTGTTTCAGTGTTCCCAAGGTCGTGATAACTTGTCTCGTGACAAGCGTTGCCTCACGGTCTTGTAGCGTGACAAACACTGAATTTGTCTAGCTTCCTTTTTCCTTTTGGGGGGCTTAAAAATTCTTTTTCGCTATTTCACTTCTGAAAAGCCAACAAAAAGGACACAGTTTTCTGAGAGAAATGACTGTTTTGTTGTGTGACAGTTATTAGTACACGGTGTCTTGTCTCGGAACAGAAAGCGGGAACAAAGAGTGACAAGGGAAAAACCTACCCCAGCACCAGGTACAGTATTGTTGCGCTTAGCACCCATTCCGGGGGGCGTGGTGGAGACAAATTTCAGTAGTTGCACGACGGACGTGAACATTTTTTGTACCGCTCCTAAGGGCAACACTAACAGAGACAAAACGGATGTGAAGTAACTGCCTATTCAATGACACAAGAAGCACCTCTGCTAGCATTTTCCTTTCCATTCCTTTTTAGCTGGTTCTGGTCCTGTAACGTTAATAGCAGCTTGATAGGAAATAATTTAGCAAATAAAGATTTCCTTGCATATGACAAAAAAAAAAACACAGTGAATCCACTTCATGGTGACTGAAGGAAGGAAGAACAAATTGGGAAGGAAGGTCTCTCAAGGTGCCAAAGGTATTTTACTGCCTCCAAAGTCCTCATTAAGCAGTGTTATCAGCTCTTAAAAAAGCAAAGTGTTCTGCTGATATATCGCCCCATAGTGCTTAAAGCACTCTCTGGGTGATTCACATTTTTTTAAATTTATGCAAGCTATACATTCCCCCACACACACTTCCAGCGAACTGGGTACTCGTTTTAGGATTAACCCTCTCAATTTAATTATGCAGGTTACACATCCCCCCCCACAAGCTGGATCTCATTTTACCATCCTTGGAAGGATAGAAGGCTGAATGAACCTTCAGCGGGGTACCTGAGATTGAATCCCAAGCCTTGGAACAGTTATAGCTGCAGTACAGCTGTTTAACCACTGCACCACAAGGCTCTTAGGTAGTGTGATAGGCACAAAACAGAAAAAGAGTGTTTCATTTCATTCTGTTTCATCCCCCCATGTTTCATTTTGTATCATATAATGATGTTTTTTAAAAAATTGTTAGTTACAAAACAAAACAAAACAAAATGAATCCCCCGCAGCACCAGCACTCTAGCTGGTACCTGGGGAATTCAAAAGCCTCCTGGCCACTGTCTCCCAGCTGATTTTGGCAGATTGAGCTGTCAAAAAAACCCAGCTGAGAGGCCGGCTGTTAGGGAGAACCAAGAAGCCAGGCAGCAGTAAAATCGCTGCCTAACTGCTCCTTTCTCCCCTGCCACCCCACTCCACATGGGGGGGGGGCGGATTGAACAGGGAATGCAGTGGGGTAGCACACCTCTCCCCTCTCCACACCCTGGCCTGTCAGAAAGCCCCAGCTGGGAGGCAGGGGAGGGGCAAAAGGCAGAAAAGAGCAGCCAGGCGGAAAAACTGCACTCAAAATTTACTTACCTTGGGGCTCCAAAGTAGCAGGGTTACCTTCCCGAAGTGATTTTAGGGAACCTCCTAAAATTGGAAAGATCTGGGGGTAAGGGGACTTAGGGCGCTTTTACACAACCCCTAAGGTCCGCTGGTCCCTTAAATTTGGACCAGAGATCTTAGGGGCTTGTCGCTCTTCCTGTGTCCCCACCCTGGCTGCTGGCTGCGTGAGGGGAGGGACAGAAAAAAAGGAAGAAAAGATCGTGGTTCACCTTTGTTCTGCCTCCGTTCTTGCGCGGCAACATTCCTGTCTCTGTAAAGGAGCTCTTAAAGGGGCGGGAGCAAAACAAAAAACAAAAAACCAGAAGCGAGGAGAGCCCCGCACTCACTATCCTTACACCGCATCAAACAATTTTCACCAGGGAAGAGCAGGTACAAGAAAAGTGCGCTGGGTCGCGCTTAGGTGGGCGGGGTCGCACTTAATTTCCTCTAAACTCCGGAGCTGGTGGGGAAACATTTTTAAGCTCCGGAGCTAACAGAAAATTAAGTGCGACCCAGCGCACCTTTCAAGTACCTGCTCTTTGATGGTGAAAAATTTTGATGCGGAGAGTGCCGGGCTTTCCTTGCTTCTTTTTGTTGTTGTTTTTTGCCTCCTGCCCCTTTAAGAGGAACCAGGAAGTAACGGGGGGGTAGTCAGAGCAATTTCCACGGCACTCGGAGGTAAGAGTGCATTCTTTTCTCCCTTTTTAAGGCTTTTTTTCCTCCCTCCCCTCACGCAGACAGAAGCAAGGAAGTGAGGAGTCGTGGGGAGGAAGGAAGAGCAACGAACCCCCAAGATCTCTCGTCCGAATTTAAGGGACCAGCGGATCTTAGGGGTTGTGTAAAAAGGCTCTTAGCTATGAAGCTCTAAAGTGGCTGGGGTAGTTAATTGGCAACGTGTGCTGAGAGCATGGAGGCAATCAGGCAGTTTACTCTTTGGTAACTCCCTAATTGCCTCCATGCTGCCTCGGTTTAGCTTCTTTCCCATTGCAATTAGGGAAAAAAAGGCTCCTGTGGCACCCCCTTTAATAACTCAGCCCCCTTATTCCCAAACCTCTCTAGATTTGGAGGGCTCAAAGGGGAGAGTCCAAGGGAGCTACCAAAAATATGTGGTGCCCCTTGGACTCTGGGGAGCCCATTTTAGATAGTTCATTTTTAACGGAAAAGAATCAACCATTTTGTTACTATCTGAAATGAAATGGGGGTCTCTCATTTCGTTAGCTTACAAAATGATGAAACAGCGTTTTGTTTTCGTTAGGGTGCCCATCCCTCCTCTTAAGTTGTTTTAGAAGGATGTCTTGTTTTTTTATCATTTCCACGTATTATGCACTACAGGCTACACTCCTTACCCTATTTTGTCCCAGTCTTATCTATGCCTTTCATTCCATATCATTCAACATACAGTATTGGTTTAAGTGTATTTTACTCACTCCTACAGGTATTTTTACCCAGGAGTAAGCCTGGCTGAATCCCATGAAGCTTTCTCTTGAGTATGTATGCTCTGGATCGTAATGAACATCATACATGCATCTCCCTTTCCATAACCATTCCTGACCTGCTAAGCAATTCCTTTGAAGGCTGTCTCCTTTCACCAGTCATTGAGAGACTGCTAGTTAGTTTTCCTTCATTTTAATTCAGATTAACTCTTAACAGCCAATAATAAAATTCTCACTAATTTCATATCTGTCTTTCCTTTCCTTTTATGCCTTCCAGCTTCATCTAAGAAAATTACTACCAGATTTCAAAGATTAAATATCCTATAATTTGTCTGATGTGGTTAACTCTCTCCCCCAAAAGCCTTCTTACAGGTCTCCCACATATGTATTTAATCTGGGTTTTTTTTTCTCTTAGCCCCCACCTTCGTCCAAGATTTATGACCTGGTAATTGCTAATTCACAGGCCTTAAATGTCATTCATATAACATTTTAAAGTCATTTTCTCTTTTAATAGCAGGAAGCATCTTTTGTCTTATCACCCATAATGTTTCTAATCTTGTGCCGCATGTGATTCCTAGCAGTGAAAATTTCTTTTACATTTTTTACTCATTTTTCCGAAGCATCCCAGGGATATATTCCACCACCCCCAGAATCTCTGACAATGCCACACATGTTTACTCGGACATTAATCTCATTAATTTCAAGGTTCTTATTCCTTGACAAATCTTTATATCACCCCAGCCTGAGTGACAGGCTTCATGGAATTTTTGCTCATAGACAAAAAAAAAAAAAAGCATGAAAGCAAAAGGCCTGAAATCATCCAAATTCCAGTCTGTAAGCAGAGGCTTGAAAAGAGATTCCTTTGAAGATGACTTCTTAGTAGAGATGGGCACGACTTAGCGGTATTTTCATTTTCGTTTTTTCGTTTTCGTTACGTAACGAAACGAAAACGAAAAACAGTTCAAAAATGGTCCGAAAACGGAAACGAAACGACTAATTTTGAGCCGATTTTCGTTTTTCGTTACTGGAAAAACACATAATGGAGCTAAATGGGGAGAAACGAAAAATTTTCTGTTTTCATTTTCAGTTTTTTCATTTTCATTACATAACGAAACGAAAACGAAAAATTTTGAAATTAGCTCACGAAAACGGAAATGAAACGAAACGGACCCTAGCCGAAAACGAAAACGAAAACGAAATTTTTTTTCTGAGTCGTGCCCATCTCTACTTCTTAGCACTCAGCAGAGGCTGGTTTTCACCAGATAGAACCCAAGCAATATTTTCTTTTTTTTTTTTCACAAAAACTTTAGCTTTTCAGGACAACAACAAAAACTGTTTACTGAGAGGAGAACTCAGTCCTTCAGTACTTCAAAGGCAGAAGTCTAAAAGAGGCTTCAGTGACATTGATGGCTTGATTCACAGCCTATTATATGCTTCTGCTCAGTTTAATAGGTGATCACATGGGTGCTGTGGATTGTTTTCGTCCATCATGGGCCCTTCAATCCAGTGTGGTTCAGTCTTCCCCACGGCCTCCCTCCCTTTTATCCTGCCCTCTCCTGATGACTGACTGTCCTTATTTGGTCCACCATAAAGCCAGTGGGCTGTTTATGTGTTGCATAGCATTAAGAAAAAGGGACCATTCCCCAAAATTCTCTATAAACTACACATACGACGGAAACCTAGTAATCTGCTATAGTTGTTGTCAGAGCTCTTTCTATTTTATATCTGTTTTTATCTTTATCCGTACGGCAGTTGCTAAACTAATGCACTCGGTGCACTGAGCTGATCTAGCACTGAACTTGATAGTTTGCTTAATTAAAAAAAAAACACTTCAAGGTGAATACGAAGTAGGGAAATGTGAATGGATGTTTCTGCTGTCCAAAACATCATGCACAGCTAAGGACGTCACCGTAATACTACCCAACAGTCACATCTCCTGGTGTTTGTTTGTTTGTTTTTTGGTTGTTGTTTTTTTTGGATAATCTAATAAAGTGATCACATGGGGAAAACACATGTGAAATAAATCTGGCTTGAAATGCATTATTTATTTATCATTTCCACTTCCATACAGCCTATTGGTATGAACACTCTCTGGGCAAGTTCATAGCAAACAGTAAACTTATACAGTTCGGAAAACACACACACACACACACACACACACACACACACACAGTAAATACAATAAAAATACAATAAAACCCCTGTCACTAGCTAGACCAATTTGTCTACCTTTAAATAAAATAACACAAATTAAAGCACATTTAAACATCTCAGATCAGTATTTCAATTCTAATAAATGGTGGCTTTATATAATTTGGTCTTAATTAACTTCCTAAAAACTGAGATGGATGGTGCCTAGCACACTATAGGAGGAATCCTATTAGAGAAGGAAGGCACCACAACTGGGAGAATTCAGTTCCTGGTGCCAACTTTTTTTACCTCCTTAAGTATTAGAAGTTTTAACACCAAGGACTGTGAGGAGTGGGTGTGATGAGTACCTGTTTGGTGGAAGAGCTGTTCTGCCAAGTATCTAAGTCCTAAACTGTTAAGGTCTTTATAGGCCATGACCAGCATCTTCAGTAGGCCACAGGAAGTAACAGGAAGCCAATGAAGGTACACCAAGACTGGATATGTGTGTTCATAACTGCTAGTACTGGTAATTAGTCTTACAGCCACATTTTGGACCTGCTGAATTTTCTCCACTGACTTCAAGGGCACCCCTATGTAGAGACCATTACAGTAGTCTATTTTAGAGATGATTAATGCATGAAACACTGTTGTTTGCCATTTCCTATGCAGGTAGGGGCACAGCAGGGCAATTGCCCACAGTTCAAAAAAGGCACTCTTTGTCACAAGCAGATATTTGTGGCCCCATAGTCAGAGCTGGGACCCAAAATACCTCTGTGCTGAGAACCCAATACTTCAGAGATGGTATAACCCCATCGAGGTCACATAAATATCTCACTAACTTAGTGGTTCCCAACCTTGGGTTCCCTTGGGTTCTTGGATTAAAACTCCAAGAAGCCTCTCCACTAGCTCTCTTGGCCAGGACCTCTGGAAATGGAAACCATTGCTTTAATTGTTCCAATAATCTGTCCCACAGTTGGATTTCTGTCTTCTTTTGTTTCATTGTAAGTTTATTGGTCCTTATCCAGTCCATAATCAATGCCAGGCAGCTCTGAGGGACCCACATGGCATCACTTGCAGATGAAGAGGAGAGGCAGAGCTGCGTGCCATTGCAACATTGAACTCTGAACTTCCGTATGACTTCTCCCAATGGCTTCACAGAGATATTAAAAAGCAGTGGGGAAAAGAATAATCCCTGCGGAGCCCCATAATAGGGGGGAAAATAGAAGCCCTCAGGGCAAGGAGGAAAAGTCTCCATCCAATTGGCTTTTGTTTTGTCTGATCAGTTTAAAAAGCTTGGATTCCTCTATTCTACTCCTTCAGCAAATCCTGTACTGTTTGCCGGTATACTCGTTCCACATCAGCTAATTATAAATGAAAAATGTGCTAAAGCATGACTTCAGTTGAACGGGTGTGAAAACTGGGCAGTTCAGAAAGCTGGGAAGAAAAAAAACTGATTAGTTTGAAATGTGGTGCCAGAAGAGACACTGCTAGAAAGATGAACAAGTGGGTCCTAGATCAAATCAAGCCTAAACTATCCCCGGAGGCAAACATGTGGAAACTGAGGCTGTCCTACTTTAGGCATATCATGAGAAGGCAGGATTCTCTGGAAAAGGCAAGAAAGGCAGAAAGCAGCAGGGAAAATATGATCAAATACTAGATGGACTAACTCTTTTATAGGGTCACCATATGTCTGAGGTGACTTGATGGCAAGTAACAGCAACAACAACAACCACAAGCATTCTATGTACCAGTAATTCCCAGGCTTGGGTAACCCAGGTGTTCTTGGACTGCAACTCCCAGAAGTCTTCACCACCAGCTGTGCTGTCCAGGGTTTCTGGGAGTTGCAGTTCAAGAACACCTGGATTAATCAAGGTTGCGAACAACTGATGTGGGCTGAATATTCCAAAGAAAATGTACTTTATTGTCATCCACACACCCATGCACAAATCTGTTCAACATTCACTATTCAGGAGGAAAATCTAGGTCCTGCATCTACAATCTAGGTACTGTATCTAGAATTCCTCAATAAGTTCCTGAGGTCCTGCAGCCAATCACTAAAAACTGTCTTAGGCCACACAGTTAACTAGTCCAGATGCCTTAATAGTCAATGTTGGGTGACTGGGCCTCAGGGTTGTTTTGGTTACCCACAATGCCCCTGAACAGTGCCACCTCACTCACATTGTGGGTGCCTGAAATGGAAACTAGACACCATCTAAGGTGCTCATCTGAACTAGATGTGAATGTTAAAGTAGATTTGTGCGTGTCAAGCTTTAACAGAGGCCTCTTGGAGAAGGAAGTAAAAAAGTAAAAGGCTATTACTTAGATCCCCCCCCCAAAAAAAATAAGGAAAATGTCACTCCCTCCCCTCACAGGGCCCTTTTCCTGGCCAGCACCTGGAATCTGACCCTGCCCTCTTTCCTTGCTTTGCCTCGAGAAGCTCCATTCCTACCAGCGTCCGTGGAGGAGCGTTTCACGTACCGCCACTCCCTAAAACTAGGACAGGGACACAAGGGGAGATTGATAAACCCCAAGCAAGACATCTGCAAGGATCATTGAGCTAATTAACAACTCCGGCAGAAAGAAAAATGTGCCTTGTTAGGGAGCAGCGCTGGCTTCCTTGTAAACAGGGTGTGCCAGTTGCTGGAGGAAGGGGAGCCGGAGGGAGGGCATCGCCCACAATTGTCCTCTGGAATGAGATGCAGGAGCTTCATGAGGGCCTCTGATCAGGACCGCCAAGGCCCTCTCCAACCTGAGTCATGAGATCAAGTGCAGGTTATGATCCCTGACATTCCTCACAGGGGTTGTTCTGTAGCCCATCAAAGCTGGGTCCCACTAAGACGTGTTTGAGGGTTCCCAAGGCAGCTTTAGGTTTAAAGCCTCTAGATTTAAAGCAGTTCAGTCAAGTGCGAACGGGGAAACTGATTGCTAAGCAACTGCTGAAGTGCGGACTGCCGAACCACTGTAGCCACCACGTGAAAGAAAATATTTTTTCACCCAGCGTGTTGTTAGTCTGTGGGAGTCCCTGCCACAGGATGTGGTGATGGCATCTGGCCTGGATGCCTTCAAAAGGGGATTGGACAGATTCCTGGAGGAAAAGTCCATCACAGGTTACAAACCATGATGGAGATGTGTAATCTCCAGGCTTAAAACCGGGGTACTTCAAGGCCCAGATGCAGGGGAGTGGTATCAGGAGACAGATATCTAGTCTCATGCGCTCCCAAACACATCTGGTGGGGCCACAGTGAGATACAGGAAGCTGGGCTAGATGGGCCGTTGTCCTGATCCAGCATGGCTCTTCTTATGTGACCGCGGGAGGAGATAAGGTGATGCAAAATAAAAAGTGGCTGCGCATGGAAGTGCGGTAGCATTATGCCAGGTTTAAGAGGCTGCCTTAGGGTTATCACAGAACTGTGAAGAAAGATGCCTCTTTTCTGCTAGGAACTGAATACGTCAGATTAGAAACATTAAATTGTTGGGGAGGTGGTTTTTTCCCCCTCCTCATAATAATTAGGGCTGCTCTTGGGTCTTTAATTCAATCTGGAGGCCAATTTGGGACTTCAAAACAGATCCCAATTTGGTACGGAGCAATCCAAAATCTGTTAGACTCAATCAATCAATCAATCAAAAACCTTTAATGGCATAAATCTGTTAGACTCAATATTTGCCCCTCGGATTTGATTTGTGACCCTAGAGCCAAATCAGCCTGCAAGCCTGATATACTGCACATGGAACTGGAGGATTTTGTACACCTTAAGGAGGTGAGTGAACCTGTCGGAATTCCAGAGAGTTGGCTTCAGAGATTTGTGCACTGACATTTTTTTTTAAAAAATAAAGTCATTCCACTTCATCTCCACCTACATAGGTCACTCTGGATCAAGCTAGTTGATCCTTTGTGGTTGGTCCAGATCTGGTGTTCAGACTTAGTGAAGCTCAGATTCGCCATGGAAGGAAAGCAAGCAGATCAGAGTGCCAAATCCTTGCAACAGGGCAGGATTCTAGCATGCTTAAAGGAGGCAATAGAAAAACCACTGGTAAAAAAAGCCCTCTTTAGATCCAACAATACTGAACAATTACCAACCAGTATCAAATATCCCATTCTTGGGGAAAATACCAGAGAGGGTTGTGGCTTCACAGCTCCAGAGGTTTCTGGATGAGATACCTGGTATCTGGGTAGCTGGTAGAGGGAGTGGGAAGGTTGGGGGGTCAAAAGGGGGGAGGGGCCGCTATCGTTTACAGGGACTCTTTACACGTCAGCAGGGCCTCGACATTGGTTAGCCAGGGGTTAGAAGTACTTCATCTGTTGGTGGGACAGCGGGACAGATTTGGCATTGTGCTGGGCTACCGAGCTCCCCGCAACCCTGCACAATCCCTTCCAGAGCTCACAGAGTTCATCTCCGCTGCATTGTTGAGATCCCCGCGCCTATTGGTTGTTGGGGACCTCAACGTGCATGCGGATGGTGAACTTGCTGGTGCAGCTCTGGAGTTCATGGAATCCATGGCTTCCATGGGTCTGTCCCAGCATGTTCTATGCCCCACCCACAGATCTGGTCACACCCTGGATCTGGTGTTTACCTCCATGTCGGGGGATTCGTGTCTGGAGGTGGGGGACTTTGTCTCCCTTCCTGTGTCATTGACAGACCATCACCTGCTTTCATTCTCCCTGGCGATCCTGGCCCCTCCCCGCGGGGACCATCGGCCCTCTGTTTTGGCCCGCCCCCGGAGGCTCATGGACCCTCAGCGGTTCGGTGAGCTCTTCGGGGGACTACCTGGTGGTATGACTGGCGTTCCGGCCGAGGGTGTGGCTAATCTTTGGCATGAAACAGCTGTCCACACCATAGACTGGATCGCCCCCAAGCGCCTCCTCCGCTGCCGAGCCCGGCCCTCCCCTTGGTTCACGGGGGAGCTTAGGGCAATGAAGCAGGTTAGGAGGAGGTTAGAGCGCAGCTGGAGGAAATCCCGCACGGCGTTGAGTAAGGCTGCCGTTGACGCCCAGTCTAGTCGCTATATCAACGGCGCGATAAGGGAGGCCAGAACATCTTTTACCTCCCTGAGAATTGCTGAGGCCTCGAACCGCCAGGCGGAGCTCTTCCGGGTAGTTCGGGACCTCAGCAATCCTAGTCTGGCTAGGCCTCCTCCTACTGAGTTCAGTAGTGAGCAATTTGCAGCCTTTTTTCAAACTAAAATTGAGGCCATCCGTGCTGGTTTTGACTCCGGTTGCAGTGGTCCTGTCCCGCCTTCCCCAGTTGCTGGTCCGCCTTCGTCGCCTCGGTTGGATGCGCTTGGGCCTGTTTCTGCTGTCGAGGTCTCCAAGGCTATGGCGCATTGCCGGCCTGCCTCCACTCCTTTCGACCCTTGCCCTGCCTGGCTAATTAGAGCTGCCAGAGGGACTATGGCCGAATGGGCTTCTGCCATCGCCACCGCCTCCTTCAGCGAGGGGTTTTTTCCCTCTCGTCTGAAGGAGACGGTGGTAAAGCCCATTCTGAAAAAAACTGGCCTGGCGGTGGACGATTTGACAAATTATCGCCCTATCGCCAACGTCCCGTTTATGGGCAAGGTGATCGAGAGGGTGGCAGCGGTCCGGCTGCAGTCATACCTGGAGGATTGGCAGTGCCTCGATCCTTGCCAGTCCGGGTTCAGGCCCCGCCGGGGTACCGAAACAGCTTTGGTCGCCCTGCAAGATGACCTTCTCAGGGCGGCCGACAGGGGTTGCTCTTCCCTGTTGGTCCTCCTGGATCTGTCAGCGGCCTTTGATACCGTCGACCACGGTATCCTGTTGGACCGGCTCTCTGAGGTCGGAATCGGAGGCACTGCTCGCAGTTGGCTCCGTTCCTTCCTCGAGGGCCGGCCACAGTACGTGCAGCATGGGGGGGGAGTTATCGGCCCCTTGGATCCTCCCTTGTGGGGTTCCGCAGGGGTCGTCTCTGTCCCCCATGCTGTTTAACATCTACGTAAGGCCGTTGGCGGGGGTCATCAGGAGTTTTGGAGTCTGCTGTCATCAGTACGCTGATGACACGCAGCTCTATCTCTCCTTTAACACCTCTGCTGTGGAAGCTGTGGAAGTTCTCGACGGGTGCCTGGAGGCCGTACTGGCCTGGACCGGGGCGAACAGGCTTAAGCTCAACCCCGAGAAGATGGAGGTTATGTTCTTCGGGAGCTCGCCGTCGGGGTATGGTGGCCCTCTTCCCTGTCTGGGGGGAGTTTCCCTCCAGCTCGCGGAGAGGGTGCGGAATCTGGGTGTGTTCCTGGACCCAGCGCTTGCCATGGAGCACCAGGTGGCGTCGGTGACCAGGTCCGCCTATTACCATCTCCGTCGGATCGCCCAGATCCGCCCATGCCTCGACGCGAACTCCTTGAGAACAGTGGTCCAGGCTCTGGTGATCTCGAGGCTGGACTACTGTAACGCCCTCTACATGGGGTTGCCCTTGAATCTTCTCCGGCGCCTGCAGCGGGTACAGAATGCAGCGGCCAGGCTGGTGGCTGGTGTGCGTCGTTACGACCACATCACCCCAGTCCTGGCCCGCCTGCACTGGTTGCCCGTTGCGGCCCGGATTAGATTCAAGGTTCTGGTTTTAGTTTATAAAACCCTCCATGGCTTGGGACCAGACTACCTGGCAGAGAGTATCGCTCAGCGGTCAACCTCAGCCCGTCCCGTTCGGCAGGCGCGAGCGCACTTGCTTCGGGTCGCCACCCCTCGGGAAGCCCGGAGGACGAGCACTCGGACCCGGGCTTTCTCTGTGGCGGCCCCCAGCCTCTGGAACTCCATCCCCAGTGAAGTGCGCTCTGCAGAGTCCCTGCTGGCCTTCCGAAAGGCGCTAAAAACCCATCTTTTTCGTGAGGCCTTTGGCGATGCTTAATTGGTTTTTTTTTCCTGCTTCCCCCCCCCCCCCCGCCATCGTAACCTTTGCTTATTTTTTTTTATCCCTTAGTTGAGGTGCCATTTGGTTTTAACTGTGTTTAGGGTGTTTTGTTGGTTTTGTTGTCTGTCTGATTATTCATTGTAATTTTGTTGGCTTTGCAGCCTTTTGTAAGCCGCTTAGAGTACATAGTAGATAAGCGGGGTATAAATACAACAAATAAATAAATAAATAAATAAATAAACTACCTGGGTCCATTTCAGTCTGGCTTCAGGCCTGGCTATGGGACCAAGACCGCACTGGTTGCATTGGTAGATGACTTATGCAGGGAAATGGATAGGGGATCTGTGTCCCTTTTGGTTTTATTAGACCTCTCAGCTGCTTCTGACACTATAGACTACAGCTTCCTCCTGACTCATCTCTCTGAAATGGCAGTTGGGGATTCTGCATTAAAATGGCTCCAGTGCTTCGTGCAGGACAGAACGCAGAAAGTGGTGTTAGGAGATTCATGTTCGACACCACAGCCGCTGGCCTGTGGAGTCCCCCAGGGTTCTGTTCTGACAACTATATTATTTAACATCTATATGAAACCATTGGAGGAGATTATCGGGAGTTTGGGGGTTAAATGCCACCAGTATGCCGATGATACCCAACTCGGCCTCTCATCACCTCCGGATTCTAAGAGAGCTACTATCTCAACTTTACATGAGTGTTTAGCTGCAGTAATGAATGATCTGTATGAGGATGAACAAATTGAAACAAAACCCAGACAAGACAGAGGTGCTTCTGGTCAGTTGAAATGGATAACGAGGGATAAGGAAGCAACCTGTATTGGATGGGATCACCCTCCAATTGTTCCGCCTTGGAAGATGGGCGGGATAAAAATCCAATAAATAAATAAATAAATAAATAAATAAATAAATAAATAATAGGTACACAGCTTGGAGATGCTCCTGGACTCATCCTTGAGCCTCGATGCCCAGATCACAGTTGTGGCCAGGAGCGCATTTGCACAATTAAAGCTATTATGCCAGTTACATAGTGACACATGCTCTAGTGATGTCTTCTCTCGACTATTGTAACGCGCTCTATGTGGGACTGCCGATGAAAAGTCTCAGGAAACTTCAAAGGGTCCAACATGCAGCAGCCAGGTTGCTGACTGGGGCGGGGTAGAGAGAGCACATTACACCTCTATTAAAACAGCTCCACTGGTTGCCAATCACCTACCGGGCACAATTTAAGGTGCTGACCTTAACCTACAAAGCATTAAATGGCCTGGGTCCAAGCTACCTCAAGGACTGAATCTCCCAGTATGAACTGGCTCGGGTGCTAAGGTCACCACGAGATGCCTTTCTCTCCATCCCACCACATTCTCTTTTAGCTTTAATGTTGCCACTTAATCCTGTAAGATGCCCCTCAATTCCATTTTCTTAAACTTGAATATGTCTTCAATGTACTGGCCAGTATATTGTCCCTCACTCTGTAAGCCACCTTGGGTCCTTTTCCAGGGAGAAAGGCATGGTAAAAAAATACTCAAAAATAAATAAAGCCATCAAATTTTCTGTTCCTTTGACAAACATTTGACCTCAAGTGTTAGTAAATCACAGTGTTTGTTGCTGTGTCATTCCAGCCATTATTTCCTAACAAATATTTGTGTTAAAAGAAAAGTATAGTCAGGGCTGTCTGATCTTTTTAGGTTTTCCTGGAGAGTTGGCAAGGCTACCAATTGATAGGCCAGCACAGAATAACAGTTGGAATGAGACCTGAACCATACTTGATCATTATTTAAGAGTGCTGGGCACATATGCATTGAGGGGAGGTCACTAATCCTGCCCTCTATCACCTGTTTCACAGGCAGAAGAGATAGCCTGAAGAGGTGGACTGTTATATTTGGTTAGCTTGTCAATATGGGGCACATACCAAGTTTGTTCAAATGTAGTCTCACATGGGGACACTACGGAGATAGAGCAGTCTTCCCACTTCAGACTGTTTCTTACACATGTTGAAAGCCGTGACAGGTAAGGTTAGGGTCATCAGTTCCAAATCCTTAGAGGACAGCTGAATACAGCCTTTGGAGATACAGGTTCAAATCCACACTCAGCCCAAATACTCACTGGGCGCACTTGAGATAATCACACTCTCTCTGTCCTGCTGCCTGAAGAAATGGCAACAGAAAAATTAAGCATATAGGCTATGTTGAGATTAAAGCGGTCTTAACAAAAGGAAACAGTTAGGAGTCACAAAGATCCAAAGCAAAGGAAGAGGACAAAGCTGCTCTCTGGATCCTAGCGTTCAATTATAAGAGGCATTTTAAAAACAGGCAGATCCAGTGAGAAGGGGAGGGGGGACAGGCAGGAGCCCAGAGAATATGTGCACAGACTAAAATTGTCTAGTGTGCCAGCGTTTTGCAAATTAATTAGCATCGTGGTAGAATGATCTTCAAAAGTTTTGCAAAGAACAAAAAAAAAAGTGCCACAATAAAGCCGCGCGTTAGCTCGCCGCAAAATTGCTGCCAGAATTGCTGAGTGCACAAAAAGTGGCACGGTGGCAGATTCCACTTTCCGAGCTGACAATTTCCATCATCGTTGGATGTCGGCAGGATTGTTATGCATTTAAATGTTATTTAATTGGGTTGACGAGTAGCTGCAGGCCAGCACACCAGCCGGAACGCTGGGAGCCGTGTATGGGTAATCAAAATTTGCAGAGAGCTGGCGGTGGGCAGGCAGCCATCACTCCTCCTTGCTCCTAGCAAGTGGATTTACAGAGACATCCCAGGCCTTATGAGTTTATTCCCAGCCTCCCTCCTGCCTTTATGGTGCTTTCTCAGCCTGATGGAAACACTTACTCAGAGACCCACAATATGTTAGTGCAAATAATGTAGACGCCACACACATTCATCTGTTAGATGAATAAGCATTGTGTCAACACTGTTCACACAAAGGAGAAGAAATAATTAAAAACAAAACACTAGATACCACCAGCACCACCGGCATTTGTCTTTTCCTTAATGGTAATACCCAAAGTCTATTCATTCTACTACCCCACCTAGCAAAGTTTTACAAAAGTCGATTCTTGTTCAGCTGAAGAGAACGCAGACTCACCCTAGGTGATTGACCATTTACAACCATGGTGAAGAAGTTTTAAAGTTCTTTGCGGCCTGTTTCTTAATAATCAGTATAGGAACCCAGGCAGACAAGAGTTGAGAAAGTTACTTTTTGAAGGCAATTCATTCAGGCTTCTTGCCCACGTGTGGTATCTCTCATTGCATTGTTGGAAAAAGTAAACTGCAGTGTTACTTTTTGCGCTCCTCATTAATTTTGGCTCTTTTTAACAAGGCAACTTAGCATCATTATTTTTAAGATGCCAGACTACTTGAAAAATCCCTGTAAATGCATGTTTTGCCCATGATCAGATGAAGAGGTATTTTTCTCATCCCTGTCTTCAGAGACAAAGGGACTCTCCACCCGGTCTCTTCCCTCACTAGGCTTGGCTAGAGATCGTGTTAATACTTATTTGATGCCAACTCATCAAGCTCTTGTTAGGCCCTCTTGAGGAGACTGGCACAATATGAATATTTTAAATGAACACATACATGAATAAATCATGGTTTCCAATGGGACTAAAGATGCCCTTTTCCTGTACCTTGAAAGATAGCCCAATATCTGAATCTCCACAGCTTTTCTCCTTTTTCATTTTTTTTTGTCACCTCGCCTGGAAAAGACTTCTGCAGAACTTGACATTTCATATATTTTATGCATGCGCAGAACAAGTGAGCATATTCTGTGCACATCAATAAATGTTTTTGCTCACCTGTAGATTTTTTTGGGGGGTGTCCATGTACAGCATGTGAAAGTCCAAAGACTGTAGTTTACACACATCTAAGCTTCCTTTCCTTGCAGCCATGACGGCCACATGGCCATGGACCTGCACAGCACTGGCTCTTCCGGCTTGAATACGGAGATGAGCACCGCCCCTAGAGTCGGACATGACTAGCATGCATATGCGGGGGGAACCTTTACCTTTACCTTTTTAAGCTTCCTAGATGCCCTAAGCACATCCGATCTCGCCTGATTTCGGAAGCTAAGCAGGATCGGCCCTGGTTAGTTCTTGGATGGGAGACCACCAAGGAATAGCAGGTGTTGTAGGCACCTGGAGTACGAACTGGCAAACAACTCCAGTATTCCTTCCAAGAAAACTCCATAGACATGGGGTCACAAAGAGTCAGTCACAACTGTAGTGACCCAACACACATATAATATATTGTCCACCTGTGGATTCTGGATTTTCTCCCCCTCCTTCCTTGTTACATTGCTTTTGAATTAGTTCCTTATAAGCTCATAGTGCCAAACAAAGACTAATTCTGTTAATTTCAATGTGTAACTCATTACTCCCACACTCTGTGCAATACATGTCAATACTGTCATCGACACCTAGCAAGTGGATTTACAGAGGCATCGCAGGCTTTATGAATTTACTCCCAGCCTCCCCACCATCACCACCTTTATGATGGTTTCTCAGCCTGATGAAAACCCTTATTCAGAGACACACAATAGGCTCGTGCAAATGTTTCAGACACTCCTTTCTAATGAAGATGGAGGGGCTGAGGCCAAAAGAGACAGGCTTGACAATGTCCCATGCATTACCTTTCTTAGCAGTGAATTTTAAATTGAGTCCTTCAGCATGAGGCCATGTGAAGTGGCTGGTTCAAGCTGCAGGCTTGGGGTGTTCAAGAAGTTCAGCAGAAATTACATTACTCGATTGTAAGACCGTAGATGCTTTTGTGAAATTTTCTGCTTTAGCAGCCAACCTAGTTTGGCTGGCTTTAGGTTCCATCCAAATATACAAATAAGTGGGGCATTATTTATTGCTTTATCTCCAGCAACAAAATACTTTTACCCAACCCTACTCACATTTTGGATTCATTGACTATTGTGACTGTAGTTCGACACAAGTGTCAGACAGAGTGAATTTCTCCTGACATCTCTCAAGTTATCTATTTGAGATCCACTATAGGGGCCACTCATCACAATTCTTATATTCGTTTAAAAGAAAGTCAAAGTTCCTTATGGGCAGAATATTGGAGAAATCACTGAGATTTCAGAGAGATGGAACATATCATAAATTACAACATCACTTATATTATGGCAGAAATCCTGTTGCATACATCATGCCACATAAGGCTGATGATGTTATCAGGTGCCGTTGGTTGAAGATACTGTTTTTTTAAATAAAATATTTATTCCACTGAATCCTTTTAGGGATGGAAGAGGGGGAAATCCTTAATTGCCAAAAAGTCTGTCCAACAGTTGTAAATTCTGATAATTAAAGATTTTCCCCCTCTTCCATCCAATAGTTTACTGACAACAGAATGAATTCCCTGGAAACCTCAGAACTTTTGAGGGAGAAATCAGAAAAAATATTTCTCAAAAATCAGAAATCATTACCATCACTGATGACTTCATTAGTCTTACATGGTATGATCTGTGGCAACAGGAGTCCCCCCTTTTAGTCCAATGTACTCATGTTTTGTTCTGACAGGATGTTTTGTTGGCTGACAGGATGATATCATTGCCCAGGGGATGCCCAAATGTGTTGATGGTCCTCAAATTCTTCAGGGAGGCTCCTTACTTGTTCCCCAAGAAGTCCATTGTGACAAACATCCATTCATCCCTCCATCCTCCCCCAAATTTCCCAGTCCTTAAAACACTTACATATTCATAATTATAACTAGTAGCCAATTCCACCATTTGAACTATCCACTGTATGAAGCACTGCTTTGGTTTACCCATTCTGGATCTCCCATTCTTCAGCTTCAGTGGATGACCCAAATTATCAGGAGAAAGCAAGAAAAGACTGACCGTACCCACTTTCTGCTTGGCTTCCTTATATTTAGCTACTGTATTATCATTTCCCCTTCCATACCCACCTTAAGACAAGAGCCCCAAACATTGCAGTTTTCCTCATGGGAGAATATCAACAGGTGGTGGCGAACCTACGGCATTGGCACTCTAGATGTTTCGGACCACAACTCCCAGAATTCCAAGTCTGTATAGCCAATGACAAAGGACTGTTGGAGTTGTGGTCCTAAACATCTGGAATGCCAAAGGTTCACCTTTTCTGTACATTTCCCAGTTTTATAACAACATTTTAAGCAAATACATTTTACAAAGAAAATCTGCTGTAGAATTCCTGAGCTCAGATGAAAATCACTATGACTACGTGTTTTTGTGTAGTACTATGTCACAGTGTATATCATTTTGAGCTGTGTTTCACAGAGGACCCAACAAGGGCCACAGATCTAAATGATCAGAAAGAACACTTCTTACACTGGTCACCTGCAGTGCGGTACAGCTGGCAGTACACTTTCCCATCATTACCGATAAGAAGGTGCCAGCAACTTGCATGGGTGTTAATGGGATACTCCCGGCTCCCCGTATTGCACCCTTTGCTGTGCATTCAGAGCAACGTGGACCCTTCCGGAGCATCCCAGCTGCGCAAGAATTAATCACTGTCGGGCTCCCATCGCTTGCAGCAAAATTACTCCTGCATGAAACCAATTTCCCTGGACAGAAGATAGCTTGCGGTGAGCAGGCCCCGCCATTCGATTTCAGAGGAAGCTCTAATTATCTCCCAAAGATGGGAGGCAACGCTTAAGAACAATCATTTATCCAGTTTGTACGTTGTGCAGGTGAGGTTGTCAGTCTGCTTAAACATCCACCCCTGAGGGAGAAGAAGGGAGAAGGTTCCTTTTGCCCCCTATCAATGACTGAGGAAGTTCAGGAAAAGTGCAAGGCACCTGGAGGGAGGGCTGACATTCCCAAGGGCCTTCGTCACATTTTAGTCTCTTCCTCCAAAAACAGAACAAAACATAAGGGGCCTCGTGGCACCTTAACAACCTGCAGGCTTTACTTGGCATAAGCCACAGTGGGTCATAACACACTTCATCCGGTGCAGCAGGAAGAGGGTGTGAGAATAATACCATCAAAGCCAAGACCTACTTGCAAGGAGTCGGCTCATCTGCTGGGGATGGAGCCTACGTGCCTACTGGCTGGTTTATCAAAGAAGCCACTGAACCATTCCACGGCTCCTCTTTGTGACTGGAAGAGGACTCTGTTTTGAGGAATCATAGACCCAGATCCCAGTGAAGGAATTCAAAATCCCACAGTCCCTTTTACATCACCTGCCGGAAGATGATGGGTCTGACCCTGTCCGAAAGTAAATTGCCTCATGTCAATAGGCAAGCCAACACATGAGTCCCTCCCATACACGTTGATATCAGGCAATCTCTTGGGCACTGTTTGAGCATCTGGAACTCAAGACAAATGGGCTACCTGGGCTGACTTAAAACTAGAACACCTCAAGACCTGGCATCTTTTTAGAGGAATCTTCTAGACATCCTTTGGGAAGAAGGGTCGGAGAGAAATATTTTAAATAAATAAATAAAAAGAAAGTGGTGCATAAACACTTTCAGTTCATCCAATTTCCAACACTTATTAGTGAACCTTTCTGTTCTTTGCACTCAAAAGTAGTAGGGTCATTGTTCCTGGATGTACCAGTAGATCCAGCCCCTGCATGTCTTCAGTTATTCTCAATATCTCACCTTGACCTACCGTACTCTCCTCTTTTTGCCAAGTTTTTTCACCAAACTCCACAATTTTCCCCACTTCCAGCTGGTTCAACACCTACAACCCATCCATGCACTTTCTACCTTGGCATTACACTCCCTTCCCAACTTCTAGCAACACCACAGCACACCAACATCCATGGTGTTTAATGTTTCATACAGTATTATTGGTTTCAGTGGTACTTACTTTAAACCAGTTTTGCACAGTAGCGCCTGCTTGTTGGTCAACAAGCAGAGTGAAAGGGGTTTCCTCCCTCTACTCATTTTTCGGGACTGTCAAGAGAAACAGGATGGTAACTCTGCTGCAAACCTAAACATTTGCAAGAAAAGGTGGTAGGTTACTCACGGAAGAACCACCCTCCATCATAAAAGTTTGCAAGAATGGAGGAAATGCAGACCATTGAATTGTTATTGCCCTGATGGCCTCCACTGAAAGGAGCCTCAGCACCAAACTCATTTTCCCTCCTTCACTGCATGGAATAATACGAGGGAAAGTTGGAACTATCCCAAACAGTGGACGGAGAGGAGATGTGAACTTGTCAGAAAGAATCCCAACAGGGGACGTGAAGAGGTAGGATTGCTCCATCTGGGAGAATGTTGGCTGGTGATTTTCATTACTTACTACTATTACAGAATAGTTTATGATTGTAGAGTTACTTATTTTGTAAAGACTCACCATTAATAAAAATACATACTGTATCTGCTTTATTTCATTTTAAGGTACTTTGCTGTGTAAAAAGCTTCCTACAAAAGTGTCTAGGTGGGAAGTTTGGTTACTGTGGTTAATACAGTGAGAATCTTGCTTGTAACGTAGGAAACGGTCAGTTCCTTTGAGGCAGCCCATTGTGTTTGGCGGGCAGTCATAGGCCAAAAATGTAACTTTGGGTCAAAGACAGAATGACCACTTGAAATGAGTAAAAAATTAAGCCTCCGTTTCACCAATTCACTGCTAAGTTTTCTCACAGGTCATGCTAAGCTTGTCTCAGAGTATTCCTAGAAGCAATTTGTTAGCATGGACAAATCCAAGTGGAAAGTAACGGCAGGGTCCATCTAGTACAAGGATGGGCACTTTCCAGGGAAAAGAGGTCCACAGCCCACTAGTGGCCATGCCACCGAATTTCAGCAGCATGGCACCCCTAGCAGCTGTTACCCACACCATTTCTCTTCCAAATGAGATGCAGAGGGAAAGAGAGGATGCACCTTGCAATGCCCACCTTCAGATGGCCTCCAAGAGAACGGATCAATGTGAAAACAAGGCACATGCATTTCCCCATGCCTGACTGAAACCCATGTAACAGGAGTGGGGCGGGACTGCCGCTACAGCAGCAGATTCCATGACAATCAGGGGCTGCGAACATGAGCAGATGCACCTCCTTGCCCACATCTAGCCCAGTATAAAGATGGAGATCCATGACAATTATGCCAGAGTCAAGAAAATTATTGTAGAGGCCAACCTAGGGGTAGAAAAGGGAGGGGAAATGTATTCCTACAAACAAGCCCACAGCTGCTTCAGTGAATTTATCTCTTAAGTCTCACAACATCTCTGCACCAATGATGCAGGAGACGTTTTGCACCAGCAAGAGCCGATGGGAACCATTGCCAGCTAATGAGGCTCCCCAACTGTTTTCGGTGAACGGATATGTAATTTTCACTGTGCAGCTGAGTGGAAAATCTTTCGTTGCCAGCATCTCCCTGGCAATTAAAAGAATAAATAAACCACAAGCCACCTGGTGGCGACGATGTAAGCGCCTACAGATTGTCCTATTTCGAGTTGAATAACCATCAACACAAAATCCAGAGGAACAGGAGAAGGGGGAAAGGGGTCTGTGCATGTAGAAATATTCCATTTAAAATAAATGCATATACAGACATGCCTATACAACATGTGGTCCTATGCCCCTTTCTTTAAAAGCTAGGAATGACGGGATTTAAACTGCACAGGTGTCTATTGAAAATATTCATGAAATGTATCAACAACCAATCACAATACCAAAAAGGCGCTGAAACACATTAACATCCAAATTATATTTACACTTCCATAAAATTGATTAAAAGGGATCATTTGCCCCCTGCAAGTCCTTAATTATCTATAACTACCAAATAATTAATTGTTATACACCATCATTATGTGGACACAAAATGTGGAAAAATAAGAGAATCCTATAACCCTTTAAGAATATAGGGCTCTCTCTGTTTTCCATCTTGTGTCCACATAGTGCTGGCTTGTGGCCCGTTATGAAGGCAAAACAATGCCATCTTCTCATCTACAAGCTGTAAACCCCAATGGTGGGAGGAGAGGAGATGGGAGAGCAGGGGAGAGGAGAGGAGGAGGAAGAGAAGGAAGGAAGGAAGGAAGGAAGGAAGGAAGGAAGGAAGGAGCTCCACCAACCCAAAACCAGCCCAATAAGGAATAAAAAATGAGCATGGAATGTGGCCACCTATTGTCAGTGGTGGTGGTGGAGAAAAGGAATGGAATGATTGCTGCATTCTGGAAAAGCGTATTCTAAGTTATGGTAGCTCATACATGACACACAAGCACTCGCACCATGATGAAGCCCACAAAGATAAGGATCTACACACATACTAAGAGAAATACAGTGGACCCTCATATAACAAACGGTTTGTATAACATAAAATCTGTACAACATAAAAAAATCTGGAGATAGGGGAAATTTGCTTTACAGAATCGCCTATGGGGCGAATCCGTACAACATAAAAATGGTCGTGATTAGGGATTACTCTGTTTTCAATGCATTCCTATGGGAAATTTGTATAAAGGAAAATTTGCTTAACACAATTTCATTTGGAACGAATTAATTCCTTTATACAAGGTACCACTGTAGCGGTTCTTTCTTGAGAAAGAAACCATGTCTCCTTTGATATAAACCTTCTGAGAATAAAGGTTTATGGCACTGCAGAAAGTTGGGGTCAATAATAATCCATAATTTGTTATATAAATTAGATCCCTGGCAGATATATGTCTTTACACACTTCAGACGCTCATCCTTAGGAAATTTATACAGTATAGGCGAAGGTCTTACACACGGGTTCCTGAGTATGAGCATCATCTTCAGTTGATGTGTACAAATGTGTAAAATAGACTTTTGGCCCAGATGTATCCACCGAGGGGCATCAGGACAACATCGGCACGAGTTTTGTGCCAGTGTGCTTTTTCCTAGCACTACACTTTTCTTTCTCCCCTCTCCATACGACCCAACGGTAAACGTCCTAGGTGGAACATGAGCCTTTTTGTTGCACAGACTGTGGTTGGCACAGCATAAAGATTGGGGGAGTCAGACTGCTTCCTCCTAATCCACAAATCACATTCCACTGTACACAATACTTGTTCTTTATTGATTCATGGTGGTTGTTTTTTAAGAACAAAAAGCACACCGTGAAATGAGCGTGCGCAGACACACATACATACATACCTCTCTCTCTCTCTCTCTCTCTCTCTCTCTACACACACACACACACCACCACCACCACCACCACCACCACCACCGCATGTAAAGAAAATGAATTACTTCAGAATGTTGGTGCTATTGTTACTCTTCTTAAAGTAACATGTGAGGCTGAAAGCAAGGGTGGCATCTTTGAGTCTTTGAATGTTATCTGAACACAGTTGATATTTTCTGAAAGTATTTGTTTCCCTCTAGTTGCTCTAACAGTGGCTCCCTCTGGAGCAATTTGTTTTGTTTTATTGTTTCATTTCCTTTTTTTAGACTGATATACAATCCCAGCCAATCAAGAAACTGTACATCCACACTGACAATTTCACAGTGCAACACAACCAATAATACTAGGTATAAAGAGCATGGTTACAGTGGTAAAACCCCATATTTGAATCTGGTTTATCGTGTTTTAAATCAGTTTTTAAAACGATAACGACACATCACATATGGAAGTGTGAGGGTTTTTTTGTTTTTGTTTTTGTTTTTGTTTTGACAGGGAATCATTTTCTTTAAGTTGGAAGCAAAATATTTTGCTCTAGTGCCAGAGGGCCATTTATTTTTTAACTCAGATTTCAAATGGATTTATTTTGGAATCGTTCTGACATAAACAAATGCCTCTGTTGGTGTATCAGTGGGGGTTGCAACTCGCTGGTTTGCTCCCTCTCTTTCTCCACTTCTGCATGTGTGCATGCATGCATGTGTGTATCCCTCCTTCACAAATCCTAGAACAGCCAATCTACTCAAAATGCCTGTCAAAAATCTACTCACAATATCCAGTGTTGGCGAACCTATGGCATGGGTGCCAAAGGTGGCTCTAGGAACCCTTTCTGTGGGCACCTGACATCGCCCCTTCACAGCCACTGTATTCAGATTAAATTGCTGTATTGGCACTTTGCAGGAAAAAAGTGGGTCTTGAATTGCAGTTTGGGCACTCGGTCTCTAAAAGGTTCGCCATGACTGATCTGGTTGATTTTAGTCTCAGCTACATTTGTCTTCCTGTTTCTTAAGCCTAGTCAGTTTCAGCCTTCTCAAGCCTCCATAACTCCTTCTCTTCTCTGTCTGTCTGTCTGTCTGTCTGTCTGTCTGTCTGTCTGTCTGTCTGTCTGTCTGTCTGTCTGTCTGTCTGTCTGTCTGTCTGTGTGCCCACGTGCCAGGCTGTAGGGAAAACTCTTTTATTTCCCCCCCCTGCATATCGTTCTGTCTTAGCGCTATTTCAGATTGCAAGAAATTAAAGAAATTTTTAAAATAATAAAACAAAAAAGAAGCAACACCATAGCAGCAGCAACTAGCAGCTGTGAAAGGCAGCCAGGATGAGGATGGACAGGTGTAGGACAAAGCTTCAAATGCAACAATTCTAAAAACCTGTGTAGCCCCCAGAAGAATTTTTTTTAAAAAAAACCTCACAATTGAAAAGTGGATTAAACATTGATAAGCAGTAACCCAAAAACCATGTAACTACCTTAAACCAAATTCGTATACCCTGATACCTCACCCAAATCTATTTCAGTAACGTAACTGCATTCTTATGTTGCAAAACCAGTTCGGAGTTGGGGAGGACTTCCTTTTCACATTCTCAACAAGTGAATACCATGGGCATGGATGAGGCAATTTAGCTGGTAGCCATATCCGTCTCTTGTTGCTCAAGAGAAACCAGTAGCATTTTTGAGACGAACTAGTTCTTTTTTTAATTCTTCATAAGCTTCCATGCATCCAAGCCCACTTCTTCAAATGAAACGGACATGGACAATTTAGAAAGTAGGGATCCATCATTGAATAGGGCTTAAGGTATTACTTACTTACTTACTTACTTACTTACTTACTTACTTACTTACTTACTTACTTACTTACTTACACACACACACACACACACACACACACAAAATTTCTGCCTAATGGTCACTGTTCTTGCTGCTTTGGTTACGGAAAGGTAGCCAGGCTCCTTGCAGCAAAAACAGCAGAGATTTTTCTGACATTTTAAAGACTAACAACAATAATAAATGTGTCAGACTTTAATGTGCTGCAAGATCCCTAGTTATTATGATTATTAATCCCATGCATCTCTGAGTGGCTTACAAGATCCCCCCCAAAAAAAATCCAACAGTAAAATTATACGGTTGAATAAAATCAGAAGACAATGAATCAATAAAACTTTAAACCAGTAAAGTCAACAAACCCATCTGTAACAATTACCATTTACAACTGTGCACCTCCAAAGGCCTGCAGAAAGGGCAGTGTTTTACAGCTCCTTCTGAATAATGGGTAGCTTGGACTTCAAGTGAGGTTTTTTTTCTGGTCTGGGGGGAGGGTTGGCCAGGAATCAAACAGTATAATTTGAGGTCACTCATCCACATGTTCAAAGCACAGGGCTTCTATCAGAGGGTGGTACCAAAATTATTTTCTTTTCTCCTTAACGAGTGTGAGAATGAAAAGTGGGGGTTAATGCCGAGGGGGAGGGGGAACAAGAAGGAGAAAATTTTATTTATTTATTTATTTTGAATACTTATACCCCACCTCTCTCCTTGAAAAAGGACCCAAGGTGGCTTACAATAATGAGGGACAATATACAGTCCAGAACGTTTTAAGACATATTCAAGTTAAGAACAGGGAATTAGAAGAGGCATTTTGGAACATTAAAAGGTAATATTAGAGCTACAAACAGGACACGAAAAGAAAATAAAAATCCATTATGAGGGGTGGAAAATGGAGCTGGAAAAGGCAATGTAAGCCACAGAAATGGTTTATGATTGCTCCCGTTTGAGAGTCTGAAAGGCTGAACTCTTGTTCCAAAGCAACAGTTCTTAAACTCTTTTTTTCTGTCTATGAAGGGACTTAAGATTGGGCACACACCTCCATCCATACCTACTAAGCACCAGTGTCCAGTGACACAGCACAAAGGTGTGTTTGTGTTTGTGTTTGTGTTGACAGCAAATCAAGGTACAGACTTGAAATCAGTTCAGATCCCCAGGGTTAGATGAGCTGCATCCAAGGAACTTTCTGCAGAGATGGTAAAACTATTGCAATCTATTATTTTCTGGAAATCATGGAGGGCAGGTAGTGTCAGATGACTGGAGGAAGACTAATGTTTTCTCTCTTTTCAAAGCGATGGAAAAAGTAGGAATCAAGGAACTACAGACTGGTCAGCCTGACAATAAATCCCAAAGAATATTCTGGAGCAGATGATACAACAATCACTCTGCTACCATCTTAAAAATAATGGAGGCACAACTAGAAGCCAGCATGCATTTAGTATGAACAAATCCTGTCAGACTAATCTGATCTCATTTTGTGGATCAGGCTATCTCCCTAGTAGACAATAGGAATGCTGTATTGCTTATGTCTTAACTGTACTGGACTGTATATTATCCCTCATTACTGTAAGCCACCTTGCATCCTTTTCTACAGGGAAAGGTGGTGTAAAAATATTTTAAAATAAATAAATAAACTGTGGTGGCACAGCACAAAGCTGGGGAGGTGGGTTCCTCCCTCCCAATCCTTGCCAGACCTGCCTCTGTGACATCACAAGGGTCTAATTCTGGTCCCAGGATGCTATTGGAAATAAAGTGCTATTGACCTGGTGATCCCATGCCCTGTCAATTGTTTTCTTGCAGAACCTGGGTTCCATCTTAATAAAATAAAAAAAGCAAAAGTCCTAATTTCCTAAGAACAGCACTTCCATAAGGATTCCGTTTTTATATTTATTATTCCTGGTTAAGCTTTAAGGACATACAAATGGTCGCAGTTTTTGCTACTAGATACAAATACACAAAAGCAATCCTTTCAATGCTTGATCCCGTCTAGATCCCACTTCTGCATCCCAACCGGGCATACATGCGCCACATATATTTTGGATTTTCAAAGTTATATGCAGGAGTGCTGGGGTGTGTGTGTGCCATAATTCTCACCCATCCTGCCACACAGATTTCATAGCATGCCACTCATCAAATGAAGAGTTTGCCCACAGCTCCAGACTCAGATCTCTTTATCAATAGGTCAGGAGACTGGGTTCTTTCATCACCCTCAATACTTTTAAAACTCCATTTGTGCCGAGTTCCAAAAAAAAAAAAAAGAGTGATTCTCGCCAGATGCTGGGAAAGACAGACGATCCAACTGATATTTGATGCAGGCTCCCGTGAGGGGGAGCAGATCCCTTTGATTTCTCGCCACCCACCCACCTGCCTCTCCAATCCTCGTGGCTTCCCCTCCAGCTCTCCGCTCCATCTGTTCATTCCAGAGTCAAATATCTCGAAGTTCAGGTTAATGTCACCGGAGATCAAAAGCTGTACACGGGGGCAGGTGGGATGGGGAGTGGGGAATGAGGTAACATCCTCCGCCTCAAAGGGGAGAAGTCCCTCGGGACTCAGAGGAGGAGCAGGACGTATCCAGGTTGCGGTGCTGCTTTCTAGCAGGTTAAAGGGGGACAGCTGGGAACCGAGCTATTTCTTTCAGAAAAGAGACTGGGATTGGCTTGAAGTCACCAGATTATTATCTTAATTTTCATTAAGAGGAATAGATGTAGTCCTGTAAAGGAATGGAATCATCATAAGGAAGAAGTGTCTGTGGTTTAATCATGCAAAGTGCATGACTTTGTAAAGTTCACTTTAAAGGTGGTATAAAAATAATCTGAAATAAAGAAAGACACACACACACACACAAACCTAGGGAGACAAATCTGATTGCCTTGATACGGGATCCAGATACAGCCGGCAGATTAATTAAACCATAAATAATCAGCTCAAGTCGATGTGAACTTGTGGCCTTCCAAATGTTGTTGGACTCCGACTCCCATCATTCTTCACCATTCGCTGTGCTGTCGAGGGCTAATGGCAGTGCCAGTCCAAAAACGTTAGAAAGCCACCAGCTGCCCAGCTGTGAATGTAACTGGGGAACAGCCCCCTGCTTACATGGACAAGAGAGGATTTTATACAGTTGTATATGTGTATTATAGGGCAGGCGTGGTCATACAGTGATCTCTTCCTCCTCCTGTAATGGAAGAGCCTCAGTCAAGAATGTTCTGCCACGCTCTTCTTTGCAAAGTCTCAAGACCCACAGCTAGAAGACAAAGCTGGATAAAGCCAGACAAAACATCTGACACTGGGAAAATGCAACCTTGCATGCCTCTCCTTTAACACTTGTGTACCAAGGAAGGAATCAGGAGTGAATCAATTGCTAACAGATTCATGGAGCAGAAACAGAAGAGAAACTTCACTGTTTCCTGCTTTCAAGGCACATTGCTCTGATTTACGATACATGAGTCAATGGGCTTGCCTGAGGATAGCTTATGCTTGGTAGAGGCCAACCCAGAAAGCGTAAGAATCTGGCTACAAACCACAGAATCTAACGTAGTTTCTCTTATTCTGTTTGGCTCCAGGACACCACTGACCTTCCACGCCACTATCCATTGTTACTGAGGTTTTTCAAATTATGTTGCACATGTTTCCTGAGGAATTTTTACAACAGAGCCCTAAAACAATACAAGCTAAATCACTGCATGCAGATGTACCATACTCCCAACAGCCAATAAATATCTGGTACAAAACTGGCATTTCATTCAGCATTTCATTCAGTTGCCATATGTCCAAAGAAGTGGGCTCGATCCACAAAAGCTTACATTAAAATATAATAGTCTTGAAGGTGCCTCATGTTTTTGTCTTTTGTTTTGTTTTGTTTCTTTGAATTTCGCCTGGAATTCTTGCACACAGACTAACATGGCTAGCCCTCCCAAGAGTCTGCATTGGAATCTTTGAGGAAAAATACAACAAATGTGTGCTTAACAGACAGACATTGGGGATTGTTCCCTTTTCCCATCACCACCACTACGTTGCTGGCCGGAGATTCTGATAACTTGGGACTGAAATAATTACTTGCTGCTAATTATTTTATTTTATTTTTTACATTGTACTGATGCTTACAGCTTTGATTTTAGTTTGCTGTCTATGGTTGATATGTATCGTAGTAAGTATGATGTACAGTGGACCTTCGTATAACAGACGGTTTGTATAACATAAAATCTGTACAACAACAAAAAAAATCTGGCGAGAGGGGAAATTTGCTTAACAGAATCGTCTATGGGGCAAATCCGTACAACATAAAAATTGTCGCGATTAGGGATTACTCTGTTTTCAATGCATTCCTATGGGGAATTTATATAAAGCAAAATTTGCTTAACATAATTTCATTTGGAATGAATTAATTCCTTTATACAAGATACTAATATATTTATTTTGTTACTTTGTTATTGCATTGTTCTCTTGTTGTAAGCCGCCTAGAGTGGCCATATGACCAGATGTATGTATGTATGTATGTATGTATGTATGTATGTATGTATGTATG
>JAHTLZ010003468.1:13352544-13355805 GCA_023846285.1 Phrynocephalus versicolor | reverse complement strand
TGAATGAATGAATGAATGAATGAATGAATGAATGAATGAATGAATGAATGAATGAATAAGGGGGAACATTCAAGGTGTTGGAGAGGATGCAAAAATGGGCTGGGATGGATGGGGCCTGCAGGCTGAAAGTTGCGCACCCCAGATATAGATAATCTAGTGTCAGCTAGGAGTAAGGAGGTAGAAGAAATTCACTGCATCTACATTTTAATATAAAGCAGCTGCCTCCGTCACATTCTCCAGACCAATAGGCAGATTGTAACATGGTCCTCCTTTTTGGGTACACAAACTTTTCCAAATTTTGTCCTATTTATCTCTAATTTTATATACAGGCATACTTAGGTTGATTAACACCTCCATTTACATACTTTTCAATTGACAAAAGGAAATCCATGGGAGAAAATGCATCCATTTACGACCCCCCCCCAAAAAAAACCCCTCCATTTACATAAGGCATTGCAAAAAAAGTTCCCAGAATGCACTGCACCCCCATGCTTTTTCCAGTTTACGAAGTTTCCAGAAAAAGAAACGTCCTGGGGATTAACTTCATCAACCGAGGTATGCCTGTATATGTGTATATAATTACATATATACATATGTATTCCTGCATAGATCAGGGTTTGGACTTGGTTGTACTTGATGACGTTGTAGGCCCCTTCGAACTTCACTATCCTATGATTCTATGACTCTATAATTATACACACAACATGCACATTCATAGAGTCATATACCTTTATACACCTCTGTGTGTGTGTGTATGTGTGTGCGTGCGTGCGTGCACAGATAATGAAAACTAAACAGCACTTCAATCAAAGTTTTTCTGGATATGTTTGAAGGATGCAAGTAATCACAAATATAGATATAAACATATAAGAGTCAGAAGCACTCAGGCAAAATGTTTCCATTTCTGCCTTCTTCAATTGTTCTGGTAGAAGGGAAACGTACTATCAAAGCTACTAAAGGCAGAAAGCAAATTGTTTTGCTTAAAGACTTTTGTATGTAAGCCACTCTTGTAGGTTTGTATTTTTGTGGGGGTGGGGGGGTGCACGTGTGTGTGTGTGTGTGTGTGTGTGTGTGTGTGTGTGTACGTGTGTGTGTGTACGTGTGTGTGTGTGTGTGTGTGTACGTGTGTGTGAACGTGTGTGTGAATGCATGTGCACGCGGGAACTCACTCATACACAGTGTGTGTATGTGTGTGTTGTGTCCATAATGGAAACAATTCCGAGAGTATACAAATGACAGCAGGAAAGCCACATGCAAAAAAAGTATTTTTTAAACTATATACAAAGCATTAACCAGGCAGAATTGTTTGCATTAAAATCTCTCTCTCTCTCTCTCTCTCTCTCTCTCTCTCTCTCTCTGTGTGTGTGTGTGTGTGTGTGTGTGTGTGTTAGGCAACATTGTGAGTAACAATTCACGTATCAGGAGACGATTGGGGATCAATTTCAATGCTGACATTTTCAAAAGCCGACTAGAAGGGAAACACAATGGGACAAGCCTTAGATTGGAAAAACAATAAACAGAAATTGACGCATTCCTCCATCCCTTAATAGGATCAATGGTCTGATCTGTGGCAGAATCCAGAGTGCTGAGCATTCAGTTAGAGATCGCCAAGTTCCCCTCACAAAATTGTAATTCCTTGAAACCCACCAAGGGACCAGCTATTAAACCAGCTTGTCTGTCATGTGGATAAACACAGTAAACAGAAGCGGCTGTTTTACTGCAAGCTGAAGCCTAATCCCTGTATTTATGGCACCTTCCTTGCAAGAAAACCCTCCACAGACCTTTTGCAGGTTAGTGTCTTCGCACACATTGGCGAGGCTGAGTCCTTCTGGCATCTAGAGGAAAGTCAATCAATTTACACATAGACACCCACGCATGTTTAAGCTACATCTTCGCCATATGTCAACAGGCACTTTGCTGCACTATCAGTTTCTGACTTCTTCCCTGTCTTGGCACTGCATCAAAGCAGAAACCGAGCTATCATGCCTGGGTGTTGACTTAGTTAAGAGAGGAGAAGACGGGGAACACCAGTTCCACTCCATGTGGCCCATGTGTTGAAGCAGGGGGAGGTAAAGAAGAGGAATCCTTCAGTCCAGAAAGGTATATGATTTGGAACTGTCATTCGCTAGTAACAGGATGTAGCCAAACAGCTTTTCTCTTACTAATTCTTCTAATTTTAATTCCCCCCCCCCCGCCCGCCAATCGTTACCCATAGTCACCTCCCAATCAATGCATGACTTTTTAGGCGGTAAAAAAGCAGTCTGCTCAGCACTGGAAGCCACATCAGAAACAATGGATGGCAGATAGTTTATTTTAATTAAGATAGAAGGTAGTAGCCTGCTGTCCATAGGTATGAAATGCATCCTAAAGCAAAGCCGGGAAGCAGCCTCACTCCAAACATGGTCGCACTTCAGCCTTGACAGGCATCAGCCTGCAGGGTCTGAGGGCAGGAAGTGTAGCAATCGTATCTCTGCATGAGCTACTGAGCCACAAGTTCTATTGTGATGTGCTATCATGTCAGACCTGACTTACAGCGACCCTCATAGGGCTTTCAAGGCAAGTGAGGCACAGTAGGACCCCAGTATCCATTGGTGATTGGTTCCAGGCCTTCCTATGGATAATGAAAACCATGGATAAGAGAGAACACCTGCCCACCCACTCCCAAACTGCTGTTTCCTGACAGTAGCTTGCTTTATGGATGCTGTTTGCGACAGTAGCTTGCTTTACAGCAGCAGTTTGTGACAATAGCTTGCTTTATGGCTGCTGAATTATTTAACCCACCCACCCCGCCGCCAATCGTGGATAACTGAATCAGCAGATAATGAATCAGTCGATACAGGGTCCTACTGTATTTAAGAAGTGGCTTTACCAGTTCCACGCCCCTCGTGAATTTCCATGGCTGAGCAAGGATTTGAACCCAGGCCTCCTGCATCCTAATCCATTACTCCATCCTCTACCGCACACTGGACATATAAGTTCCCTAAACCTGGACGTATAGCAGTGCTCCCCAAATCTCTGACAGATGGGTTATTTCCCCCTCTCAATTAAAATACCTGAAAGGTGCCATGCAGGCGAGTAGGCAAATTCCTCTGCTGTTGCTTGGGAGTGGGGGGGTAGAGTTGACCCCAAGACAGGGCAGCTTTTGGAGTGGGTGGCAGGAGGGAGGAAGGAGAGGATTTGGGACCAAATATTAGGAAAAAAACGTCCTGAAAGTACAAGACATTCACATCTCAGACCACATTATCTCAGAAAAGGATGGCC
>JAHTLZ010003468.1:13315044-13350044 GCA_023846285.1 Phrynocephalus versicolor | reverse complement strand
GAAAGCCCGGTTCCGGGTAACCGTCTTCCGGGCTTCTCGTGAAGTGGCAACCTGCAGCGAGTGCGCTCGCGCCTGCCGGACAGGTCGGGCCGAGGTAGATCGCTGGACGATTCGCTCTGACAGGTAGTCCGGTCCCAGGCCATGGAGGGTTTTATAAACTAAAACCAAGACCTTGAATCTAATCCGGGCTGCAACGGGCAACCAGTGCAGGCGGGCCAGGACTGGTGTGATGTGCTCATGATGACGCACACCCCCCACCAGCCTGGCCGCCGCATTCTGAACCCGCTGCAGGTGCCGGAGGAGATTCAAGGGCAACCCCATGTAGAGAGCATTACAGTAGTCCAGCCTCGAGATCACCAGCGCTTGGACCACTGTTCTCAGAGAGTTCGCGTCCAGGTACGGGCGGATCTGGGCGATCTGACGAAGGTGGTAATAAGCGGCCCTGGTCGCCGACGCCACCTGGGCCTCCATGGTCAGCGCCAGCTCCAGGACTACGCCCAGATTCCGCACCCTCTCCACCGGCTGGAGGGAACCCCCCCCCCCAGACGGGGAAGAGGGCCACCGTACCCAGACGGCGAGCTCCCAAAGAACATGACCTCCGTCTTCTCAGGGTTGAGCTTAAGCCTGTTCGCCCCGGTCCAAGTCAGCACGGCGTCCAGGCACTCATCAAGGATCCTCACAGCTTCCACTGCAGAGGTTGAAAAGGAGAGATAGAGTTGCGTGTCATCAGCATACTGGTGACAGCAGACTCCAAATCTCCTAATGACCCCAGCCAGCGGCCTTACATAGATGTTAAACAGCATGGGGGACAAAGACGACCCCTGTGGAATCCCACAAGGGAGAATCCAAGGGGCCGATAACTCCCCCCCCCCATGCTGAACATACTGGGGACGGCCCTCCAGGAAGGAACGGAGCCAACTGCGAGCAGTGCCACCGATTCCCACCTCGGAGAGCCGATCCAGCAAGATACCGTGGTCGACGGTATCGAAGGCCACTGACAAATCCAGGAGAACCAACAGGGTAGAGCAACCCCTGTCGGCCGCCCGGATTAGGTCATCTTGCAGCGCGACCAAAGCTGTTTCGGTCCCCCGACGAGGCCTGAACCCGGACTGGCATGGATCAAGGCACTGCCGATCCTCCAGGTATGACTGCAGCCGGACCGCCGCCACCCTCTCGATCACCTTGCCCATAAACGGGACATTAGCGATCGGACGATAATTTGCTAAATCGTCCGCCGCGAGGCCAGGTTTTTTAAGATAAGGTTCCCCATGGTATTCTTGCCAAGAAGTTAGTAGGAAGTAGGATAGATAGTGCTACAGTGAGGTGGATTTGTAATTGGTTGACTGATCGCACGCAAAGGGTGATCATAAATGGTCTCTCATCATCTTGGAGAGACGTGACCAGTGGGGTGCCCCAAGGTTCTGTTCTTGGTCCAGTGCTGTTCAATATCTTTATTAATGACTTGGAGGAAGGAATAGAGAGTATGCTAATTAAATTTGCAGATGATACCAAATTGGGAGGGGTTGGTAATTCCCTAGAGGATCGGATGAAAATCCAAAAGGACCTCGACAGATTAGAAGTCTGGGCCAAAGCTAATGGAATGGATTTCAACAGAGGGAAATGTAGGGTGCTACATCTAGGTAGAAAGAATGAATTGCACAGATATAAGATGGGGGACACTTGGCTAGAGAATAGTACCTGTGAAAGGGATTTGGGGGTCTTGGTGGACCACAAATTGAACATGAGCCAGCAGTGTGATGCGGTGGCTAAGAAAGCCAATGCGATTCTTGGTTGCATCAACAGAACCATAGTGTCTAGATCAAGGGAGGTGATAGTGCCACTCTATTCTGCTCTGGTCAGACCCCACCTGGAGTACTGTGTCCAGTTCTGTGCGCCTCAGTTTAAAAAGGACGTTGACAACCTCGAGCGGGTGCAGAGGAGAGCGACTAGGATGGTTGAAGGCCTGGAAGAGATGTCTTATGAAGAACGGCTTAGGGAACTGGGAATGTTTAGCCTATCAAAAAGAAGACTGAGAGGGGATATGATAGCTATGTTTAAATATTTGAAAGGATGTCACATTGAAGAGGGAACAGGTTTGTTCTCCATGGCTTCAGAGACTAGAACTCGGGGCAATGGTTTCAAACTACAGGAAAAGAGATTCCATTTGAACATTCGGAGGAACTTCATGACAGTTAGAGCTGTTCGGCAGTGGAATATGCTGCCACGGAGGGTGGTAGAGTCTCCTTCTTTGATGGTATTTAAGCAGAGGCTGGATGGCCATCTGTCGGAAATATTGTGAAGGGGTTCCTGCTTGGCAGGGGGTTGGACTCGATGGCCCATGAGGTCTCTTCCAACTCTATAATTCTATGATTCTATGATTCTATGATTCTATGAAGAATGGGCTTTACCACCGTCTCCTTCAGACGGGAGGGAAAAAACCCCTCGCTAAAAGAGGCGGTGGCGATGACAGAAGCCCAATCGGCCATAGTCCCGCTGGCAGCTTTAATTAGCCAGGATGGGCAAGGGTCGAAGGGGGTGGAAGCAGGCCGGCAATGCGCCATAGCCTTAGAGGCCTCGACAGTGGAAACAGGCCCAAGCGCATCCAACCGAGGCGACCGAGGCGGACCAGCAACTGGCGATGGCGGGGCAGTGCCACTGCAACTGGAGTCGAAGCCGGCCCGGATGGCCTCAATTTTAGATTGAAAAAAGGCTGCGAACTGCTGACTACTGAAATCAGTAGGAGGAGGCCTGGCCAGACTAGGATTGGAGAGGTCCCGAACCACCTGGAAGAGCTCCGCCTGGCGGTTAGAGGCCTCACCAATTCTCAGGGAGTAAAAAGATCTCTGAGCCTCCCTGGTCGCGTTGGAGTAGTGCCTAGTCTGGGAAACAACGGCAGCCTTCTTAGTAACCGTCCGGGTTCTTCTCCAGCTGCGCTCTAGCCTTCTCCTCACTTGCTTCATTGCTCAAAGCTCAGCTGTGTACCACGGCGAGGGCCGAGCTCGGCACTGGAGAAGGCGCTTGGGGGCGATCCGGTCGATGGTGTGGGCAGCTGTTTCAAACCATTGGTTAGCCACAAGAAAAAGAAACGCAGCAGGCAATTCTCTGAAATGCTGTGGCCTTGACACAGGAATAAAAAGTGCAAGGAGGAAGCCCTACTGATGGGCTCCTTCTGGAACCAATGTTTTAAGATTTTTCAAAGGAAGAAAGGGTGGCAGGCCATATTAGTCCGCCGTTCTAATGCCCTGGCTGCTACTATGCAAGGGTCAGGCCCTATTTGTCTGTCTGTCTTCCATTCATCCATCCATAATGATGCCCCCGGCAATAGGCGAATGTCACACCTTGATCCATGACGGCTCCTTCCGCGTCAGCCTTATTTCTTACACTACTGAGCGGATGAGTGATTCCTATCACCACTCTGCTTACGAATGAACCAGGCGAGGCCTCCAAATATATTCCTCCACGGGGAATGTTCTTTTTTATTGCCGCTTTTATTACCATAATTAGTAAAGCATTCACTCAAGATACAAAACATTACTGTAAATAACCTATAAATGCTCTGAGCTGTGATTAAAGAAAAGCAACCACCTCCACACGTGTGCTCACTTGCCATCTCAGAGGGGAGGGGGGGAATAAAACTCAAGAGCCACATTTCAGCAGAGAGAAAATTAAAACACAAAAAGGTTTGTTGGCAGGTGATGGCAGGGTGTGTGCATTAAGAGGGGGGTGAAACCCTCCTTATTGATGTTTCTGCCACCTGTCCTCCAAAGCAGTTGCAAGTTTGCCTCCAAAAGCTTCCGATTCCACCCGCAGCTGAAATGACACAAATCAGGGGCAGTTACGCAGCCATACTTGTTCTACCTTACACTGAGCTAAGTTAAGTAAGATACATTACTTACTTACTTAATTACTTGCTTACATATTTATTTACAATCAAGACAAAAGTGCAGTTCTAATCGGAATGCCTTCCTCTACCTAAGACCCTAAAGGAGCTAATGCTAACTACAGGCAGTTTTGTGGGATAGGTGGATGGAAAAATTGACCCAGAATATGGGAAGGGACATTTTCCGAAGCATAAGGAGTTTAAAACACACACATAGACCTTTCTTTTTATCTGATCTCTGTTGCTTCTCTCTTCCACCCAAAAAAGGAACCAACGGGGCAGTTTATTAACTGAAGACCCAATAGGCAACCCCTGCCTCTGGTCTTACCCACGAAATTCAGCTCCAGATAAAGCTAGTCTAGTAGAGTACTGTACACGCTATTCACAGAAACAATACTCTGAGCCTTTACTTTCAATGATCTTGGTGGTCCTGCAAGCCACAGTAGGAAATGCCTTGAGCATTATGTAAGGGCAGCTCCTCTGCTACTACAGTGGTACCTTGTATAAAGGTGTGGGGGTTCACCTGTTCACCAGACTACTCGCCCTTTAGAACTCAATAAAGAAGCATCTTTTAACAAACCAACATGAGTTTTATTGTCTTCGTCCACACTTCAGGAGGCACTTCTCTTTGTAACAGAATCAAGAGGTGCAACATCTTTAACAAAAGGGTTATTCTTAGAGTCCCGGGTATAGGCAAACAGGGAGAGATTCAGATCCCCTTCTGCTCCTGGGAGGGGAGGGTTCCACCAGACCCCTTCTGAGTCTCCAAGTCCTGGGTCTGTATGGTAGCCTGTACCCCAACCTCCACGGTCATCTTGGGTCCAGGTCTCCCGTGCCGCAGATGCCGAAGCAGAAAATCCTCTCGGAGGGCCAAACCCCTCCCATAGGAGTGTCTCCCGGTCCGTTTCTCCTCCGTTTTCACCTTCTCCATCCATCTTTCATAGGCTATGTCCTGCCTTATCTTCTTTAACTTGCGGTTATATTCCCGGTCCTCCCTCTCTCCCCAATAGGAGCAACCCTTCTTCTGAGCCCGCCTCCAGTAGCTTTCTGCCTCAGCATGAGGCATCATCATCCTCTCCCATCTTCCCATATAAGGATCTTCCATCCATACCCATTCCCAGCCTGGGGGTAGGATGTGCAGTCTCTCCTTTTTAGCCTCTCCAAACCCCACCTCCACAACTGTGGGTTGGTCCATCTTTCCCACCCTTTCTCCTTCCCCAATCTTTACGGATTCCTCAAACCTCTTCCGCATTTCTTCACGCTCTTTTTCCTCCCTTATTTGGGCATTCCTCGCCTCCTCCCTTCACCTCTGTTTTTCCCGCCATTCCTCCCTCTCAATCTGGTCAGGTGTAGGTGGCACTCTCCTCCATTGAGCACCTTCAGCCTTCCCTGCCTCACAAAAGGAATTTGTTCCAAATGAAAGCCTGTTAAGCAAATTTTCCTTTATACAAATTTTCCATAGGAATGTATTGAAAGCGGACTAATCCCTAATCACGGCCAATGTTATGTTGCACGTATTCGACCCATAGGCAATTCTGTTAAGCAAATTTCCTCTATCTCTGGAATTTTTATGTTGTACAGATTTTATGTTATACAAACCGTTTGGTATGCGAGGGTCCACTGTATATGATTACAGGCTAGATCAATTTCTCAATTTTTCAAACAGTTTAACACAGACATAAATAGATCTACTACACTACATCCGACCTACCTGAGCCGGAGACTGGCCGCAGCATGGAAATCACTTCTCCATAGCTGATGTCGTAAATAGAGATGGGCACGAACTGGAAAAATGGAGATTCGTTTTGGTTCAGTTCATTTTAGGGTTTGGTTTGCTTCATTTCGTTTTTAACATTTTTTTTTGAAAAATGTATTTCGTTGGTTCATTGATTCGTTATTCGTTTTCCCCGATTGAAGCATGCAGGCAGGAAAAACATTTTAAAAAAACACAGACATTGACAACAACAGCACAACTTGGACTGGCAGCATCCTCATCCTCATCTTCAATCATCAACACATCATCCTTACTGGGAGGTGGCAGCGGCAGTGGCAGCAGGATGATCCTGGCCCCTGTGGTAGAGTTAGTGCCTCTTTTTTTTTTCAAGCGCCAACAGTGCGCAGCTCGGTCAGCGCTGGTTTTATTTTTCATATTTTTTCTTTATTTTAGGATGCCACCCCGGCCCAGTCCAGTGCTCATGGGCCGGTACAAGGGCCAAGCACCGGATGGTTTAAAAAAAAAAATTCAACCGTGCACGTGGCCCGTGCTACAGCTGTAGCTCGGCCGGTCGGCTTTTTTTTCTGGTCGCCCTGCCCTGCAGCCAGGAAGACCGAATGACCAGCACTAGGTAGGAGACATCTCCGGCTCCACCATTAATGACCGAACCGAACCAAACCAATTTTTTTCATTTTGGTTCGGTTCATTCTAAATCCACTCTGGGGTTCGTTATTTGTTTCATTACGTAATGAAACGAATAATGCCCATCTCTAGTTGTAAACTATCCCACTGTGAGAAGGCAACATGTTCTCTGACCTAACCTTACATGTCTTCTTTACATGGCTGCTGTAGCAGCACAGAATTAGAAAAATTCAAAGGGCTTTCATAGAACTGCAGAAATGCACAATTTTATTTATTTATTTATTTGATTTATTTATTTATTTGATTTATATACCACGGCCATCTAGCCCAAAGGCTATCTGGAAGCTGGGTCATGGCAACTGGGCTTCTTTTCCTTGAGAGACAGAAATATTTTGCTTTTCATCCAACCAGCTTCATCCCTCTGAATAAAGCTAGTGCTACTCTGGGCAGTTTACAAAGTGGAGAATACAAATTATAAAATACATACAGTAAATATATAAAATTCAAATAAAAAACAAAATACAAAATAATAGAAATAAAATAAACAAAATTAACAGTTAAGCTACACCAGTTAAGAAAATTGAAGACGCATAACAAGAACACATAACAGATGCACAGACCTTACTAAGATGCCCTCTGGCATCAGATATGATCTTTCCATTTTTGGCTCATGACGCAGCAAATGGCAATCCTGAATTATTACTATCCTCTCTCATTGTTGAGGCCAACATTCTAGCCATACCCATCTGCTATATGGGTTGTGTGAGTCAGCTGTGTCATCCATACACACCTGAGTACATCACAGTTCTAGTTATCCAGGTAACATGTGTGCGCTCTTACAGCCTTGAGCTGCTGAGACTGTCAAGTACAGTGGACCTTCGTAAAACAAAAGGTTTGTATAACATAAAATCTGTACAAAATAAAAAATTCCGAAGATAGGGATATTTGCTTAACAGAATCGTCTATGGGGCGAATCCGTACAACATAAAAATGGTCGCAATTAGGGATTACTCTGTTTTCAATGCATTCCTATGGGAAATTTGTATAAAGGAAATTTTGTTTAACATAATTTCATTTGGAACGAATTAATTCCTTTATACAAGGTACTGTACCACTGTATGTACTCTGCCTTAAACTCTCTGGGAGACAGACAGACAGGCCTGTACTTTATGTGTTATAGGAAAGAAAACTGTAGAAAAGAGATGGAAATGAACCTAACATTATTTGGCAATGAAATTGAAAGGACACGGAAACTGGCTTAATCCAGCTTTCCCTCACAGAGAAAGTGTGTAAAAATGAGGCCTCCCTCTTTTCGGTCTACTTCAAATCCTCTGAAAGAACTTCATCTCATAAAAGGCTATGGCTGTTGGGAAATTTAATTGCCTCACCAACTGCACAGGGTATAAATCTATAAAGCTCAGGATGTTAACAGCCTGAGAACTCCACGGTCCCAGAGCACAAATTAACAACATCCCCCTTCACTGGTAGCTGAGTCCCAGCATGTCTGAACATTTTTGAAGGCAGCTGGAGAAGATTGGGGGTGGGAAGAACAGGGAGGCATTCCCCCAAAAGGGTCAGGGGCGGCAGCAAGGGTGGGTGCGTGTTTCCCCCAGCAGGTGAGCACTGTTCTGGTCTTGGGTTTCCACAGAACTTCATCCACCCTCCTTTACCTGTACCAAAACAACATTCTCACCCTTATATCTATAGAATGAGCAGCTTTCTTCTGATATATGGAGAGCAGGAGCAAAGGAGGAAACCCTTGGGCAATGTTGTTTGTTTGTTTATATGAAGAACTGGCTGTCAGCATGATGAGACCGACGCACCAGGCCCTCCAAGGGCCACCAGGTGTAACGAGCATTAAAATGGGTTTCAGGTTGCGATCCTTTTCTATGGACTGAATCAGTTGATGCTTCGCCTATTGAGTATCTGCTAGCTATGCAGTTATTAAACACCCAAGGCCTCCATTCTGTAAAACCTATCACGATTCTTGGGAGCTATATCTCTTCAGTTACACTGTACATGGCTGCCAAACATCAGCACCGTTTTTTAAAATAAGAATGACTAAAGAGCATCCTAGTCTTCCCTCGCTGAGATTTTTAAGGTCTGAAAGGTAGCAAAAATAAAATAAAATAATAATAATTACATTACATTACACAACTTAGGGATACAGCATTGACACTCAGTAGCCCTCATGCATCTCCCTCCAGCTCTGGCTTCTTCCCTCCAATAAATGCCTTCCATTTTAGCTATGCCTGAAATCAGATATTTCTGCTGAATGACAGCAATGGAGGAACCTGAATTTACCCTAGCACTTCATCCAACCTCTTCTGCCTTGTAAAACTGACCAGGAGGACAATGAGAAACACATGACAAGGTCACTGGTGTGGCTAGTAGAGTGTTTTTGCTTTTACTTCCTCTGTAAAGGAAGTAAACTGAAATTGAAAATCTTGGTCTCCTAACTCTCAAAACTACTAGAGTTGGAAAGATGAAAGGATGAATAAAATGGGAGGGGAAGAGAGAGTGACAAACTTTTCCTACCTTGCTTTGCTCAAGTTGCAATGGCAAACAGAGTGCCTCCTCCCAATGAGAACTGCCCACAATACCCAGTCATCCCAGACAAGGCATAAGAGAGCACCTACACACCAAGAGAGGCCCGTAATGTGAAAACAAGAAATCGGGCCTTCTCTGCAGTTGCCCCACGCTTGTGAAATAACCTTCCACCAGGCATCCGCATGATCCTCCCCCCTTTCTCCGTAGGCAAGCATTTCCCATAGGCTAGTCTGTGACCTCAGCATTCTTCCAATTGACACATTTTCTCCACTCAGCATGACATTTTATGATTAGTAATATATTTAAATTGTAATTTGCATTTTAATGCATGGGTGTACAGTATCTAGGTTTTTGGTTGTTATTTTAATTGCTTTTAATTGTTATCAATATATGCCATTAACTTCCCAGAGTGGTCTTGCTGCCAGATGGGTGGTATAAAAGTATAATAAATGAAAGTAAATAAACAAACAGGCATGCAAGCATGCAAACTTAGCAATGCTTTTGGTCCTATGTGATGTATTTCCCTAGGCAAGAAAGAAGAGATGAAGGCAACAGTGGAAAAAACTAAGCTTTCATGATGCCTGACTGTCCTTAACCAGGGAACAATGACAGTGATGGGAAAAATGAGTGCCACCCTCTCACTAGCCTGCCTGGCTAGGGAATTATGTAAGTTGTAGGTCATTCAAATCTAGTCACCCATACCAGACTCCTAGGAAAGCATGTTATGAAAGTGTCATATCTTAATAAAGCCGGTGAGGATGAGGTGACTATTTAAATCAGGGCTTCCCAACCTTAGGTAATTCAGGTATTCTTGGTCAGCAGAACAGGTAGCAAGGGCTTCTGGGAAATGCCATCCAAGAATACTTGGGTTACCCAAAGCTGAGAACAACTGATTCAAAGCAAAACACACACATACCATTTAAAAATGACATATTCAAAAACTCACAACTAAAAAAGCATTTGTGACTGGTGTCAAATAATATAGGGTTCCCCAATCCCGCCTAGGCCATAGACTGGTCCTGGTCTGCGGCCTGTCAGGAATCAAGCTGCATAGCCAGCAAGGTTCCCTGTGAGGCACACGTGTTTCTTTCATCACCGCCTTATGCATCTTTTTTTCTCTCACACATCCGTCACAACAGTTTTTATTTTGGTCATGATGGAATCAGCGCTGGGAGAGTTGTGCGACTAAGCCCAAAAAGAAGCTCTGTACAGCAACAAAACCGGTCCTTGGTGCCAAAAAGTCTGGGGACCAATGAGATAAGACATATTAACTGCACCACAGGAAGGATCTCTATCCAGACATGAAATTGCATTAAAATCTCCATGTAGTTTTGCTTTAAATTCAGTGGCTTGCTTCTTCCCAACTAGGCAGCAGGGAAAAGAAATGTTGGAATTAAGGAGTTCCAAAATTCCTCAGCAAGGCTTTTCGCTGAAAGGCGTCACCACAACTGACTTGCCAACACTTGTTTGTTATTTTTATTCCATTGCTGCCTTACATAATTGAAAGTCACTGCATCAGACTCCCTATGACAAACAGGAGAGGATACATCAGTGGGTTTGGTGATATAGTCAGAATAGATGAATCTCCAGTTCCCATGACATCTACAGTTCAGTCAGTCACTTGCCATATGTGGCCACCTGAGTGCTACTAGTCAACTCTTGAGAAATAAGCAGCTTGAAAGTCCAACCACGCCCGTCCTGCCTTCCTTTTCTGGCTAGCTGTGCATCATTTTCTGACAGTCAACTGCGTGTTGGCTTGTTTGGGCACAGGTTGAGACCCTGTGAGTTTCTAGGGAGAAACCAGACGGCCCGCCCAACGTCATCTGCTGTCTCTGAGGCAAGATGACACTGTCCCACCCAAACCTTGTCCGAACTCCAACAGAACAGACAACTTAATGAGTCTTGACTTCAACATTAAAGACTGAAGGGCATTCCATGCCACACTCAAGAGATGACAAATATTTGGGTTTTCAGCTATAGCTCCAAGATTCCCACAGCCAGTGCCATGTTAGTTATGGGCTGTGGAAGTTGCGCTTCAAAAAAAAAAAAAAAGGAATACCACAGGCATACTTGAACACACTCAGCTCCTACACACCCTGTATATCTACAGTCTTCCAATATATTTTGAACTGCAAAATTTTCCAGGCACTCAAACTGGGGGAATAATCTGATGTAGCATATACAAATATTTATAGTAACTCATTTATTTGACTTCTGATTATTAAGCAAAACGGTAAAGTGTCCCAGTGACTCAAAAGAACTGGAACCCAAAATATCTGATCAAGTTGTTCAGCTAGAACATGCATGTCCAAACTTCGGCCCTCCAGATGTTTTGGACCACAACTCCCACAGTCCTTTGTCAATGGCAATTTAAGCTTAGAATTCTGGGAGTTGTGGTCCAAAACACCAAGAGGGCTGAAGTTTGGACATGCCTGAGCTAGAACTAGAACAGAAGAGAACTGAGGTTCAAACCAAACACTATCCTTGCACCAAATTCTGAGATAAATTTGTGTGCGCTTCAAAAACCTCAAATCATGCAAAATTGTAGCATGGCAGCTGATGTAAAATATGACTGAAAGCAACCAGTCATGCAGACAGTATCACCAAACCTTGATTTACATGCACCTTTCTCCCTACACCCCCAGGCAACATCATTACCACTGCTATTAACCACCAACATTTCAGAGATGAAGGAAATTGCCCTAGAACAAAAGGTGCCCTTTTCTGACAAGTTCTGTGAACACATAAATGTTATGATTAGGATGATGCTGCCAAGAAAATGTCCAATATGACATCTTTAATAGGAACATGTTGGCTAGGGCTGGTGAGAAGGTTTGTTCAAATCATCTGGAGAAAGCTATGATGGAAGCATGGTTTCTCTGCCCTTGCATACATAAAGCCACACCCTGCTCCACAGATGGAGGCCTTCCAGATATCCAGACCCATTTTTATTATAAAGAATATCTCATTCAAGAACTCAATAGTTTTATTTTAATATTAGTATTATTTGAACAAAGAAGGTTAAAACCCCGCTTATTAGGGAGGGTTACTTCTCTTTATCTTGGCTGCAGGGTGAATTTGATTTAAATCAAATTGTTTGAAATCACAATTTTAATCACTGCAGGATACACAAATATCAATTTTTTTAAAAAAATGTAATGACAAAGAACAACAAATCCAATTTAAAGGTTGAAAATCCAATTTATTTATTTTTTTAAAAAAAATATCATTGATTGATCATATCAATTTAATCAAATCCAGCCTGCTTGGCTGACCATCTTATCGTGGATTTTTATTACTCTGGGTAGCCTTCTAAATGGCATGGAATGTGGCTCTAAGCACAGGCCACTTGTGTACACAGAAGTTATGTTGCAGTGTCATATGCAAGATGGGCAAATCAGAATTGCATTCCGGCAAGCAGTTCAAAATGGCTTGCTGGGATGCAATTCTGATGGCCAAATGGATGGGGTATAAATCAATAATAATAATAATAATAATAATAATAATAATAATAATAATAAAGTGCCTGGATGTAATTGGAATATGTAAAAGTATTGGTGCCCTAATTGAAAATGCGATGAAGAACTAGAAAACAGAGTTGTTTGTCAGGGACAAAAGCTATGGATTGGTTAGCATTAAATGAGGGATTTTTCAAGGTGACTCTTTTGTCACCTCTGCTATTTACTATTGCCCTTATTCCCCTCTCAATAATTTTGCAGAAGACAAATTTAGGGTACCAAACTGCTAAAAATTCAGTGAAAATTTCTCATCTATTGTATATTGATAACTTGAAGTTGTATGGAAAATCAGAAACTGAAATACACTCACTGACCAACACAGCCCAAATTTTTAGTACCGATGTTAGTATTGAGTTTAGACTAAACAAATGTGCTGCAGTGGCACTGAGAAAAGGAAAAATCACTGAGAGTGAAGGAATTGAAATGCCAAATGGACAAGCCATTAAGTATCATCAGTCTGAAGCTATCAATATCTGGGCATACTGCAATTAGATAATATCAAGCATGAACAAGTGAAAAATGTGGTCAGTAAAGACTATATCCAAGGGGTTAGAAAAGTATTAAAAAGTAAGCTGAATGGTGGTAACTTCAGAGACTCTGGCAATTAATAGCTGGGCCATACTGGTCATCAGTTATACCACTGGCATTATAAACTGGACTCAGATGGGGCTAGATAGTTTGGATAGGAAAACAAGAAAACTTATGAAAACTATGCATTACATCCATGCAGTGATGTTGACAGGCTGTATTTAACTAGAAAATTAGGTGGTAGAGGTTTTTTGTAAGTGAAGAAGACAGTTGAAAAGAGAAGCATGCATTGGCAGATTATGTAAAAAAAATTAGTACAGAGACAGCATTATTAGAGGTTAAGAACGATGTGTCTAAAGTAAAGCAAACAAAGGGTCAATATAGGAACACAACAATGCAAATACGAGCTGATAGCTGGCATAATAAAGCACTGCATGGACAGTTCCTCAAAAAAAAAATCAAAGGAAAGGTAGATGAGGAAAAGACCAATGGAACACTGAAAAAAAGAGACAGAAGCCCTGATTTTTCCAGCTCAAGAGCAAGCTATCAGAACAGATGCAGTTAAGGCTAGAATAGAAAAATTAGCTGAGTCCCCCACATGTAGACTCTGCAAAAAGGCGGATGAAATTATCAACCATATATTGAGTTGTTGCAAGAAAATTGCTTAGACTGATTACAAACAGCATCATAATGTAGTTGCTCAAATGGTCCACTGGAATTTGTGTCAGAACTATCATCTGCACATAGCAAAGAACTGGTGGGATCATAAGCCTGAAAAAGTGATTGAAAATGAGCATGCAAAATTACTTTGGGACTTCCAAATACCGACAGACAGGGTTTTGGAGCATAATACCCCAGATATTGTGATTATGGAGAAGAAAAAAGTGTGGATCATTGATGTTGCTATACCAGGTGATAGTAGAGTCAAAGAGAAACAACTTGAAAAAAATACCCAATATCAGGATCTGAAAATTGAACTTCAGAGACTCTGGCATAAACTGGTACAGGTGGTCCCAGTGGTAATCCGCATGCTGGGTGCAGTGCCTAAAGAGTTAAGCAAGTATTTAGAAGACATTGGAGTTGACTAAGTCACCATCAGTCAGCTGCAGAAAGCCACCTTACTGGAATCTGCTCGCATAATTCGCCGAAACATCAAGTAGTCCTTAAACGCTTGGAAGCGTTCGACTAGTGATTTGTAATACAAAATCCAGCGTACTGATGATGATGATGATGTTGATGATAATAATAATAATAGTTGTTGTTGTTGTTTAATAGTTATTAATGTTACTTAACATTATTTAACATTAATATTAATCTTAATGTTAAAATTATTGAGAAAAATTATTATTATTATTATTATTATTAATAATAATAATAATAATAATAATAATTATTAATTAATTAATTAATTAATTAATTAATTAATTAATTAATTAATTAATAACCACACAGCTAACTACGCTGGATTTTGTAACACAAAACACTAGTCGAACGATTCCCAAGTGTCCCAGTAAGGCGTCTTTCTGCAGCTGACTGATGGTGACTAAGTCAACTCCAATTTCTTCTAAATACTTGCTTAGCTCTTTAGGCACAACACCCAGCATGCCTATTATTATTATTATTATTATTATTATTATTATTATTATTATTATTATTATTATTATTATTATTATTCAATAAATAAAATATAAAAGCCCAAACGATCAACCCTAAGCACCACAAAGAGTTTGGCAGTCTCAGGAAATGATTTTGGCTGTCTCTAGAATCTAGATTATCTCCTTCATCAGATTACACACCCATGACGAGGAAAAATGCAACAGAACTGCTGAAAAGTAAAATAAAGGGGGGAAGCTCAAACCAACTTGAGGGATACTTGGGGAACAGCCAAACCTATTATGGCTGCTTCTACTCCGTAACAGAGCCACCCCTGTTCCACTTATAGCTAAGCAACAAACATCTACCAGACGTCACAAAGTGTCCAAATCGAAGGGCCTGGGCAGTATCTTTGCCCCATCATATGTTGGTGGACTCAAGCGGTTAAGTCAAAGATTGTTGGAAAAGAGAAAGAGCCAAGAGAAAATTAATTTATTCACTAAAGGAAAATATGTCATTTGAATTTCAAGATCTGAGCAGAGTTGTTAACGATAGGATTTTATTTGTTTGTTTTTGAGGCAATCAATGCATAGGATTGTGTAACTTAAATGTGCCTTAGCAATATGTAATAGGGGCATGGGAGCTCAGTGGACTAGAAGGCTGAAACGGTCGGCTGCAAAGTTGGCAGCTCAGCGGTTGGAATCCCAGGTGCCACACAGGAGTGAGCTCCTACGGTTAACCCCAGCTCCTGCCAACCTAGCAGTTCAAAAGCATGTAAACACAAGTACGTATATAAACAGGTTCCTAAAGATGCAAAATTTCCGGAAATGTTGAAGCTCAGAAAAAGACCCAGGTTATTTTCTGTTGTTTTTTTTTCCTCGAAAAAAACCAGAAATTATCAGAAAAAATGAAAATAATGCTATATTAGCAAAAATGCTTCCCACCTATGCACTACAAAACCCTGCTGTCATGAGTGCAGATCATAAAGATATGCCCCCAAAGCCTTACAAGGCATTCCTCACTCCGGGCTAGGGCTTATAGGTGTTCCACCACCTGGAAGACCACCTTTTGCCCACCTGCCCTGTGTCTTCTTAGATACAAGAGGTGCCCTGCTTCTGCTGCTTTCAAAACCCGATTGGCGGGATATATGGAAGGAAGAGTGTGCAGAATCCAAAAATTTCCAAAGGCAGTCACCGGATGCTCTATTTGGCCTCTTCACCCGCAAGGGAACTTCTAGAAAACATTTCAGAAAACTTCCAGAAAACATTTGGATGACTTGAGTTCTAAACCCTGGAACTTTGAACTCTGAACCTCAAGGAATAGGAACTTCCGTGCTTAAAGACCTTGTCCGTGAAAGTCCAACGTTTAGGGAAACTCCTTTCCGGACTACGATTCCCACAATCAGGTCGTGAAAAACCTCACTTCCCTCGACTCTGTGCCCACTGCTGCGCACCGGAGACAAAGAACCAGGGAAGACCAGCCTTTCTCTTCTCTTCCCGAGAATTTCTCCGGCTGGCATCGATCTGTTGCAGACTTTAAGGGTCCTGGAAACATGATCGACCCGTGCTATGCAGTGCCCGGGTTTTGGTCTCGCTTAAAGCGGTTCCTAACCTGCCCAGGCAGAAAAGCAGTCTCGCGAGCCCTGCGCAAACCGTGCGCATCCTCTCGGACCAACATTGGCTCCAGAGAAAACACGAAGGTCGCTCTCCCACCCGCTCCAATCCCGTCCACTAGCCTTGCCCACTTGCAAATGCCCGCTCATGCTCTGCCCACCCGTGATTTTCTCCTATTTTGCCGCGCGGTCCCTCCAACCCTGACATAAGCTTACCAGTAATCACTAGTTCGGGCCACGCTCCTTGAACATTTCCTTTGCAGGGGCTGTTGGGAGCTGTAGTACTTTCATTTCTTTTTAACAGCCTCCCACCTCCTTAGGAAAATTAAACAGCTCCCCCTCCTCCTTGAGACTACTACTCCCAGCATTCATCGGGGGAGGAATTTGAGAGGCTTCTGGGTAATGTAGTTCCTGCATATCCGACAGTCGACAGATCGATCTTGGGCGCTAGATCTTGTAATCTAGTCCTTAATTTTTTTTCAATGGCTCCCAGGACTCTGTTATTTGAACTGAAGCAGCCGAAACGGACTACTTTGGGGGGAAGTGGTTCTTCCGGTGCACCAACAGGAAGGTCGAACCGGATTGGAATGGGCGCGTCTTGCTTTCGTAAACAATAGAGAAGGCATATCTGAGCACGTGCAAAGTGCCGGCTCCTCCCGGGTGCCTTTCGGGAATCTATAGTATTCGGGTAATAACAGATCTGGAGTTGCTGCATCATTGGTGTTACCCTTGGCATCTGCCTCATTTTCTTTCTAGCCATTCCCCTTCGTTGTTTTTTGTTCCAGTCCGTGCAATAGCAGGGGATTACAACGCGAGTGGACTACATGGTGGCTTTAAAACTGCGATCCTCTACACCTATTTCAGAACGAGTTCAATGGATTTTCCTTCCAAGTAGATGCAATGAGAATTACCCTCTTAGTCGTTCCTAATGCAAGGATGATAACAATGTGCCATGCTGTTCTTGCAGAAAAGGCGTATGGGTTCCATCCTGGTGTCCTTCTGGGTGTGTCTATAGACCTAAATTTGATTGTTGTTCCCAACCAAAAAGACCCGCTGAGTCAATTACTTAACATCATAAAGTAATATTTACATAAATCCCACTCATTCAGTAGGTCTACCCTAGTTGGGACCAGCAATTACATTTGGAGCTTAATCCCAATGTTTACACATGTGGTTATGAAAACACTGTGGTATGGCCACTACTAATTTACTCTTAAGACCTATGGAAACCAGTAGAAGCTAAATTCAGTCACTAAGACTTAAAATCACCCCATCATAAATCCTATTGATTTTGGGGTGGGTGGGCTCTCCTTTGATCATGAAGAAGCCTCAGAATTTTAGAAATACAGTACCATCTTATGTGTATTTAGGGAAGAGGGCTGCAAGTGTACAGGAAAGGACTGGAATGTTTCAGCGTAGGCTGTTATCTTACATATACGTATTACTGTACTGTACTTAATACTCATACTGAACAAATATGAAATAGTCCCAAAGTAATAAAGGATTGTTTGTGCATCCACTGTCTGATGTTGTCCCTCTTACTCATAGCTCCCACAGAATTAGAGGCCAGAACCTAGCCCATCTCACTAAGGGTGTGCCCCACCTATTGAAAAATCTGCCCCTTTTCCACCAAGCCAAAATGTTCTACAACAAAAACAACAATTGTGTTTACATTATACCTAAGAACATGCAGTGAAGCCTCAAAAGTTGCCTTCTAGAAAATAGTGTGTGTGTTGGTGGGGTGTGTGTGTGTGCCTTTTGAGCTAATAAATGATGTCAGAATGGAGGAATTCTCTTCTTCCTATTACCTGTTTCTCCTAACACGTTACTCCACCCCATCCTGTGAAAGACATGCTACAAAATTTCTGCTGAAAGTGGGATTCTGCTCAGAATAGAAGTCAGGCTGAAACCTTTTTATGTCTCCCACTGGTGTTCCTTCTTACACTGGCTTTTGGTTTTTCTAATAATAGTCACTGGGGCTTCATTACACGTGATTAGGCTTACTGCAGTGAAGGATGCTATCTCTGTCTCTCTGTGCGCCGATGAATGATTAGGTGCTCTGAATGATTTTGCGGCTTTCTAATCATCCTTTGGAGAGAGGGAGTCTTTCTGCTATGTCTCTGCAACACATCGGATTGGATCATTTCCTCCCCCCCCCCCGCCCTACACATATACAGACAGAGAAGATTCCCATCCACCCCGTTGTTTCCATTGTGACTCTACGTAACAGTCAGGCGGATATGCTCCAACTAGGGATTCATGGGGAGGAACTGGTGGGTCTTCCTAGGATATGAATATAACCTGAGTTCTTCTGTGTTACAAAAGTATTCCTTCTTTCCCGAGAAAGTGAAGTCTTGTCTCTGACGTTAATTTAGCAGCTAAAAATTTCCAGCTTTGGCCCACGCAGAACTCTTGCAATGTTCACACAAAGTGAATTTGAACAGTGAATGTTTTTCTCTATTTCTTAATTTATTGTTCTCAGCTTTAATATTGCTTTTTAATGATGTAAGATGACACTTTGCATTCATTGTTCCTAGCGTTGAGGGTTGTGTGCTGAAAGCTGTTGTGAGCTCACTGTCCCCAACTTGTCATATTGTCCTTCCATGTTGTAAGCTGCCTTGGGTCCTTCCCAAGGAGAATGACAAGGTAAAAATGTTTTAAAGAAATAATAAATAAATAAAACAATCCTTTGACTGTGCAGACTAAGAACCGGATGCCACAGCGTTGCCCATAATTATCGTAGAACTGCAGGGCTGGAAGTGAATCACCAAGTCCAGCCCCTCTCAAGGAGGCACAAGTGGGGAATTGAACTACCAACTTCTGTAAACCACCGAGCTATCCAGGAGTTCCTATCTATCCGGGAGTTCCTATCTACATCCCTATTTCATCTAGGGTTTTGCCCTGCTCAGCAGATGGCAGGAACATTAGTTGATCAGGCTGCCCGTAAGGTAAGAGGATCCCTTTGCCCCTACAGAGACTCGTATTTTGGGTCTCAGTCCCCCCAAAGCTTCAGCCAGTATAGCCAATGGTAAGAGGAGCTGGGGGCGGCAACTCCAAGCTGCTGGAGGGCCAACTCTTCCCCACCCTCACTGTAAGTCCTTCAGTGCCAGGACCCAGCTCCAAGATGCTCGAAGAGAATACTTTTATTAGGCATCAAGACACCTCCAACCTATGCTGTCTGTATGAATTTGTGACCTCCAATAGGCCCTGTCATCCAGAGCCTTGCAAACGTGTGCCTTGCAAACTCAAGGCTCGGGCTTCCTTTTATTGATGTATTTGGGTCTCAAAAAACCCGTGATGTGACAAATACTCCAGATGGTGCTGGACTTCTCTCATGGGCCTGAGCAAGCTTAGTCAGTAATGAGGAATGAGGGAAGTATGACTCCAGCAGCATCTGAAAGGCCATAGTTTCCCCAACCCCTGCTCTAGCTAACGCTCTGTCAGGTCTGGTGGGCCTTTGCTGCTTGCGTAGCCATGGGTGGAAGAGGCTGGAGTCTGTTACAGAGCAGAACTAGCCATGATGCACCATGTCTTCATCATGCAGGCCTGCACCTCCTCTGTATATTTCTCCATTTCCTTTATACTGTACAGTAGTTTGTCTTGCATGCAGTTTTGGAAACTAAAGGTGGTGGCTTCCTTGACTGAGTCAATCGATCTAATGTTAGATCCCCCCCCTTTCTCTACAATGAAATATCCATTTGGAATAAACATTGTTGCTGATCTGAATCTGCATTATAAAACAATTAAAAATTCTTCGGCAGCCGGGGGGGGGGGATACAATTTTAAGCTCTGAAAAAATGTTAACGCCGTGGGAGAAGGGTGGCTTCCTTCTCCCAAGTCAAGTCTTATGCCCCCATCCTGATTCCTTGCCATCGAGAGAATCCAGAGGAGGGGGACGCGTTGATCCATGCATGCTGCTTCATCGCTCCCTTACATTCCAACACAGTCCTCACCGTCACCTGATAATGAGCAGAAGGGAATGGATCTCATTATTGCATCTGTCAACACTCAGGTCTTATCAGGTCTGTTGTAACTCCAGCTCCGCTCCTCTCTCCTCCCCACCTGCAGACACGGCTCCCGGTGTGTGGGGCTGCCAGCAGTAGTAAGCAGGCACTTAGAAGGATCACGGTTACGGCTCTGCTTTGAGACACAAATATTTTGAAGAGACAGATACCCTCATGGCCTCTCAAGAGCACCTCTTCCTAGCTTGTACCCTTCCCAAGATAGTGGAGAGGCAGCAGGCCTGCTGAACGGAACATCTGGCAGCTGGGGGATAGCCCAGTGGTGGACTAGATGCTCTGTCTTCCTCAAAACAAAACAAAACAAAAATTTCTACATAGCAACCTGGCATCACAGAGACCGAACAGAGGAACAGCTAAAGGAGATGCCCCTATGCTTGTGTTCTCCTGAATCTACGAAGTCGCTCCCACCTTGATGCCCTCCAGATATGCAGCTTGTTAGGGCAAAGGAAACTATAGCACAACATAACTGGAGAACACCAGGCTGGAAGAGATGGATCTACTATATTCTTTACTTAATTTTCTTAAATAAACTAAAGAATATGAGAAGTTTGGAAAACAAACACTTTCTCAGATCCTGGCCATGACATTTTGGAATGCATTGCCTATGGATGTATAAGCCAAGTCCCCTCCTACTTGATCTTTGGGGAACTTTTAAGAACTGACCTTTTTAAAGAGGCTGTTAAAAACATTCACCTTCAAGGCTTGCTGACCCATTATTTTTAATGCTGTCTTGCCTCACTGTTGCCTCTGGGGCTTTCTTTGTTGGATTAATATTGTTTTTCATTGAGATGGGGTGTATGAAGATTCTAATCATTGTAAACCACCCAGAGTAGTGGCTTGGCACTAGACGGGTAGTATATAAATGCAATCAATCAATCAATCAATCAATCAAGTATTCTTTAAGGCAGGTTTGGCCCTGTAGATGTTGAAGAACTACTGCTCCTATCATGGCTCACCACTAGCCAGGCTGCTTGAGCCTGGGACTAGTGGAAAGTGAAGTTCAATAATGGCTGGACAGCACCAACCCAGATGTCCACTTCTGCACAAACGCACACAGCCCACTGTAGAGTGTAGTAGGAGCCACATGGGCACTCAGGAAGGAAGTACTTTGACCCCAAATTCTTAGCAGGGGATCTCCTTCTTGAGTCTACCTACAAAATGTGTAGACCCCTTTTGCCATGGCCCTAAATAATACAATTCTGACTACAATCTTGCCTAGCTTTCATCATCATCATCATCATCATCATCATCATCATCATCATCATCATCATCATCATCATCTACTACTACTACTACTACTACTACTACTACTACTACTACTACTACTACTAGTAGTAGTAGTAGTAGTAGTAATAGTAGTAGTAGTAGTAGTAGTTTGACACGCAGAGTCTCCACTTATTAGACAAAGCCAGCTTGGTATGAACGATACCGAACTGCCGATAAAAAAAATGAAGTGAGTGAAGAGAATGGAGCTTAATAGTTGGACTAAATTATCGCTTGCTTTGCTGTCCAAGAGAGTTACCTATAGCGGATGGCAGGTCGTGCCTGGGCAGATGGCCCTCGTATTGACGCTGTGTGAAACGACAAGCCTGCCCTGTCTACTGTCACTTGCCTTCTATAACCTCCTTTTAAATAAGTCCCGGAGTCCTCTCTCCTGCAATTCCCAGAAACATGAGGAGGAAACGACAGGGTGAAAGTTCAACTGCCCAATGGTTATAAATGAACAGCTTCCAAAAATCAATACAGTATCCCGAGAGCAGCTGACACCAATCCAGTTATCCATGGCGATAGTAAAGGAGTGCAGCAGTGACAAATGTATCGCCCAGCCCTTGGCCCCACTGAAAGGGTTTAAGTGGCCTGCCCCACGCCCTAATTTGCAATAGATGGAAATAATATAATAACCGAGAGGTTTGGTTGTATGGACTGCAGTACAATAAGTGTTTCAAAGGGCTATGGAGATGCTGGACAGCAATACTGTTATGCAGAAGTAGGGGATATTTTTGGGTGGGGGAATGGATTCCAAATGTACTAACGCCCCCCCGCCCCCCCAGGGGCCCAAAAAGCGTCATGACATGGGGCCTTCCCATGACAATCACGAGGTCTCCAGCCAAAACTTCTGAGTGGACCTTCTCCAGCCAACCCATCTGTCACGCAGACAAAGCACGCAGACTGGCTCTTTCCAGGAACCAGCAGAGTCCTAAACCAAGAAGGTGCCTTGAAGCCCTATGCCAGGGGGGTTGGATGCCAAGGGAGGAGCCAAGTGACAAAGCCACGGCTGCATCATCTCTCACAGCCTTCCTTCCCTGGAAGCTGGACGCTATCTATGCCTGCAATAACAAATCCAAATTACTGAATCACTTTGTCACGCTTAACAGTCTTTGTGTTTGAAACAGAGACCAATTCGAGAGCCTTTTCCAGCCCAGTGGCCAAAAGGCAAGATGTGTCTGGTCCATCTTATGAGTCACTAGAGCGGAAACTAAATCCTGAAAACTGATACTAACTCCTCTAAACCCACCCTGGAAAGAAAAAAGAAAGCAGATATTATTTGTCACAACCAAAATCTACAAGACAGATCCTTGCTTCTCATTCACATCCCTATGTCTGTATCTTCTGCCGTTTCTCATAGAACTATAGAATCTCCTTCCTTCCCATCCACTTCACCACATGGTGTCCCTAACCTCAGTATACTTCCTGTTAATTATTGGAAAGACACCTTGGCTTCATACCATTGACTCCTCTTTCTATTTTATTCCCCATCACTCTGCTTGCCTGCCTGCCTTCTTCTGCACAGTCCTTAACTTCCTAGCTCTCCTACTAGACTAGATCATGTTTTTCTAAAGTTCAGCAGATTGGACAACTCTATAGGAATGTCATGGATTCTCACTCTCTGAGAGGGAAGGGTCTCATGGTGCAGTGGTTAAACTGCTGTACTCCAGTTAAGTGCTCACAACCAGGGGTTCAATCCCAGGTAGCTGTCTCAAGGTTTACTCAGCCTTCCATCCTTTCGAGGTCAGTAAAAAATAAGTACCCAGCTTGCAGGTGGGCGGGGAATGTGTAGCCTGCATAATTACTTGTAAACTGCCCAGAGATTGCTTTAAATGCTAATCAACACACTTTGCCTTTGCTTTTTAACAATTTAAGCATAACAACCTTGCATAGGTTTTTGCACTGACAGGGTGATTATTTTCAATATTAAAAATCAGTTGTAAAAATTCTGCGACATAAGTCACGATCTGTTAAAAGCATGAATGCCTGTAATAGCCACTGCTGTTGTTGTTTTGGGTCATGCTGGTGTCCAGTTGCAGCCACACTAAATTACCAGACTTCTCACTTGTTCTATATGGGCAATAATTACTCAAGCTAGATTTAAAAAAAAAAGAATGGGTTCAAAATGAATTAGCAAGTACGTTTCCTTCCGTAGACTAATGATCACTTTGCACTTCTGTGGCTTGCGCTGCTCACAAATTGCAAAGGACGGCACAGTGACTTCATTGGCCAAGCACACTGAAGTTGCAGACGGCTTGTTTCTCACAAAACAGATGGGCAGAATAGTGCTAGAATTATTTTTTTCTCATATCTCAGGTTTTACCTGGGCTAGAAAAGAAAAGAAAAGAAAACTGGTGATCTGGGCTCAATAGAAAGTCTTCTGAAATGATGAGCAGAGTTTGGGAAGTTACTTTTTAAAAGAATGAACACAATGGGACAAGCTAAAACCACTCAATAACTTAAAGGTGGTTATGGATGCCTCCTTATATTCTTCTTATCATTCCAGGCTCCGGATGGATACCCCCACCCCACCCCCCGGAACCCATTTATTCAACCAATAATGCCTAGAAGGGTAGCTCATCATTGGATCAGAAAGGGAAGGATGTGGCCTCCCCTGCTTGGTCCACAGGCCGTCTATGCATCCTTCTCATGCAGGTGCTGGTCGGCAGTCCCCAGAGCTGTCTACCTGCATAGGTGTCCAATGATTAGGCATCAAGCGAATGGTGGTAGGATGCCAGGCTTCAAAACGAAGACAGAAATCAGGTGCTCTTATTTGCATTTTGAATCCCTACTGCCTTTAGTTCACACTGGAAGCCTTGAAAAGTTCTGGGAATTTTCCACAGCAGCTCGACACCAGAAGGGTTAAGGTTTCTCCTCCTGGTACTGCAATGGAAGTCACTTCCCCCACCTTCCCTGGTGAGGGAGAGCTGCCTTGTGCAGACGGCGCCATCTATTGGCCCGAAGAAGGGAAGAGACAAGGAAGGCGTCGCTGGCATCGCCTGGGCTGAAATCAGCCTTTCCAAGGGGATTGACTCCTGGCAAAATGTGCTTAACGTGCACATTGGCTACACGGGCCTAAGAGATGCCAGAAGGAGATGGAGGGCTCCAGAAAGGTGCAGCAGGGCTTAGAAAAGTTACTCTTTTGGACTACAGATTCCAGGATTTCCACACCTTCATAGCTGATGATGCTTAAGTACAGAATTATGGACAATGAAGCAGAACAAATTGAGGAGCTGTAGAGCCACCACAAAAACCAAAATACAAAAGCAGAACAGGTGATACCTTTAGGCTACTAGAAAAATAACAAAAACTCAATCTTTTGCCATGTTTTAACCCATAAATGAGTTCTGACTCAATGGCACATTACATTCACTGTACAGGGCTGGGGCATTTTGGATAGTATAAACCTCAGGTAAAAACATCATAAAGATAAAAGAACAAATAAAAACCAAAAATATGATGGCACTTCAAACATTAACTGTTATATTTTAAAGTGAGTAACTTACACAGAAACTGTTCGAACTCATATTCCGCTCCCCCATCATTATGTTTTCAATAGAGTTCCACCACCACAACCACCCCTCTTTTTAAAGTGAGGAGACATACGAGTTGCTTTATCAGTGATGTCCAACATGGGGTAATCCCGGTTTTATTAGACTGCAGTTCCCAGAAGCCTTCACTTGCAACTGTGCTAGCCAGGATTTCTGGGAGTTGCAGTCTAACACCTGGATAACCCAAGTTTGGGAATCACTGACAATTCAGGAATGACATAATGATGCATTGGTACCTTGGATAATGAATTTAATTCATTCACTGAGGCAATTCATTATCTGAAAAAATATTCGTTATCTGAAATGCAATTTCCCATAGGAATGAATGGGAAACCGATTAATCCATTCTGGAGCCTAGGAAAAAGAGACAGATGCCTGTTTTTTGCTCAAAACTCTTTATAAAGTTCCCTTTAAAGGTACAGATGTGATGCAGCCCAGAATAATTCTTTTTTACCGATGCATGCTGAAAATTCATTATCTAAGGCAGCCCATAGGGAAAATTTATTATCCGAGGCAGCCCTATACCTGGAAATTGCCATTCGTTATCCAAATTTGTTATCAGGGCCATTTGTTATCTGAGGTATTACTGTATTTGGTAAACATGATTATTATTGCTTACTTGGTACTTTAAAACATAGCATATGTAAAGAAAGTGGTGAATCCTTGCCTCAAACAGCTGACAGGTGGGATGTTGACAGGGACCTTAGCACAAAAGGGACTTGGGAAGCAAGGGTTTGGAAAAAAAAACCCAAGGAGGATGGAAGGAAAGAGTTGAATACAAGTGACAAAAACTGGACAAAGGCAGTATTCTAAGTACATGGATACACAGACACACACATGTTAAAACTTCACTGAAAAGGAGGATTTGGGGAGGGATTTCTGTGTGTCTCTCCAGTGTCTCAGAGCAAACTCAAAGTAGCCAGGGCAGAAAGCAAGAGTGGGGGGCCATGGTCCAAAGCTGGTTTGTGCTCCCCACCCTGTTTGTCCCTGAATATACCTTTTTGCAAAGGTTCAAGGTTGACCTTGACTGGATTGCTAAGATTTTAGAAATAAAGCGAGCTTCCAATGGATCCCGAACTTTTTTCATCAGGTCAAGGTGGCACAAAACCTGAGCTGAAGGCGGGGGGTTCAGAAACTGAACCATATGCAATGCCCTTGCCTCACCACTCCCTTTCTGTCATTTCGACTTGGGCCCACTGAAGACATTTTGGCAGCTGTGGCTACGAACCAGGTGGTCCTCGCTCTTCATACCACATGTAGAAAATGGTTCGACTAACACAAACCTTATTAATTCAGCTTCGGCATCTTTCACCATACCTCTGGCAGCAGGCTAGCCGAAGGGACTCAGGTCATGCCCCGAAGGACACGCCAATAGTCTTGTCCAAATAGACAACAGCCGAGAGGTTCATGAGAACAAGCAGGAAGCTGCCATGGCTGCCTTCCTGCATCTGCCACCTTAAGTGGTCCCCTCACTGTACCTAACAGTAGGGCTAGGCCAGTTTACACAAGTGGACTTCGTGAGAGAATTTAGGTTACAAGGGAGCAGTTAACCTTAAGTAAACTAGTGGCCTGGATCAAAGTTCAACATTATAGCCACCTTATTGTGCCACATTATTGTGACTCTTATGGGTTGTTGTTGTTACTTCGCTGAGGCCTGTCTTCTAATACTCCTCAGCCAGATGGCCTTGTGTGTGTGTGTGTGTGTGTGTGTGTGTGTGTGTGTGTGTAAGGTTACTTCACCTGCCTTGCTATTAACATTCTCTCTCCCCCCCCTCCCTCTTTCTCCTTGTGAGGGCTGCACGTTCCCCTGTTCCTGAGCCAGAACACATGTCTTTCTGTGTGTAATACAGATTTTTTGTGCCTTTTTGTAGCTGCCATTCAATGCAATGGGGCTCACGCAGTTGAACTTCCCACTGCCCCTAAATGAAGGCTCTAACCTAGCAGTAGATGGGCTTCAGGGAGAGTTAATTGCCCTCAGTGCTCCCATTTGCAACCTTATTTCTAACTGGAGTGAAACCCGGCATCTGTTTCTTACCAGCTGAATCCTATCTGTGCTGAATTATGGAAACCCCTGCCTGCTGCCATGAATCTCCTCCTTGTGGAGTTGGTTCCTCCTCTACCCCTCCACCCCCACCCCACCCCCGATATCCATGCTCAGCAAAAATGAGTGCCGAAAGGAAGAAAATGCCATGCTCCCTAGTCTACCCATTTTATCCCCATTTTCCTAATTTATATTTTTGTTTATTTATTGCTCCAAGAGAACTTTGCAGGGCCGACTCAGAGCAACTTCTGCTTATGTTTCAGAAAACATGTTGTCACACCCACCTGCATAACCCCAGTGCTGGCTCCTTTTCTCAAATCAGACTGGGCACCCTCTTTCCCTTAAAGCCACTTTCACAACCAGATTGGCTCAAGCCTTTTTACTGCCTGAGGCAAAGGACAAAAGGCAAACATCCCCTTTCCATATTAACAGCAGCAGCAGCAGCAGCAACAGCAGCAACAACAACAAAAACAACAACAACCTGACAAGTGAAACGTAGGGCTCGACTACAAGTCATTCATGCTCCTGTTTTGGGGCCATGCTTGATATCGATTAAAAATATGCAACAACACAGCATACAGCTAAGTGTGCATTTTCAGCGTGGAAAGCAAGGGGGTTCACACACTCATGGAATCAGTTTCTTAAAAAAATTATTTTGGCATATGTGAATACCTGCATCAGAGTAAATCGTGCCGGGTGCGTGTGTGTGCCACATACAACAGGTTTTAGACTGCAGGATAACTTGCAGTCTGAACTATTCCTCTTTTATTTCTCTCCCCTATCCGTTTATCTTTTATCACTGCATCATTCTAGCACTAAGCCAGTTCAAAACATATTGTCAAATGTGACTGCACTGGGGATAGGCTGCTGATGCTGTCACTTGAGCCACTCCACCCACCCCTGCAGCTGCACTAAGATGCATGAATGCTTGGTTCGCTCACCTCCGCCAGCCCAGTGGTGAAGGGAGCCTGGAAGCTGCCCCCTCCGCCACACGGTGCAGCTGGCTTCTGTGTCATGCCAGGCACCTCCTCTGCTCTCCTCTCCTGTCTGGATTGATGCCAATCCTTGGAAACAGCCCCTCACTGCAATATGGGGCTGCACCCGTCCCCACAGCTCTTATTTGCACTGGCAGCTGGGGAAAAAGCAACTTGCAGGAGGACTCACACATACCAAAACAAAACCAGGCAATGTTCCATCAATTTCTTTAAAACCACCACCACCACCACCACCACCACTTATACCAATTTAATTTAACAGTGTGGCCACACACCCATCCTTAAACACTGATGAAGCATCCACTCCTTCTTCCTGAGGCCATATGTTCCAAGGCTGGAGGGTCCAGGGCCAGTTGTCTGGCACATACGTCTTTGTCTTCTCCTGGTCTGACAGCCTCTCCTCTTTCAAATGTCTGTCTCAACCCTATAACAGGACATTGTCCTTGATGGCACCTAAAGCAAGCACCCCTTGGGGGGTTCAGAGCAGGCCACACTGCGCTGTCCTCCAACAAACTGTAAACAATCCGGAAAAGCAGGATGGGGGTGGGGAATTAGTTGAAACAACAATTTCTTTCTATTCTTTGGCCAAGGTAGCTGCCCCTGCCTGGTATCTTTCCAATATTTGGGGCAATTCATCTATCATTAGGGTTAGGATAGGATGCCCCTTTGTCCATGCTGGCTGGGAAATGTTAGATTTATGGACCACAACTCCCAGAATCCTTCCCTGCTAGTCCCCCATCCCCTCCAGGCAAAGAAGTAACATTCCCGATTGCTGGTAATAATGGTGGTCTGAAATAACCCTGTGGACGTTTGCTCCTCTGGGTTCTGCTGCTCTGAGGTATATTAACTAACATGTGCATCCTTAAAGTTCAAAGAACTCATCCAAAGAATAAATCTGAAGGCTAATCCATCTAGATTGTCTGCGTTAATCATACTGTTGTGAACTTTCAAAAAAAAAATATGGTATTAATCATTGCCACTTTCTCCTGCTGAGGCTCCCCTGTGTTTTAGTAGCAGCTAGAGGTGGGAACGAAACAGGAAACCCATGGATCGGGTTCATCTGTTTCGGCCCCAACCTTGGTTTGGTTTGGGTTCAGGTTTGTACGATTTTTTTTTAAAAAAACCATACAAACCCGAACCGATCCAAACTGGTTTCGGTCTTTACTACTAGTAGTGGTAGCGTCAACGGCAGTGGATCCTGGCCCCTGTGGCAGGGGCTTTTTGAGGCGCTGGCTTGGGGCCAGCACCTCTTTTTTTCCCCCAAGCACCAACCATGCAGCCTCTGGGAGGATTCTCAGTCCCTAGACAAATCAAAAATATTTCACACCACCACCTAGGTCATAGCTAAGAACTCATACTTTATGGGTTTCAGCATCTTAGCCATTGGTCACCTAACAGCCCACCAAGCCACCTAACAAGCCTATTCAGGCCATTGTTCATCTTATGAACCTATTTCAGACCAAGGTGACATGAGGTTAAAGTGAATTATAAAATGGAGGACTCACAACTAGCTTTGCAGAAACTGATGAAGCTGCTTGGATGACCAACAAACTGTTTTAATCTCTCAAGAAAAGAAGTCCACTTACCATAACTCATCTTCCAGACGCACTGGGGGGGGGGGAGCACCAATCTATGAGTGTTCTTGGATGACATGCAGAGGAACAACTGCTTACATCTACAATCATGCTTTAGTTAATGGAAAAGACACATGCATGAGTGAAATGCCAAATAAGAATTGCATGTATCAGTGGTGCTGAACCTTTGGCACTCCAGATGTTTTGGACCACAACTCCCAGAATCCCAAGCCTGTATTGCCAATGGCAAAGGACTGTGGGAGCTGTTATCCAAAATATCTGGAATGCCGGAGTTTTGCCACCACTGGCATAAACCTTCAAAAATATGCACACAAACATACCTCTGAATTTTTGTATAACAAGGAAAAAAATCCTGCTTTTTGTGATGACATGGAACTGGGACGGGATGAAGGCGACAGGATTCTGAGAAGTGCAGTGAAAATAAGGAGGGCAAGTTTTCCCAATTTGGAGAAAATCTAGTCTGGAGAACTCTTGTTGAAGAGATGTCTTTGTTTTCTCTGCTCCACTAAAACTTTTTAGGTTCTTTATTACCACTTGCTTTTTAAAGTTAGGATGTTCAGATATTATAAACAATTACAGTGATATTACCAAAAGATCACATGAAAAATTATATCTGACATATTTATTATTTGTGTATCAACATAAAACTACACAGTCACTAACTATTGTATATTAATGGCAATGTCTTTTTTCACATTGCTGGCAGCTCATATGCCTGGAATAGCATCTTGTATTTCATTATTCCAATGCACAGTATAGGACAATAATCTCAATAGTTCTATCCCGTTATCATCCTTCTCTTGCTCTAATAAAAACTGGTTTATCTGACTATGTAAACCATATCTCACACTCTCAATAGCTACTCTTTTAAAGAAGCATGATTCTTCCCCCAACATGGCAAACCTCAGTTTGGAACTAGAGTGGTACCTCGACTTACAAACTTAATCTGTTCCAAATGCATGCTCTTAAGTCGAACTTCTCTTAAGTCGGGGTACCTATCTAAAAAATTGAAAAAATAAGTTAAAAAAATAAAAAAATGGAAAAAAAATTTGTTAAGTCGAGCAGACCATATCTAAAATTTGTAAAGCAGCAGTTAAAATGCCAACAGTTTTCCACTCTTAAGTCAAATTGCTCTTATGTCGAGCTGCTCCTAAGTCGGGGTACAACTGTATTGTTAAATGAAATCTAGGAAATCAACCATTATTTTGGCATTTTCCAGTGAGAGTATGTATTTAACATAACAATATCATCACTGGATCTATCAGCTAAATGTGTTATATTTTAGATTGTGGTAATGCTCTTAATATTTTCTTATCCTAGGGTACACCTCAGAAATATGTAATTCTGCATATCTGCCCTCCGGTAACTGTTCTCCATGAGGTCTAGTGTACATTTTGATAAGCCTAACTGTACCATTAAAACAGAACCTTTAATATATATATAAAACCAGTCTGATGAAGATTGATGAAGCTGTGTGAATGAGCAGCAAAACGTTTCTATCTCTCAAGAAAAAGAAGTCCAGTTGCCATGTCTCAACTTCCAGATAAATGGTAACTGATGATGGTTTTGGAAACATGTAACCAGGGATGTTGGTAAATCTTTGTGTCTAAGTCCCAAATATGGGTCCAAGTCTTTGGGTCTAGATCTCAAGCCTCAAGTCCCAGTTGCAAGTCCTCGCCTGTGTGATTCTGGGAATTGCAGTCCCCCCCAAATTTGGCAAGGTCCCCCACCCAACTTCCCTTCCCCTCTGACTGTCTCAGTGACAGCAACAGCCTCTGCCTTACCTTATCCGCCAAGCCCACCTCCATGGCAGCCCCATTGCTAGCCAGGCACCCCCAGCACCGGCCATCTTGACTGCATGGGTCCCTCTGCAGCTGTCATAGAGGCCTCCTGATCTACAGCAGCATGCATGCGTCCAGGTGTGGGGAGCCTTGCTCAAGTGCTAGGAGAGGCTCCAGAGCAGAGAGGGTGACCCCCCCCAATGGATATTACCAGGAAGGAGGGAGGGAGAGGGAGGAGAGGGGGAAGTGGGCTAGAGACTTGAAACTGTGATTTGGAGAAATGGGTCTGAGCTGCGAGCCAAGTCCCAGTCATTTTTTTAAAAGCCTGAGTCTTAGTCAAGTCACAAAGTATGACTTAAGTCAGACTTGACACTGAGTCATGAGTTCCCATCCCTGCGTGTAGAACTAATGGACTAACTAAATGATCCATAGGGTCCATTCCAATTCTACTGTTCTACAGTTCTGATTACTGTTTAAAAATAATGTCCCAAGCTGTACTTTTGTGAAGGGGGAGCAGTAACGGGTTTAATTCCACAGATCTTTCGGACTGGTTGCAATTGATTTGTTACATTTACAAACCCAACAAACTGAATCAATAACTGCTTCAGTTTCATTTTTTAAAGCAACTACTCTTTTTCCATAATTTAAAAGTAACTAACTTCAGTATCTTATAAAGTTACCTTTTTAAAAAATCTGAATGCTCCAAACTGCTGGTCTATGGAAGAAAACATATCTGAAGCTGCGGTCGCACTAGTAATAAGAACCACATTTAAGTATCACTTAAATTGATTTAGATGTTATGGTTCACACAACACAACGGTGAAATCTATTTATATGGGCTGCGAATCAAGTTGTTGTTGCTGTTCCCAACTGGCCGGCAGGGGGTTTCTAAAACACCTTGCTTCTAAAACTGACTCCATTCAATGCAGTTTTGCGGGTCTGAACGCCGCTCTCATTTTCATTTCTGCCTAGGTGGATTTTGGGTGGCAGGGTATTGCCATTTTTCCTTTGAATTTGTGTTAATTTTTTTTTCTTGAAATGTTTATCGCTGCATTATATCATCAATATTTTTTATTTTTAATAACCTTTAAACTGCAGACCTGGAAGGAACCCAATCTGGATCATCCAGTCCAGCGACTTTCATGGAGACCCAGTGGGGGAATTGAACTTCCAACCTTGGGTTATTCAGCATTATAAACATCTACCCCAGAGGTGTCCAAACTTTTTGCAAGGAGGGCCAGATTTGGTGAGGTGAAAATGTGTGAGGGCCGACCATTCAGCCTGAAGGGGGGAGAAAGGGTGTGGCATCTGCAACAGATGCAAATGCTCCAGTCTCCAGGCGCCCAAGGGCCCGGCGGCTGGTACATGGCCCAGGAGTCGGCCCACACACACCCAATACACACCACTGCTTGCATATACTGCCCTCCCTCGCAAGGAGGTGGGGAAGACGCTGCATCAATGGAGCCAGGAGTGGGTAGGCAGGACGGGTGGCTGAGGGGATGGAAGGAGGCTGGGAGGGCAGGCAAACCATAAAATTGCAAGCTGACGTCTCTAGCCAGCACAGGGAAGGGCCGGCTGGCAGGGATGAGTGACAGGCTGGGCCGGCGGGGAGAAGAACCTGAGGGCCACTCAGAATTTTAAATCGGGCCACATTTGGCCCCCGGGACGGATTTTGGACATGCCTGATCTACTCTGTTGCCTCCATTAGGTGGATGAAGGAGCCACTGAAGCTGCAGAAGACCTGGATGTACCTGGGCACGGAGGATGCTCCACACACCAGGAGCATCATCTCACAAAGGAACAAGAAGCCTCTGTTCCCCTTCCCCCACTCCTTTTCATCTTTTCATCTTTTATCACCCAGAGTCACCTCTCCAGTGTTTCCTCTGTGGTTTCTAGCAATTATTATGACACCAGATGGCACCTGCTAAACACTCAATTTATCTATGTATCACTTACTGGGGGGGGGGGAGCAGAATCAACTCAAAACTTTTTAGAACAGCATGCTCCCAAAGCAGAAATGAAATGAGTCAATTTCAGCAATTTATAGATGCCACGCCCAGTTTAAATCACCCTAAATAAATAGATTTCCATTCAGTGTGTATGCGTTTAAATACCGCCTGAACTGAACCTGGTTTTTTAAAACATCCAAAGAGAAATTGATTCAAATTACTGGTTGACTGCAGCCCAAGTAGCCTCAGATAACATTAACAGTAGGTCACAAACAAACAAAAAAATGGTGATGCAATATGAATGTGAATGCTAAACACACAATTGGTGTATGAGAAGTCATTACATCATGACATTTTATTCAAGGCTTCGGGCAAATTCTCTACTGACAAACAGAGTGTTCCCAAAGTTACACAGTAGGGACTGTTAGTTTTCTCTGAATAATAGTCTGTAATCATCTGTGCAATTAGCACTATTTAAATAATACAAATAAATACACAGAGGAGAGACTTTTTTAAAGGAATCTCACTGATGAACAAACACCATAACAGTAAGTTTCAGCCTGCATCCGTTTACAGTCCTGTGTATTTCACTCAAAAGCAAATCACTGCACGGAAAAGGTGCATCGAGGAAGCCTTTCCAGACCAACCTCATATTGTACAGCAGGGCTGTCCAACAGGTAGACCATGGGCTACTGGTAGTCCACGAAGGGTTCAAAAGTAGCCCGCCAGACATCAATAAAAAATGTGAGGGGATAAGTTCACCCCTCCCTCCCCCATCCCAAGGACCACCACTGCTCCAGCAAAGCTCTGGGTCTGCCAGCCCACTGTCTCAGCCGAGCGGGACAGTTCAAGGGCCATGAGCATGTGCTCGGAATGGATAAAATTTGTAAGTAGAAGTATTAGTGTAGTAGCCCTCAGGCACTTTAGCCTGGAAAAAGTAGACCTCGGCCTGTTCAAAGTTGGACAGCCCTGTTGTACAGTATTGTGATTTTTCTGGTCTATGAATGTATTGCCTATTTGTATTTTAGAATCAGAAAGGCTCTTTGCATGTGCCCAGAGGAACTCATCTAAGCTGTGACGTATTTGAACACACTTACTGGATCCACACCAGCCAGCAGGAGCTCAGTCACGTTCCCATAGATGGATTTTATGGACAGCTTCTCCTGGACCAGGTAGTACATCAGGTATTTCCCTTCCACTTTCTCCCCCTCCTCTCCCGTGCGACTCGTTCTGCAACTTGAGCCATCCACTTGTCAACGTGGCCCTTGGCTGGGAAGGAATTGGAAAGAGCCATAAACAGCATGTTCCATCCCACATCACAGATCTATCCAGATGTTGGATAGCAACACAGAACAACAATCCAGATAATGTCTATATTTTGAGGCATAAGAGACTGAATGTCTCAGGAAAAGCTTGGGCAGCAAAATCGCAGTGTATACAAAACTTTCTATCTGTGTTGGTGGGGTGATGGTGATCCCTGCAGCAACACAAAAACCACCCTGTTAATGCTGTGTAAGATGTTCCTCAATTCCTTGTTCTCAAATACTTGAATATGTGTTAATTGTACTGGACTGTATATTGTCCCTCATTACTGTAAGCCACCTTGGGTCCTTTTCCAAGGGGAAAGGAGGGGTAAAAATACTATAAAACTAATAAATAAATAAATGTTCCTGTTCCAGCTCCACAGTCACAATAGGAAAGTAACTCTTAAAGTAACTTTAAATGTACAAGAAATGAAAACACCCATTAAGTTACAATCATAA
>JAHTLZ010003468.1:13304744-13315034 GCA_023846285.1 Phrynocephalus versicolor | reverse complement strand
CTCTCCAGCCAAATAGGCATGGCAAATGGGCATGGCACTGGATTTCATTATTATAGCACATACTGTTATAATAAAAGGATGTACCTGAAGAAAGGAACGTCTTAAAATGAGACACAGTCTAAAAATGCACACCTTATTTTTTTTTATCTCCTACACTGTTTTGGTTGCACATGTTACAACCCAAGAGAGCAAGGGCATCATTTTCCATGTGGGCATGTGGTCTGCACAGATATCTCAGGGAAGAACAACATTGACAATGTGTGTGCATGCAGTTTCCCCTTGGCAGAAAAGAAGTGCATACCAGAGCTTGTCAGCAAAGTCACATTGCCTCAGTGAGCTTACCTGCATGCACAGATGCACGCAGGAGGCACACAAAGCCTCAACCTCGCTCAAGCTCCTCGGAAGAATTAGCATCAAATATTTTCCAGACCAAAAATATGTCTCTTTGAATGCCCTGCCGTGCTTCCCAGTGCACCACCATCGGCGTGCACACAAGTATCAAGGACAGGAGGCAATGAAAACCAGGTATCCACCTCCACCTGTTTGGGTTCGCAATCAGGATGATGAAAGACAAAAGCAGCAGAGAGCTTCCTCTCCTTTGACCATGCATGTCAATCACCAGGAATTGTACAGTACTTCTTCTTACACGGAAGGTGGACACCTTGTCTTGTTTTTTATTTTTATTTAATGAAAAGCCATGTTAGGGGGTAGGACACTTGAAAGCATAAAAGTGGCAGAAATCCATCCTAAGATAGGTGGGTTACTAGGGCCACGACTCTATAATAGCTATATTACTCCCTTGTTGATGCTTTTGAGTTGTATATGGGTGGGCATGTATACATTCGGCATAGTTCATCTTTGAGGTGCTTCAGGTTTTTGTCTCTCTTTTTAATGTTATATTTTAAATTTCGTTCATTCCTCCTCCCCTTTGGCTTTTGCCCCTCCTATATCCAGTGTCACTTTTTCTCTTCATTCAGCTAAGATTTAGTGTCCTTCTATAAAAGGAATCTCTTTCCGCCCAACCAGGCCCTCACAACCCAAATTGCAAATGGCTTGAAGAGCACGGTCCTTCCACAGTCTTTGTTGCTCACTGACGGCCTGGCATCACCCATCCTTATGGCACGTTAGTCCTATGGCATGGCCCTTACATGAGGTCTCAGTGGATGCCATTACCAGATGTTACCAGATGCCCTCAATCCTCTAGGCACTATGTAAATCGTTTGTTGCTACAGAGCAACAAGTTTAGCACTGAACAAACAACCCTTTAACACCATGAAATTGTCAGGTGCACATTCATATATATTGTTGTGGTCAGGAGCATCCTTTAGGGAAGATAAAACCACACACAATTACTCCTCGATATCAGGGATCAGGACAATGCAACCCTCCAGATGCTCTTGAACGTCAATTCCCAGCCTTCCATGCTAGGAGCTGATGGGAATGGCAGGGTTGATGAGAACTGTAGTCCAGGTACCATCTGTAGCACCCTACTTTGCCTACTCCGACTTAAGAATATCTCAGGCTCTGTACAGTGCTCACCCATCCAGCAGTAACCCATCCCACCATCCAACCGGTTTTTTTCAGAATTAATGGGAAAAGACTAGGTGTGGATACACTGAATTGCTTAATATCAAACCTGCGTGTTGGATAGCTTTCTTTCTCTGATAATTTATGATACGTTTTATCAAAGCGTGTAAAGAAAAAAAATTGGAAATGGTGCTGAAATGAATTGTCATTTGCAAATCAAGATTATTTTATCTAGTCACCAGCTTTTGCAGCTTTTACAGTCCTGGGCTCAGGAATGGGAACCCATCCATTAGGAGAGGTATGGCAATGGCGGCATAGGTGCCATTAGCCTGCTAACTCTTCCTCCAGTCCACTTTTTTCGTCTGGCTGAGCACCTGCAAAGCCCAATTCAGTAATGAAGGTAAAGATTCCCCCTGACTGTTAAGTCCAGACGTTTTCAACTCTAAGGGTCAGTGTGCTCAATTCCATGTGTAAGCCGAAGAAACAGTGTTTGTCTCTAGATATATTTCCATGGTCACGAGGCCAGCATGACTAAACACACAAGCGCACAGTACACAATTACCATCCCACCAAAGTGGTACAGTACCTAGTCATCTACTTGCATTTTTATGTGCTTACAAACTGCTAGGTTGGCAGGAGCTGGGACAAGCTACAGGAGCTTAAGCTGTCTAGCGGCTCAGTGGTTTCATCCGCAGCACCACCTGTGTCCCTTAGTTCATTAATGCCACACACAAACACACACGCACACCCAAAAAATTCACAAACACATTCAAGGGCCTCTGTGCAGACTGTAACATTGGTTTCACCACAGCCATACAACTACATCAAGCCCTTTTAGCAAACATGGCACTGTAACGTGGTTTACATTACAGTATTTTCCACTCATACTGGCTGAGTCTTCCATCCATATACAGACATCAGTGAGGGCTAGAAACCTGTTAAAAAGCATTTCCCTTGATGTTTGCAAGTGGCCGTCAACCAGGTATTTATATATGTGCCAGAAGTGATGTGATATTTAAAGATCAATTTTTACTGGATGCTACAGGTATGCATGGAATTTCCCCCTTCCCAAATACTTGCCTATATCCAGTATAGTGTGGTTTGTAGGACAATAATCCCAAAGGTTAAAACACCAGTTTGGAAATCCAGTTCATGGACCCAGGCAGTTCATGTATTCCATGAAATCATTTGAAAGTCCATTTTTTCCAGACAATTTGCTCTATAAGTCTGTTTTTATATTTTATATTTGACAAGCTGGTGTAATGGAGGAGGAATACATTGTCAAGGTCACCCACAAAGTTCTCTTGACAGTCATCTGTTCTCATCCACTTATTCTCAACCTCCTAAATCTATACCCCTGCCAGCCTCTCATTCTGTAGCTGCCTATTGTAAATGCAGTGAAGGCTTCTGCTAAATGGCCACTGCACAGTGCCTGCGCATGGGCAGTTTGCTGCATGTACACTGGTACCTTGCATAAAGGAATTAATTTGTTCCCAATGAAATTCTGTTAAGCAATTTTTCCTTTATACAAATCTCCCATAGGAATGCATTGAAAACAGAGTAATCCCTAATCACAACCATTTTTATGTTGTACAGATTCGCCCCATAGGCGATACTCTTAAGCAAATTTCCCGTCCCCGGAATTTTTTATGTTGTACAGCTTTTATTTTATACAGACCATTTATTATATGAGGGTCCACTATACCACATAGGAGGGGAGTGTGACTGACCAGGGTGCCTGTAACTACAATTTACATGGAAGGTCTTCTATAACCTGCAGCCACTATTGAACATAGCTCTAAAAAGTCAGTCTACACCCAGCTCACACACCATATCGTCCTGCAAGTGTGAGAAATACAGTCTTGCCTGTATCAGAGAGACGACTCAGTCCTGGTTTGCACCCAGTCCTAACATGTGAATTCTATTCTAAATCTCAGCTGAAAAGCAAAAGGCCATTATAACCAAGTGCCACACTTTCAAAGAATGCAGGAACAGGTGGTACTGTACCTTTAATGTGCCATTAAAAGAAACAATCAGCCTGCTTTCAGTGACAAAACTGTTTGTATTTTTGTTTCCTATTCCTAAGGGACAAGTAAAGGTATCACCTGTTCATGCATTCCTATTGTTCCCACGACCATGAGGCCCCTTCCTGAATTTTAAGCAGCTGCCATGGGCACTTTTTCTGTCCCCGCTCGGTTACCACAGAGGGTGGCCCATCAGGGATTGGGGGGGGAGGCAAAGGGCTTCTAATAAGACTCTTTGCAGCCCCACCCTCCTTTGTAGGGTCTCAGACGCTGGAAGCCACTCCACGCTGTATAGAGACAGCGAGGGCACACCGCCCCTTTTGAATCACACCTCCGAGGGACCCCTGAGGAAGGCGCTTTGTTTGCAAAACACGCCCCACCGGGCGCGCACACGACTCGGCCGGCGGCGGGTCCCCGGGCGCGCCCCTTCGCTTCCCCACCTCGAGGGCTCTTCTTCGAGGCCGTGTTGGGGGCGGGTCCTTCCCTGGTCGTCTGAAGGCGCCCGGGAGGCACGCGTGTTTTGGAAAAGCGGGGACTAAAAAGAGGGGCTCTTTGGTGCCTGTGTGTCGGCAGACACAAACGGGGGAAGAGGCGGCGGCGGCGGGGGGGATCCGTCTGCTTTGGCAAGGACGGGCCGCTCCTTTCCCTTCGCAGCTCCCCTTTTTCCCACCTCGCTCACCCACCCACCCACCCACGCACCCCATCCCTTAGCCTTCCCTCCCGCTCTCTCTTGCTCGCTCGCTCTCTCGCGCGTCATCATCCTCCCCACCCGTCCACCCCACGGCTGCAGCGAGCGATAGATATTCGCCGCGCCGGCAAAGCAGACAGCCAGCGCCGCGCCGGGTGCTCTCAGCAAATCAAAGGCCCATTCAGCGGCGTGATGGATGGCCCTGCCCTCGCGGTGAACCCGCACTTTAATACAGAGGAAGTTATGAAAGCGCCATCCATCACGCGCGGGCGGGCGGGCGCGGGCTTGCTCGCTCCTTCTCGCTCGCTCGCTCGCCCGCCTCGGCCTCGGGCGGCAGTCGTCCCTTCCTTCCCGTCACGGACGCCCCCCACCCCCACCCCACCCCATCCCACCCCCGGCACACTCCCCCCACCACCACCCCCAGGCCCCAAAGCCTCCGAAGCGCCTGGCTGCTGTGGCTTCCATCTCCACTCTTCCTCCCCCTCTCCGCCCCCCCTCACATCCTCTCCGCCGCTCATAAGCGCAATGACCAAGCAAGGCTCCCCGATTATTCAGACATCTTTCCCCCCCCCCCCGCGCGCGCCAACGCCGTGCTCCTCCTGTGCCGTGCGTGCGTGTGTGCGCGCACAAGGCTCGCTCCGAGCCCAGGGGAGGCTGGCTCCCACCCCCACCACCCCCATACACCTCCGCCTCTCCCGCGCAGTCGCTCGTGTCCAATTTAGCCTCTCGCTGACATTTCCCGCCGCAGCTCATCCATCAGGAAATGGGCGAGGCGGGGGTAGGACGGGTGTGTGTGTGTGTGAGAGAGAGAGAGAGAGAGAGATCCTCGCTCCCGGAGCAGAGAGAGCACGGCGTCTGTCTTGGCCAGATAAAAGGAGATGATGGGGAGACGCGGCAGGATGGGTTGGGGGGCGGCAGTGGCTGTGTGGCAGGGAATGGGGTGTGGAAGGAAGGGAGACAGGGCCAGTGGGTTTGTGTGTGTGGGGGGGGGGTGTCGCCATCGGAGGTAGAGGGATGCTGGCGATGCCCAGTCTTTTGAGCAAAAGCTGTGCCGCCCCCGGCAGGAAAGGAAAGAAACCTCCCTTAGAGGAAAAAATGAAAAAGTGGGGAAGACCAGGAGGAAGGAACAGAGAGAGAGAGAGAGAGAGAGAGAGAGAGAGAGAGAGAGAGAGAGCAACAGAAAAGGGGTGGGTTGCTGTGATTTTTTCCCTGCGTGCATCTTCCGCAGCTCTTTTTTAAAACTACATATGCATATATTGTCACGAATACATATGTGGCAACAACTGTATGATATCATTGCCCATCAGGGCTGTTTCACCCAACCCACCCGCTCATGTCAAGGATACAGATGTTTAATACAAGAGCAAGAGAAAGGAGAGAGAGAGAGAGAGAGACTAAACCTGCTGAAATGGGATGGGACTAAAACCTGATGAAGCTACTCTTAAGACAACATATGGGGCAACAGAAGGGTTCCCAATTGGCAAAGTTATCAGACCAGGTTTGTTTCTGTCACCCTGCCTTTTCAACATACAGCATAAGCCTATTAGGAACAACTCAGGAGACCTGCCTCCAAATCCCCTGGAAATCTTAGGCCAGTCAGGAATCTATCTCCCCATGTGGTCACCCTCCCATGATGGGGAGAGGAGAATGATGTATGGCATTCAGGCTCACAAAATGAAAGGCAATGGATATAAATGCAACCCACAAACAAAAACTAGATTAGATTCAGATGAAGCAGCAGTGAAAATTAATGGAAGAAACATCAATATTTTAAGATATGCAGATGGCACCCTATTACTGGCAGGCGACGGTAAGGAGTAGCAGAGATCTACTCCTATTTCCCACTGGGACTACTTGTCAGGGGCTGGACTTGAACATCCATTGGGCCCCTTCTACCACTGCAGTTCTAAGATGAAGAGGATTAAAATGTTTCTTGGGGGGAAAATGCAAAAGCAGGATCACAGCTGAAGGTGAAGAGAAAAAAAAACTCTGCAAGTACAGAAGAGCATAACTTGAATGTTGATTGCCATAACTTGGAATCGACTGCACACGATGATGATAAACAGTATGTTGGCAGTCTAACTCAGCTAAGAATGCAAGGTCCAACACATTCCTTAATGGCCTTGTAGACAATTTCATGGCCCAGAAGGTAGAGGAGGCAACAAGAAGAACAGCTATTTTAGATCTGATCTTACCCAGTAGGGAGGACCTTGTAAATGAGTCGAAGTGGTGGGATCTTTAGGTAGAAATGAACATGCTCTTTTGGAATTTGTTATACAGTGGGAAGGGGAAGATAAGTATGGACAGACAAGCATCCTAGACTTTAAGAAAGCTAACTTTTGTAAACTTAGGGAATTATTAGCTGTAATTCCATGGTCCAAGGCACTGAAAGGGAAGGGAGTCCATGGATGTGAATTCCTTAAAAGTGAGATATTAAAGGCACAATATAAAACGGTTCCAACAAGAAGTGAAAATGGGGGGGGTGTCTAAGGAAACCGCAATGGTTGACTAAAGAACTTTCAAATCAGCTAAATGTATATTTAAAAAGCCATGTATAAGAAATGGAAAATGAGGAATGCACCAAAAAGGAATACAGTAACCCACCGCCTATCGCGGGGGTTAGGGACTCACCTGACCCGCGATACTTGAAAATCCGTGATATGCAGAAGTGGGTCGGGTGGGGCCTGGCGGGCGGCGCGGGGTGATGCAATTGCCCCTGACGCCCCCCCCCGCGTGGCTCCGAGGCTTCTCAGAGGGGCCCGGGGGCGGCGCGTGGCGATGTGATCGCTGCCACCCCTCGCGCGGCTCCGAGGCTTCTCAGAGGAAAGCGGGGGGGCAGCGCAGGGTGATGCAATCACCCACCCCACCGCGTGGTTCCAAGGCTTCTTGGAGGGCCCCGGGGGGGGCGGCACGGGGCAATGTGATCGCTCCGCGCGCAGCCCCAAGGTGCAGGTACTGCAATCCCACAATATAGTGGGACCGCAGTACCTGAACCGCGAAATGGTGGGGGGGTGACTGTATAAGCAAATAGCCAGTATATGCAGGGGGTGGTAAGAAAAGCTCAAGCACACAATGAACTTAGACTTGTCAGAGAAATTAAAGATAGTAAAAAGTTTAGTTATGTCCATGGCAAAAGGAAAAATAAGGAAATGATAGGGTCTCTGTGTGATGAAGATAATCACTTACAGGAGACAGGGACAAAGCAGAACTACTCAACACTTTATTTGCCTCCATTTTTTCCAGAAAGGAAAAAAGAGTTCAGTCGGGTCGAAGAGTAGATGAGGTGGGTTGGAAATTGCAGCACAGAATAAGTAGGAAGGTAGTACAGGAACACCTGGATACCCTAAATGAATTTAAGTCTCTGGGGCCAGATGAATTACAACCAAGCATATTAAAAGATCTGACTGAAGTAATTTCAAACCATCGCTGTCATTACTAGAAGTCAACATGGGTTTCTCAAAAACAAGCCATACCAGACTAATTTGATATATTACTTTGATAGAATTACAGGCCTGGTGGATGAGGGGAATGCTGTGGATCAGTGGTTCTCAACCTGTGGGTCCCCAGATGTTCTTGGACTGCAACTCCCAGAAGCGTTCACCACTATCTGAGCTGGCTAGGATTTCTGGGAGTTGCAGTCCAGGAACATCTGGGGACCCACAGGTTGAGAGCCACTGCTGTGGATGTTGTTTATCTTGATTTCAGTAAGGCCTTCAATAAGGTTCCCCATGACATACTTGTGAAGAAGTTAGTAGAATGTGGGAAGAAGTTAGTGGAATGTGTGCTACTGTTAGGTGGATTGGTAATTGGTTGACTACTCGTACACAAAGGGTGATCATAAATGGCTTCTCCTCAGCATGGAGAAGGGTGATTAGTGGGGTACCCCAGGGTTCTGTTCTGGGTCAGGTGCTGTTCAACATCTTTATTAATGACTTGGATGAAGGACTAGAGAATAGACTGATTAAATGTGTAGATGATTCCAAATTGGGAGGGGTGGCTAATTCGCTAGAGGATAGGGAGAAAAATCCAAAATGACCTTGACATATTAAAGTGCTGGGCCAAAGCAAATAGAATGAGTTTCAACAGACAGAAATGTAGGGTCCTGCATCTCTAGGCAGAAAAAATAAGTTGCATAGATATAGGATGGGAGACACTTGGCTGGAGAATAGTACCTGTGAAAGGGATCTGGGAGTCTTGGTGGACCACACATTGAACATGAGTCATCAGTGTGACATGATGGTGAAGAAAGCCAATGTGATTCTTGGTTGCATCAACAGAAGCATATTTTCTAGAGCAAGGGAGGTGATAGTACCACTCTATTCTGCTCTTCCAACGTTATGATTCTATGATGATTAATGCTGAAAATGAAGAAATCAAGGATTTCTCTCTCAGTTGAGTCATCAATTCAAATGAAGACTACAATAATCCGGGGGGGGGGAAGAAATCTGTCAGAAGAGCAACTATGGAGGAATAGGAAAAGATCTTTAAATGTCACTGGAAACCAAAGTCCAAATAGCACGGTATTCCAAATTACTATACAGTGGTACGTTGTATAAAGGAATTAGTTCGTTCCAAATTAAATTATGTTAAGCAAATTTTCCTTTATACAAATTTCCTATAGGAATGCATTGAAAACAAAGTAATCCCTAATCATGACCATTTTTATGTTGTACGGATTCTCCCCATAGAAGATTCTGTTAAGCAAATTTCCCCTATCTCCGGAATTTTTTATGTTGTACAGATTTTATGTTATACAAACTGTATGTTATATGAGGGTCCACTGTGTAAGAATGTGAAAGCTGGACAATGGTGAGGCAAAAGAGAAATGATTCATTTGAAGTGTTGTAAACGAACCTTACCGATGGCAAGGTCTGCCAGAAAGACAGATACTGTAATTGGGTCGCAGATCAAATCAGTCTTGAACTTTCCTTAGAAGCTAAGATGACAAAACGGAGGCTGACTTACATTGGATATATCAAGAGAAAACAAGATTCAGTGGAAGAGACAGTAACCTAAGGAAATAAACAAGGCAGTAGGAACAGAAGAATGCCTAATAAGAGATGGGTTGACTCCGTAAAAGAAAGCATGGTCTCTTGAGTTGACAAGATCTGAAGGAGGTACCTAATGATAGGATCTTTGGGAGATCATTAGATCATAGGTTCATTAGGATGGAGATGTTGGTACTTAACAGCAGATTCCCCCCCCCTTTTTTTTTCATTTGGGCTTTTAAGGTCAGAAAGTACAGTACAGTATACAGTACATCTGATGTGTTGATATCCAAACCACCTGTTAATTTCAATCGACCTGTTGATGTCCAGTTTCCAATCCATTCTCCACTCAACAAGCGATGAGTGATGTGGGATGATCTGGACACTTCTGAGGTACACCTCACTACCATCTCTAATTTTCATGATCAGAAGGGTAGCCTTTAAAAAACTAGACAGAGGAATAAAATGAATGAGTAAAGTGCTCAACTCACCGGAACCTCCACACCTTCTACCTTGGCTACCAATTCATATCATGCTTTATGAGACAATTGCCTCACTTACTATTCTATTTTTCCATGTATAAGACCATATTTTTGTCTAAAATTGAGGGTTGTCTTATAGATGGAAGTAATCCAAGGGGAGAACTGCACAGTTGGGAAACTAATAACTTTGGGTTGGAAAAGTGTGGGGGGGTTGTCTTATAGATGGGGGTTGTCTTATAGATGGAAAAATATGTGCAGTTGCCCCGAGACATGCGGGACTGCTCTCTGCATCATTCCTCATGACTTCCGCAGTCGCCACTGCCACAGGGGAAAACCTGTGTGCTACTGATGCCAAATTATCATGCTCTCACTCCATTATCAAAGTATGAAGCATTGAGTGGTGATTTACCTGTCCCTCCTTCTGGTGATGCTCTGGGACTGCAATCGGCCCAAGGCCACAGAAGTGGCAGGACACCCAGCCTAATCAGCTGAATTTTCTCCCAAGTGTTCTCCCAGGAGGCACAGTGGGGGGGGATTCAAACCCCTGGCCCCCAAGCGCCTCAGCTAGGTGCTCCAACCCA
>JAHTLZ010003468.1:13270304-13288396 GCA_023846285.1 Phrynocephalus versicolor | reverse complement strand
TCTTCTTCTTCTTCTTCTTCTTCTTCTTCTTCTTCTTCTTCTTCTTCCATTTCAAATCTCGTGAATGTAATAGGGAAGAGAATTGGGAAGCTCCACGTATGCCCACGTGAGAAACAGAGAGAAACAGCCAGTACCTGGGAGTACATGAGGGAAAGCCGTAGCTCAGTGAGTAGGAAAAAAATACCACACGCAGGAGGTGCCAGGTCCACTCCTGGGCATCTAAGGATCCCAGGTCATCCGCTTCCCATTCCCTGAAATGTCAGGGTCAAAAATGCTACTCCTTGAGCGCCACTCCCTTTTGCATTTTCTCTCCCCTGCTGGAGACACATGGGGGGCAGAGCTTGTGTCTGGGGGTTTCAGCTGGTCCCCTAGTGAAACCCCACCACCACCCTCTCTCTTGGTCTAGGGCAGGCAATGTCCAAACTTTGGCGCTCCTGATGTTTTGGACCACAACTTCCAGAATTCTAAGCTTAGATTGCCAATGGCAAAGGACTGTGGGAGTTGTGGTCCAAAACATCTGGGGGACCAAAGTTTGAACATGCCTGGTCTAGGGCTTGAATCCCGGAGAAAGAGCCCGCTACCCAGTCAGCATTGTCCTTGCTGGTCTAAATAAACCAAGCACCTAACTCCGGAGAAGCCCGCTTCCTGCGTTCTTATGGCTATCACGATTCAGTGTCAGTTAGTCCAGAACAGTGCTTTCCAGACAGGGGACTGGTGGTCAAGGGTTCCCTCTCTCTTGCAAGGCAATGTTATACTCCTCTGTTCACCCCTTGAAGGCTGAACTGCTATGAGGCCTCCTTCAAGTTTTCCACTACAGCTATTCCCCCTGTGCTTCCCACCTGGATTATCGCTTTGCCAGCCCATTAACAGGCAAGCTTGCAAAATAAAAATAAAAAAAGCTCCCCTGCCTTACACACACACAATACAGATTCACCACCTCAGCTTCCTCAGGCTGGATCCAAGAGACTCTCCTATTACACACACACACACACACACACACACACACACCCCTCCCCATCCCACCTCACAAACAACTGGCATGCCAACCAGATGGCTGAAACCGCCAGGGCTGCATTCCCCGACCGACCGCCCACCCGCCTCCCAGCCGGTTTGCGTGCTTCTTTGCCTTGCGTGCTTGTTTAATTAGGGGAGCCATGCAAGGCAACCCCCCAAAGGCTGGTTCCTTCCTGTGTTTTACTGCTTCTGCTCAGCACAGCGAGGCAGAAAAACCATAAAGCAGGCTGAGAATCTCATTAAAAAAAAACCAGCCATATCTGCATGCAAGGAGGGAGAAGTGGGCTCTCCCGAGCAGGTGTCAGGCTCATTAATTAAGGACCCGGCATGGAGCCTCAAACTGGCACAGGGTCTCTGGAACAAACCTGAGCTTGGGCGCCTCCAGGACTCAAGCCAAAACAGAGCAAGCTAAATATACACACCAGGAGAAATCCTCCTGCATCCATTGAGGGAACAGAGGACCAGGCTTTTGGGGAAGTGTAGGACTAACATGGAGAGCTGGGCCAGACTCAGGGAAGGTCACCTGGATGGCTGGTGGCAGCCAGCGAGTGGGAATGTTTCCCCAGGTGAGATGGGAGAGAGGAATGACCATCAAGACAACCAAGGAGAGAAGGACCGCAGCCAGCCAGGGGGTTCCAAGGGTGGGTCTCTGGATGGAGTTTATGTTCTCTCTCTCTCTCTCTCTCTCTCTCTCTCTCTCTCTCTTTTTCTCTCTCTCTCTCTGTGTGTGCGCGCGCACGCGCACACACACACACACACACACACAAATACAGATGTTTTCATTGCAACATTACTTATCACAGGGCTTAACCTGGCCACTGGAAACAGATTCCAAAGCGAAGTCAGATCAAATGCAGCATAATATTAACAATAGGTCAGAGAGATCATCATTGGCATCCTTCATTCTCGAAAGACTATGGTATCATGCCTAGAGTAGAGATCCTAAAAACAACACCTAGTGTGACTAAATAGACCAATTCGGGAATGGCAGTCTCTACCGCACTGGGGGCAGATGTATTCTGTTTCTTGCCCAGTCCTCGAGTTTCGTTCTTTCCGTGCCTGCTTCTTTTCCTCTGCCTGTTGGACAAATGCCTCTTCAAATTTATGTAGACCATGCTGTATCTCTTGCCTCCATACAGTGCGATCGGAGGTCAGGGTTTCCCAACTGTTGAGGTCCATTCCCAAGGCCTTCAGGTCCCTCTTACAGATATCCTTATACCGCAGCTGTGGTCTCCCTCTGGGGCGCTTTCCGTTCATTAGTTCTCCATATAGAAGATCTTTTGGGATCCGACCGTCATCCATTCTCACAACGTGTCCAAGCCAGCGTAGGTGTCGCTGTTTCAATAAAATGTACATGCTAGGGATTCCAGCTTGATGGGGGATGGTTTATGTTATGGCCCTCCGGTTAATGCTAGACTACAGAACCCATCAGTCATAGTCAACATGGTCAATGTCCTGTGGTAATGGGAACTGTAGTCCAACAACCTTTGGGAGGGCCACACATTCCCTGTCTCTGCAGTACAGCTGCAGACAGATAACCTAATCCAGTGGTGGCAAACCTTCAACACTCCAGATGTTTTGGAATAAAACTTCCAGAATTTCGAGCCTAGATTGCCAATGACAAAGGACTATGAGAGTTGTGGTCCAAAACATCTGGAGGGCCAAAGGCTTGACAACACTGGTAACCCATGACTGGTGTGTGTGTGTGTGTGTGTGTGTGTAGATAGATAGATAGATAGATAGATAGATAGATAGATAGATAGATAGATAGATAGATAGATAGATAGATAGATATAGGGTGTGTGGGTGGGTGCAGGCTGTTCCCTGCTCTGTCTGGGCATTTAAAAACATACATTACTGCAGTATCTTCACTGATGATATTACCACGGTCACTCAGCAGGAACAGACGGAAACCAAAAGCCACTTCCAACGCTTCTGACTTCTCAGGAAAACAGAGATTAAAATGCTATTACATTGCATTCTACCTTCTCCGTACGGTGGAAGGCTAAGGGCCGAGTCAGTTTCCTGTGGAAAAGTGTGCCCCAGAGGTTTACAGAGCCAGCGTCTTTAACTTAGAGCAAGGGGCTCCTTCACAAAGGAGGCATTGCAAGAGTTGTGTAAGGGCAGGCGCCAGCCTTCTCCAATCTAGTGCCCTCCAGGTATTGGGGGGGGGGGAGAATACAATTATCATCCTTCCCAAATGGCCTAAAGGGCTGAAAAACAACTAATAACAGTCCTCATAATATCCACACTAGTGGGAATGCAGTACTTCACCCAGGGGTTCCCATACTGGGGGGGGGGGTGTCACCTTTCAAGATATTCAAAATCAGCCACACCCATGTCAACAGAACAAGGGAGGACCACAGGCTCAGGGACAGTGCAAGACCTTTTCCTGCCCGAGGCCAAAAGAAAAGTTAGCGTGCTCCCCGTTTCCTGCATAACGAAATAGAGCAAATGACCCATTAATTTCTGGGAATGGAATAGAAGCCTCAGTCATATCTGAGGAATCCAGTTATTTTAGGGGAAGCAGACACAGAGTTTCAAAGTAATGAACGATATCTTCCATTTCTGGTCATGTTAATTGAGAAGGTGGTGGCTGATCAATTGCAGGCACTCCTAGAGGAAACGGATAGCCTAGATCCATTTCAATTGAGATTCGGGTCGCACCATGGGGATGAAATGGCATGGGTCACACTGCGAGACCGGCTCCTGAGGGAAGCAGACAGTAGAAGTATCCCCCTTCGGGTCCTCCTGGATCTTTCTGTGGCCCTTGATACTGGCAACCACAGTGTCCTGCTGGGACAGCTATCGGGTGTAGGCCTTGGGAGCTCCGTTCTTTATTACTGGTTCCTTCTTCAAGGGCCATTCTCAGATGGCACAGCTTGGAAAGACCTTGTCCACTCTTTAGGACCTCCATGATGGCATTCTGCAAGGATCAGCCATCTCCCCAATGCTTTTCAATATCTATATGAAGCTGCAGGGAGAGGTCATATAGAGATTTGGAGTTGTCATCAATATGTGGATGACATGGAGTTGTGTCTCTTCATCTGCAGGTGATGCTGTGTGGGTCCCTGGTTCCTGCCTGGCAATGATAATAGCCTGGACAAGGGCCAATAAACTTGCACTGAATCCCGGTAAGATGGAGAGCCTACTGTTGGAAGGATTGTAGGACTTTAATATGTACCTGGCCCTGATTGAGTTATATGGCCCCCTAAAGGGCCAGATTTGCTGCAGCTTGGGGGTACTCCTGGACCCAGCTCTCACTATAGAGGCTTAAATATGCTGCAACCAAGGGCGCTTTTACACGACCCCTAAGATCCGCTGGTCCCTTAAATTCGGACCAGCGATCTTAGGGGTTTGTCGCTCTTCGTGTGTCTCCACGCTGGCTGCTGGCTGCGTGAGGGAGGGAGGGAAAAAAAGGACAAAAGAAGAAAACCTTACCTCCCCGGTGGGTGGGAGCTGCCAGGCGAGCCGCCGGTGACTTCCTGGTTGTTCTTAAAGGGGCGGGAGGCAAAGAACAAAAACAAAAAGAAGCGAGGAGAGCCCAGCACATCCGCATTAAATATTTTTCACCATCAAAGAGCAGGTACAAGAAAAGTGCAGCTGGGTCGCGCTTAGGTGGGCAGGGTCGCACTTAATTGTCTGCAAACTCCGGACCTGGTGGGGAAACATTTTTAAGGTCCGGAGCTTGCAGCCCTTTGCCGCGGAGCTTAGGGGTCGTGTATAAACGCCCCAAGAATACCTTTCATCCACTTCATTTGATTGCCAGCAAGTCCAAACTGATTCTAGGTAGTAGTAGATATGAATTAGAAATGGGGACAAACCACCAAAATGGCAATTCATCATGGTTCGTGGTTCATCAAGGTTGACAAACCACAAACCATGACTCTGACCTCACCACCATCACCCCCCCACACACACAATGAACCGGCAAAGGGCCTAAGAGAAACTGGGACATCCTTTGTAAAGATTTTTGCTGCCGTTTCCCTTTGCCGGTGTCGCCATCTTTGCAAAGGGCAAGCCGGACTCCCTTAGGCCGCAAGGGAAGCCAGGTTTCCCTTTACAAAGATGGTGGCAGTGTTTTCCCTTTTAGGGCAAAGAGAAGGCACAGCCATGGTGCCCGGGCACCAGTGGCAAAGAAAACAGAAGGCAGGGAGGTGATGGGGGCCTTTGGAGGGGCCAGAGGGGCAGGTTGTGGGCTGTGCCTATAGGACTGGTGAGCAGCTGTTGGCTGGGCCAATAAGTAGAGACTAAGGGAAGGCCAATGGATCAGGAAATAATGGATTGGAAAGTTTCAAGAAATCTCATCCTTTTTGCAGCTGGGTTAAGCAAAGTGAAGGGGAGAGAACTAGGGTCCCTGGGAGAGAGATTTATGCACCATTAGATATTGTACTGCAGTTACTTTACTTAATAAATGCAGGGAGAGGTCCTTCTTCAGGGCCACCCCCTGCTTTTCTGTTATGGGGCTATCTTGCTGACAGTGGTCCTCTGGAAGCAAGAGCAAAAGGAAGTCATTCTAGTTAAGAACATAAGAACATAAGAAGAACCATGCTGGATCTGGCCAAAGGCCCATCTAGTCAACCTTCCTGTATCTCACAGTGGCCCTACCAGATGCGTCTGGGGGCGCACGAGACTAGATATCTGTCTCTTCATACTACTCCCCTTTATCTGGTCATTGAAATACCCCGGTTTTAAAACTGGAGATTACACATCTCCATCATGGTTTGCAACCTGTGATGGACTTTCCCTCCAGGAATCTGTCCAATCCCCTTTTGAAGGCACCCAGGCCAGATGTCATCACCACATCCTGTGGCAGGGAGTTCCACAGACTAAACACACTGGGTTAAAAAAATCTTTTGTCTGTTCTCACTCTCCCAGCCCTCAATTTGAGTGTATATCCCCCAGTTCTGGTATTTTGTGAGAGGGAGATTTTTGCGTGTAGAGATTTTGCTGGGATTGAGAGAGAAACCTGGGGAGACAATCTCAGAACAAGTTCTGGGAATCCCAGAATGCCAGCTGGTGAGCTGGCATTATTTCTCCACCTGCTGAAACCTGTATGAAGGAAAACAAGCAGAAAGACAAGGGCAATGGGTCTGGCACTAAACCAGGGGTGGGGTGGGGAAAATCAGTCACTTTTCTAATATGTAACCCAAAAGGCTGCCACAGTTGTATCAAGCTAGGCCTTCAGCACTTACATTTATTACAATTACAACACAATCTGTTCTGACAGAAGTGTTTGTTTCTTCCTCCATGGATTCATACATTCATGCAACACACAATAGCCACAGGGTTAGGACTGTAAGACTGTGAGAGTGAAACCCCAAGGGAATATATTTCCTTCAATGCTAACATTTCCTTCAAGACATCCAGTATATATTAGAATCTCACAAATGTTACATTGGATGATGTGCTTTTTCCTTTTCCTTGGGTCCTTTGGACTCCCTTGTCACAGAATATAGTACGGTAAAATGGAGGAAGAGACTCTTGGAAGTCTCCTAGACCGCAGGGAGATTAAACCTATCCATCCCGAAAGAAATCAACCCTGAATGTTCACTGGAAGGATAGATTTTGAAGCTGAGGCTCCAGTACTTTGGCCACCTCATGAGGAGAGAGGCCTCCTTGGAAAAGTCTCTGTTGAAGGCAAATGGAAAAGGGGACGGCAGAGAATGAGATGGTTGGACGGTGTCGTTGATGCAACCAACATGGATTTGACCAAACTCTGGGGGGCAGTGGAAGACAGGAGGGCCTGATGTGCTCTGATCCATGGGGTCACAAAGAGTCGGACACGACTGAACGACTGAACAACAACAATAACAACAACATATCAAGCCACCTGCCCTTGATTTCATTTGAGAAAACTTTTTGTGTTGAAAATTGGACAATGAACAAAAACAAGGAAAAGAATTAGCCCTTCCTGCCCTTCCTTGATTTATCAGCCGGGACTCTACATTTTTGGAGACGAATGATGAACACTTGTGTCTTCCATAATGAGCAAGAAACGTCTTGCCCTCCTCAACTCTGGAGCATCTTCTTGGTGGACATAAGGAAGCAGACAGGATTTCTTCACCCACCTTTGTCCCTCCTATCACATCTTCTGTCTGCTGCCAGCACTACTGTAGCTTATGGTCCAATATGCCACCTAGTGGAGATGGCTGGAATTACATACAGTAGCAAAAGCGCTCCCCTTGACCCACAAATGATATAATATAAGGCACCAAAGGATTGGATAGACAGTGGAAGCAACCTTTTGTGTCACATCTGACAACACAGATCGCTGCCAGAAAATAAAAATTTAAAAAAGCACTCGGGGAAAAGACAAAATGTCATAACTGCAGATATGAGTGCTGAACTAGGTTTACACGCAGGCTTTCCATTCATGTCTGGAATAAAACTGGAACTCAGCTGTCTTCTCTGGGTTGGTTTCATCTTGGTGGAGCTTAGTTTTCTCCTCTCAAAAGTCCCAGCATGAGAAAAAAAAATATTAAATCATAAGCCACTCACAGTGACACTCACAAGGGTTTTCAAGGTATACCAAGAGCTTTTTCTCAGTGCCACTCTGCCCTTGTGAATTTCCATGGCCAAGCAGGGATTCGAACTTATGGTATGTCTTCTGAACCCTAGTCCATCACTCTATCCATTACCCTATACAAGAGTCTCGTGGCGCAGTGGTTCAATGCCTGTACTGCAGGTACAACTGTGCTCACAGCCTGGGGTTCAATCCCAGGTAGCAGGCTCATGGTTGACTCAGCCTTTCATCCTTCCGAGGTCGGTAAAACGAGTACCCAGCTTGCAGAGGGGGGTCAATGTGTAGCCTGCATACTGTAATTAAAAACTCTAAACCGCCCAGAGGCTACTTGAAGTGGTATGGGGCCGTATATAAGCAGACCACTTTTTTGGCTCGCTCTTTATATGACCACCCCCCTGCTTTACACAACTTTACCGGTAACTCATATTCCCTTCCTCCTCCTTCACCATCCTATCCATGTCACCCTTCGGAACAGAATGCTCTACTGCTGTTCCTGAGATTTTTAGCATGAGGTTCAACTCTTGGGCATTCACTACGTAGCCACCAGGTATTCAAAGCAGACCCAGCATAGCAGCACAGAATCCCCAGGGTTCCAAACCGGATTGCCTGCTTGCACTGGTACTGCCATTAAGCAGAATGAAGCAGCTACCACAGTTTTGTCCTTGGGTTCGATGGCAGACAAGTTTCTCAGCCGGCCCTTTAAGAGAAACCAAAGAAAATATTGGGTCTTCTTTTCTCTTTTTTTCTGCAGCTCCTCCGCAGTAGTCTACCAAAGTCTTACAAGAAATTTCACATCCTCTGCTTTCCTCTGCTAAGGAGCAGAGGAAATGTTTCACTGGCTGATATCTTGAGATGGCTTGTTTATTAAGGTGTTTCATGAAATTGGAAATTCCAACCAGGAGACACCTTGACAACTGGAAAGGGTCCCTTTTGGTCTATTCCCAATGATCCATACACACTGGAAATGGACCCAAGCAAGGCAATCCACCCTGCACTAAAAAAAGGGAGACATCTCTGACGGGGGCTCAAAAAGGTGCACAAAGGAATATTCTGGGGATGGTTTTGATCCCTGCATGGATTATATAATGTGATCACCAGGGGGGAAAAAAGAGTGAACCAACCCAAATACCTGTGTGATCAATCCTTCAGTTCTTTACAGCAGAGCTGATGTATAGCTCCCAGTTTCCCAGACTGATTTATTCCATATTTTGTAGGCCACTTTTCACAATCACGTGTTCATGATGCTGCATACAGAACAGCAAAGACAGACTGAGAAACCAAATCAGTTTTGTGGCAACTGGATTTGAGGGCGGTCCAAATTAAAAGCAGTCACATTTTTAAGAGAACAACACATGGAAGAAATCAGTCTTAAACATCTAACAAGCATAGCTTATGAAGAGACAAAGTTCTACAACCAAGGGACCACCACCTAGAAGGCCTCATACCTGTCAAACAACCTGATCTAGTTCAGTAGAGGGCACATGATCATTTTCCCTGGTTTTATCCTGGTACCCTTCTCAGCTATGATTGGGCACAGCAGAACTATTATCCTGACCCTTGGTCAATTGCCTTGGCTTCTGATTTCCTTCCCAAATGCTTGAAGATCTTGGCTATAAAACCTTGAACGGATGGGACCACCATGACACAGAGCGTATAGAGAGGTCTTTTATGTTAAGAGTCCATCTCCTATGGAAGAATTCTCACTGCATTTTGGGGCATACGTGATACGCCATTCTCTTCTGAGTAAGGTTGAGAGAAAACCAATCCTTCTGTATTTCAGCAGAAACTGGATCTCCACAGAGCTGATGTACCTTGTGTATCCATCAGACAGATTCCCCTCCTTTCTCTTCTCCTCACTCTTCTCTGCTCATTCCTGATAGTTTCTGTAGATTAGAACTAGCTGGTTGGCTTTTAAATCTTCTAATATTGTTTTGCTTTCTCTTTCACATTTGCCAGGTTTTCAGGTTACCGACCAGCTACTGAGGAGGGGATCAGATTCCAGAAGCACTTACTTGAGGTGGTTGTATGCTTTTTCAAATGTCACCTTTCAAGTGTTTAACTAAACTACTGTTTTAATTGGGTAATCTTATTGTAATGGTTTTCACTGAAGCTGTGTTTTACTTGGCTGAGTTGTTGTTATAGACCTGGAATGCCTCTAATAATGCCAAAAGGTGAGTTCTGAAAACAAATAATTAATTTGCAGGAATTACTTGGTCTGAACCTTTCAGCAATTTGTCTGCAGCTACAATAACCCTTCACCATTATCTACATTGCCTAGGATAAATGGGAACTGTAGTCCATCAACATGTAAATAATAATAGTAATATGCCACCAAACGAATTCTGATTTATGGCATTCCTTTTCAGTTTTTTCTATGCAGAGGGAACTCAGAAGTCATTTACCACACTGTCTTTCTGGGGATGTCCTGGGGATAGTACAGCTTGCCCAAGGACACACAGGGTAGTTCTAGTTTGTAAGAGGCACACTGGGGAATCAAACTTACAGCCTCTGGCTCTGTAGCCAGGTGTCTAAACCACCCACCTATCCAGCCAGTCCATCAACATCTGTGGGGGGCACACGTCCATCACTTCTGAGGCACATGTTGAATAGCAGAGAGAGAGAACAGAGCAGGATCCCTCTTTAAAGCTGCATCACTCTCCTGTAATAACCACCATATGCTTGCAGCCTTCCTATTGTATAACAAACAGTTTGTATAACATAAAATCTGTGCAACATAAAAAATTCCGGAGAGAGGGGAAATTTGCTTAACATAATCGCCTATGGGGCGAATCTTTACAACATAAAAATGGGATTACTCCATTTTCAATGCATTCCTATGGGAAATTTGCATAAAGGAAAATTTGCTTAACATAATTTCATTTGGAACGAATTAATTCTTTTATACAAGGTACCACTGTACTCACCCTGAGCACTAATGGGATTTGGTTACTACCCAATCACTTATAGACAAAACAAATGTCACCCTGCTTACAGAAGGCTTTGCCTTGTGGTTGCCCTGCCTTATGTGCTTATTTGATGGCGGCGGGGGGGGGGGTTATCTAAAGATGGGTCCTCCCCTCTGTGTGAGCAAGTATATCTGTGCATATTCTTTAGAGCAAAAGACCAGAGAGCCTTGAATGAGGCTTGGGAGGGGGGGGAGAGAGAATGAGAAACTGCAAGGAACAACATTCTTTCCCAAGTCAAAACCACTCAATCTCGGTCCTCCTCCACTGATACTAACAGGTGTCCCCATTGATTATGTACATTTCAACATCACGCACCTTGTCATTCATCAGAGCAAGAGAACAAGGCTGGTAAGACTCCTGCGCACCCCAAAGCGATCCTCTCCTTGGGCAAGTCCCAGCAGAGTTGAAGCCCTTGCCTGCAGCCCTATCCGCTCTGCCTTCCCCGCCCACCTTCTTGAACTGGGTGACCGGAGGTGTCCTCTCTCTCCCTTGAGTCGACAATGAAAATTACTCCGTGAGTTGCCTTGGGGTTTCTCACCAACAAGGTGAGCACACGGAAAAAGAGAGCATCAGCAATGCTGTTGTGTTTCCTCCCCCCCCCCCATCCCCCGGTTGGATGCCTGGGAGCCTCGCGCAGACCAAACTTTCTCACTTAAGGCACTGGGAACTGGACGGGCAAAGGAGGGATAGGAAGAGATAAAAAGCTTTTGTGATCCAGAGTTAATGTGTGGTATGCACACATCCATAAATATATTTGCACGTTCAAGAGGCAACTGTGAGTGCTGGGCAAAAAAAGATCTAATGAAAACGGCTGCGCATGCAAATGAGCAGACACGCAAGCATGCGAAAAAGGGAATGTATTTGTGCACATGGAGACAGTAGGAAGCCACAGATGGGGGGAAGCCACAGATGGGGGGCATATGCCTGTCCCCCAGTGTTGGAAAATGGAGAGGAAGAAAAGCACGGAGAGGGAATTCATGGATTCTTGAAGATCTCAGATATCCAGGAGATATGTGATCAATTTAAGAAGAGTCAAGAGAACATCCCCTGAAGAATTAACTGGACATTCTGGAGAGAGGCAATCGGGAAGAAAACAGTTCTTACCTTGGTTGTCAGTAATTTTAGCCAAACTATAGTAGCTGATTGAGCACCCCTCGGGGGGGGGGGTGGCAGAACCTACTTCCCATGGCCACAGTTGAAGTAGGACTCAACGGCCAGGCCAACAGGTTTCTGAGCATGGACTGGCTAGGAGGCTCCATCTTGTCATTTGTCCTACCCACCCAACCTTTTAGCCCCTTGTAAGTACTATATTTTAAAAACATTCCTACAAATAGCCTCTCAACTGGATAGGAGCACTATAAGTACTAAAAATATGGAAGTGTTATTGTGACATAAGTATCCCAGGCCAAGTACCATTAATGAGGACGGGCAACAGATACATTGGGTAAAAGGGGGGGAGCCAATGTGGTGCAACTGATACGAGTTTACCTTTGGTCATGTCCAAATGTAAACAGGATGTTTGCACCGTTGTGCTAAAAGGGGATGGGCGGATTTCAGCGAGAGCTGTGAAAGCCACACCTGTAAAGTTTCTGCCTTTGTTCTTGTTAGGTGCTGTCAGGTCACCTCTGACTTATGGCAACCCTATGAAAGAGATCTCCAAAATGTCCTGGGTTCCAGTAACACATCCTTCCACTTGATGATCTCTCCAAGTTCCTTCATTGCTGCCCTTCCGAGTCTCAGTTGTCTTCTGATTTCTTGGCTACAATCCCCATCTGGAAGGATGACTGAACCTTCCCCAGTAGTTTACAAACTCCTTCTCTAATCCAACTTCATTGTTGACACTGAAATGATACAGTTCTTCTGTAGTCATGGCTTGGGTCTTCTTTACATTCAGCTGCGGTCTTGCTTTGGTACTTTCTTCTTTTCCTTTTATTAAAAATCATTTTAACTTCTTTCTGCCAGCAAAATAGTATCACCTGCTTATCTTAAATTACTGCAGTTTCTTCCACTGATTTTTTTTTTTGTCCTCCCTTCATATGACGCTAGTCTGACTTTCCATGTGATATGTCCTACATGGGGGTTGAACAGATAAGGGGATAAAATGCACCCTTGCCTGCCACCTTTGCCTAGAAGGAACCACTCTGTCTCTGCATTTTTCCATCCAAGCAGTAGCTCCTTGTCCACAGTATAGGTTTTGCATCAAGGCATTTGAGTGCTGAGACATGCACATTTCTTTCAGAATAACACACAGTTTCTCATGATTCACACAGCTAAATCGTATGTTGGGACTCTTGATTCTTTTACTGTTCTTTTTCAGCTTTAATGCTGTGGATAGTAATAATTCATGATGGGTACCACAATCTTCTCCTCGTCTTGTTTTGGAAGAGAGAATACAGATTCTCCATCTCCCACTTTCAATTTCATCATCTGTTTGCTTTCTGTATTGACACCCTTTTGGCTTTCATCAAATTGTGCTACTTGTTCTTGTCCTTGGACTTTCCCCAGTAGCTGACATAGGGTATTTGTACACGACCCCTAAACTCCGCCGCAATTGGCTGCCAGCTCCGGAGCTTACAATTGTTTCCCCACCAGCTCCGGAGTTTGCAGGAAATTAAGTGCGACCACGCCCACCTAAGTGCGTCCCAGCGCACTTTTCATGTACCTGCTCTTGGAGGGTGAAAATCCCCAGATCCGGATGTAATCTGGTGAGTGCCGGGCTCTCCTCGCTTCTGTTTGTTTTTTTGCCTCCCGCCCCTTTAAGAGAAGGAATCAGGATGACGACGAGGCGGCTTCGGAGGTGAGCCTGCAGTTTTTCCTCTCTTTTTGTCTCCCTCCCCTCACGCAGACAGGAGCAAGGAAGTGCGGAGGGGTGAGGACGCAGGAAGAGCAACGAACCCCCAAGATCTCTGGTCCGAATTTAAGTGGCCAGCGGATATTAGGGGTCGTGTGAAAAGGCTAGAGTATTATCTTTTGTTTCATTTTTTACTGTCTCACCACGGGATTTTCTAGGCAAGAAAAGTTCACCAGTGATTTATCATGGCTTTTCCTGCAAACTACTAACAAGAGCTAGCTCAAGAGTCACGGCCATTAGGTGTGAAAGATTCTCCACTGGTGCCACCTTCAGCTGCTGCTGCTGCTCAGTAGCTGTCCTGAAGATGCATCTTGGTCTACTGTCTCAGCTGTGACTATTCTGTCTTGGGTGATCTTGCTTGGAGTTCAGGCTTGCAACCGAGTCTGTTTTCTTGGGGGCATTCCTCTCAACCTAACAGACACACTCAAACACCTTCAGAAGGCATGAACCCAAGAAAGGGGGCTTCAGAATGCACACCATTCAAGAGTAAGAACACAGGAGACAAACAGAACCCAGCTGTAGGACAGAGTCTTTATACACAATGAAAAGAGAGGAGCGGTATATGAAAGCCTACTATGTCCTTTAGGTGAATGAGCTCAGTGGATCATTTTCCCACTTGGCTATAGTAGAAAAGCCTCTTCCTCTGACACTAGGCGCAGAAGCCCAGTCTGTTGCCATGCTTTTACATGGCTATTAGACATGCAGACAAAACTGTCTCCATTTACATTTCATCGCCCTAGTTTTAGCAATTTTATCCACCCTGGGAGTGCAGCAGCAGCCACTCGAAACAATGGCTATGTTCAGTTAGCAGTGCCAGGTGATGAGATATTGTGGAGTCTTGGTGAAAAACAGATCCCACAAACACCTACTACAAAGCTTGCACTCTTTCTTTAAATAAGAACACGCACAAGCCTGATTTTTTTGGGGGGGGGGGGGGTGGCCTACAAGGAGAGCCAGTGCTCTGCTAGCATAAAACCCCTCCTTTCTTTCCATCCTAGCAACTCTTACGTTAAAAATGGAGGCACCTCTGGTGACAGAAAAGATGCTCCTCCTTACACTCCCCTTCCCCTTCCATCCCTTCAACAGCACAATTCCCATCACCAACCATGCCATTTGAGGATAATGGGTGCGGCAGTCCAAGACTTCTAAAAGGCACCAGGTTGTAAAAACCTGGCCAGACACGGAGGTAGGGGTGAAATTGGCAAGACACCACCCGCACCTTTGAGAATTGGACGGGAAGTATTTCAGAAGGTAGAGCTGCTCACGCAAGCCACAGTTGGTACTGTTGTTCTGACCTTGAATGGCAAAACAGGCGAGCCACCATTAAAAAATCATTCTTAAACCAGGGCTGTCCAACTTTGAACAGACCGAGGTCTACTTTTTCCAGACGAAAGTGCCTGAGGGCTACTACACTAAAACCTCTACTTATGAATTTTATCTGTTCTGACCATATGCTCATTAAGTAGAGCAGCCCTTGAACTGCCCCGCTCGGCTGAGACAGTGGGTTGGCAGACCCAGAGCTTTGCTGGGGCAGTGGTGGTCCTTGGGGTGGGGGAGGTAGAGGTAGAGAACTTATCCCCTCACATTTTTAATTGATGGCTAGCGGGCTACTTTTGAACCCTTCATGGGCTACTGGTAGCCCCCGGTCTACCTGTTGGACAGGCCTGTCTTACACAACTGTTAACAGGCAAAGGAGAGCCAATCTGTTTATTTCATATGGTCACCCTATCATGAGCTTCCTGTGTTTTACTGGTTATAATTAGAGATGGGCACCAAGCAGAAAAATAATGAATCTGAGTGGTTTGTGGAAAAATGAACCAGTTCATAGCGTGTTTTGCTTTTCCAGGCTTGGGAGAGGGGAATCTCCTGCCTCCATCCCTTCTGCTGCCTGAAAAAAAGGGGGGGGAGAGGACAAAAAGGAGGCAGGGCATCCATTTTGACACATACAGGAGAGAGAGAGAGAGAGAGAGAGAGAGAGAGAGAGAGAAACCCAGCAGGAAAAAGTCAGCACCTTGTTTTGTTTCCATAAACCACGAATCAAACTAAGTACCAGCCCAGTTCGCAGTGCAACCCTAGCCATATTTACCAAAGACCTTTCTTCCTGCTAAATAGGTCGCAGCTGAATTTTGAGAACTAAATACTGCTTGAACCGATGTTAAAATGTGTGCAATAGGATTTTCAGAGAAAAAGAGCGAGATTCCTTTGGCTAGACTGAGACCAGTTAGAAAAATCGGTTTCTCCCAAGGAATGCTCCTGCTCCTGCTGTTATTTTTCCTTCAAAATCTCCAAATTAGCACGGTTCGTGGTCCGTTTCACACCCCCAAACCTACTCCAAGCGTGCTCTTACAGGACCAGGAACCACGACGCATGTACAATCCCACCGAGACCCACCCAAGCCCAGGTGGGCCTTGGCTTGTTGTAAGCCCTCGTTCCACTCGCAGTTGCTGCTTCCTCTCCCGGCTGGTGTTTGCTGCCCCCTGGTGGGCCATAAGGCCAATGCCACCACAGGCCGGCTCGTTTACTCCTTGCGTGCCATACTGTATTAATATACCGCCACGCCCTGAGAAAGCAAACAAAATTAACAGGGGAAGGCGGGGGTGGGGGGTTGCATCCACTCAGCAGGGCCCAGATGCTACGTGCGAAACAGAGCGCATTGCAGCATAAAAACAAGAACGGACAGATTAAAAAGCAGTTTTTATCCAGGAGCCATCTTAAATGCTGTAACCAAATACTGTAGTGTGACCTTGGGGAGTTCTGATGGATGTGTATGAGTGTTTTAAATGTATTTCTTTTATTTTTAAATTTAGTTTCTACACCTGGGATAGCATTCAATTTTGTTGGACTACGTACAATGACAAGAGTATCTATCTATCTATCTATCTATCTATCTATCTATCTATCTATCTATCTATCTATCTATCTACTCGAAGAGGACTTAAAAAGGCTCATTTCACTATTTGGAGTGCAAGAATTCAGATTATTCTAGTATTTTATCTTTATCCCTACCTTCTCTCACAGGGGTGACTGGGGATATCTGAAGCAAACCCTGTGATGGCGAGCTTCCATATAAAACGCTAAGGAAACTCCAGGAATCAGCGAGGTACACAGAGAGATTGAGCATGCTCGCTCGCTCGCTCGCTCGCTCTTCCGTCCGGCTTCACTCCCGACCCATAAACGGGCGTTTAGTGTCTTTCCATTATGGTTTATGGGACTGTAAAATTTAAGCAGCTCCCATTAGAGGCACTTTTGGCCCTACATCAAGGGGGCGGGAGGGGAGCGAAGCAGCAGCCGATCTTTCATCAGCCTCAGGACGAAATGTAGCTTGAGATGACTTGAGTCAGTATTGGTGGTGGGGAGCCCTATAAAAGTTTGTCACAGGTAGCAAGGAGAAACCACCTCTTTTGCCACAATTTGGGCTTGTGGTACTTGCTTTGAAGAAGCTGATATTCTCCATGGAAACTTACAATGATTTTTTAAATTATTATTATGATTAGTCACCTATAAAGGTATTGCCTAGAGCAATAGTCTTGCACTTGTGTTTTGTAAGGGTTCCACAGCTCCCCCTTTTTATTTCAATAAGTTTTTTGTGCTTTTCTTGATTATGCGGAAGAAGAAAAGTAAAAGATCTGGTAACTACAACAAGAAAAGGATGCCGACTCTACCATTATTTCCTACCATTATTTCAGTCTCTCAAGAAAAGAAGTCCAGTTGCCATGACTCAACTTCCAGATAAACTCACCTGGATGACTGAGAATCTTCACAGACATTATTTCCTAGAGCAACTGTAAAAGATATTCAAGATGGTTTCACACCCTTTTTGCTGCCTTTTGGTTTTATTAATCCTATATAATGCTTAGTATTATCAGTAGTGTTGTGTTTTATTATATAGAAGCATCTGTATTTTCACCCCATCTGTAATCTAACTTCCAGACAGACTGTAGAATTGCAGGCACTTTTCACAATTTAAAATTATTCACTGGAGAATAAAAATTCAAATTGGAGTGATTTAGCGTCCAATTGGAAGGTACCAAATACAGAGCAGTGGATAATGGACTAGGACTTGGGGGATTTAGGTTTGAATCTCCACTCAGGCATGGAAACTATTAGATTCACTGAAAGTCGGTTCTGGTTTGATGGCACAGAACACAAGAGAAATCACACAGGAAAAAAAAGGAAGGCTAAAGATGAGAAACATTGACTCGATAAACAAAGCTACAGCAGTGAGTTTACAAGAGCTGAGAACAGGATATTTTGGACGTCAGTCCCTCACAGAGTTGCCATGAGTTGGAGGCAAGGTAAAGGCACTAAACAGCAGTAACAACAACAACAGATCTCACCTGCAAGCCTAAAGTCTAGCCATTCCAGATTGATCATTCAAAGACATATGAAGACCTCAAAGCCCTCACTGCATGAACTGAATACACTCTTGAGAAGATGCCCCAGATTCCTTTCCAACACAGAGTTTTTAACATTTTGCTTGTTTTAATTATTCAATATTTCTTAATCAGTTTTATAGTGTAATTGTTTTTAATATATATCTTACTGTGTTTTTAATTCTATTATTGTTAATACAGGGAGCTTCCTGGAGGCCTCACAGAAAGATAGATAGATAGATAGATAGATAGATAGATAGATAGATAGATAGATAGATAGATAGATAGATAGATAGATAGATAGATAGATAGATAGATAGATAGATAGATAGATAGATAGATAGATAGATAGATAGATAGAT
>JAHTLZ010003468.1:13236087-13249305 GCA_023846285.1 Phrynocephalus versicolor | reverse complement strand
AGCTATTTTAAATGCTTGAATTTTTACAGTAGCAGCAGTGGGTTTTTATTGCAAAAAAAAGTCTCCGTTGATTTTATTTTATTTTATTTTTTTACATTTGCAATGATGGGAGTGGACCATGCAAATTTTCCACCAATCGCATGGCCACTTGGCCAGGTTGACCACAGAGACTTCTGGGATGTGCCAGTCGGGCATAAACAGCCCACTAATCGTAGCCCAAACCCGAAGCCTAAGCCTAAGCCTAACCCATACGCCAGTACACTGTCCTTCTAAGTGGGTCAGAGAGGCACCCAGAGGTGCACCCCAATACTCACCCTAACCTCACCCATAACTAGCCTAACCCTAGCCCTTGCGCTAACCTGTCTTAACCCTAAGCCAGATCTACTTGCATTGCACTACATGCAAGTATGTGAGATGCAGCAGGTGCAAAGAGTCTGCCAGTCTGTCACTTGTGGCTCTGGCTGACTCCTGCAGCTGCCTCCAGGAGCCCGCTACCCCCCCCAAACCAGTACTAACGACAACGAAAAAACAAAAAAACGAACCGACTAATTTTTGCGAATTTTAGCAAAAAATGGAAACGAGCCGAAACGGGTTGCCTCCGACACACGACAACTCGAAAACGTCATTTTCCCTAGTCGTGCCCATCTCTAATCAGTGAAGAAAAATCATGAATCTGGAACGCACTGGAGAGTTGACTCCACGCACCAGAAATCGCACTTCAAAAATCAGACCAATGTGCCTCTGATCTGCCACCCTCCAGATGTGTGAAATGATAAGGATGGTGGGAGTTGTAGTCCAACAGCACAAGGGGCTGGAAAAAGGAGGACAACGCAGCCTAAAGGTTTCTAGCAAAACCCAGGTCCTACTGATAAAATGGAAGGAGACCAAAAGCACATGGAGGTTCAAATGTGGAGACACACTGTCAAAGCCAAGTGAAACACAATCTTTGCCTAACAATGGCCTCTTATTTTCCAAATATTCCATGTTTTTATAGGTAACACTCTGAACCAATCTCCTCCAACACCATTCATATTGTCCCTTTAAAAAACCCAGTTGTGCTGGCAGTGGATGGTGTCCATTGTATTGCAGTCCTTGTAGAGGACAGAAATTTGGAGAGCTTGAACATGGTACAGATGTGCTGAACTAGAGGACCACACTGTGGCTTGTCTTTGCAGGTGGCTATTATTTTACCCTTTGGTCTTATTTTCATTCTTAGTCAGTCTGTAAAGAGAAACTATGAACAGCAAGGAAAGTCTACTTGCATGCATCAAGAGCTGTCAACTTTTTTTGGCAGGTGGGGGGGGGGCAGGAATATTCCCCAGAAAATCTATTAGGGCCACTACTGTGAATAATGATTCAGAGGATTCCTAGTTTAATACATTAAGACATGGGGAACCTCCTGCTTGTGGGCTATGGATGCTTTTAGCCTGAGCATCTTTTGTTCTTATCTCTGATGGGAAATAAGACACTATTTATAGTCTGGGAAGGTTTTGCGTGGAACTAGAGCCATGCTTTGCAGGCTGGGAAGGTTTTGCATACAGCAAAGCTGTGCTTTGCAAGCCAGGGAGGTCTGAGGTAGAACAGGAAATTCAATTTGCTTTCCAGAAATGAAAATGAATTATAAATTGGTGGCCTCGCTACTAACTTTCCTCAGACTGATGAAGCTTCTTGGATGAGTAGTGAAACATTTCTATCTCTCAAGAAAAAGAAGTCCAGTTGCCATGACTCAACTTCCAGATGAACTCACCTGGATGACTGAGAATCTTCACAGACATATTTTCCAGAATCCCTTTTCATGGATCCAGAATGGACAGATGGGAAAGAAGACAAGGCTCCTTGAGGTTCCATAACTGGGTGGATGAGGGAATCTATGCAGTTATAGCTGGCCAGCAACACAGCTGAGATGCCTTGTGTTGTGCCACCCTTAAAGGTGCAGGGGCCCAGTCTTCTCTCCCTTCAAACCATAGCACCTGGGACTGGAGCTGTGCTTTGCAGCCTGGAGAACTTTTGTACTGCACTGAGCTGCTGTTTCCCCAAATGCAGCACCCAAGGCTATCCTCAGAGTGGAAATAGGCAGCCTCTGATACAACATCCCCAACCTTGAATTATATCAATGACAGGGGAGCAATCACACAAGAGATATTGTTGTCTCCCCACCAGCTTCCAAGGAATACCTGATTGGTGACTGACGAATGGGCCACTGGATTAAACTAAGATCCCCAAACTTCAGGGCTCTTCCTGTGAAGCACCAGTAAGGACGGCCAGAGGCAGGTCCATCCTGCAAGATCCCAAAACCTCTAAGAGACAAGGAGGTTGCTCTAGTCCAGTGGTGTCCAAACTTCAGCCCTCCAGATGTTTTGGACCACAACTCTCACAGTCCTTTGTCACTGGCAATCTAGGCTTGGGATTCTGGGAATTGCGGTCCAAAACATCAGGAGAGCCGAAGTTTGGACACCCTGCTCTAGTCAGAGAAGGGCTACAATGGGAAACATCTGGAACTGCAGGAGGAAACCCAAAGAGGCTTAAGTTCCCATTTAACCACATAGTGTCGTGGTGTAGTGGTTAAACTGCTGTACTGCAGCTGTAACTGTGATCATAACCTAAGGGTCAATTCCAGGTAGCTGTCTCAAGGTTCACTCAGCCTTCCATCCTTTCGAGGTCGGTAAAGGAGTGCCCAGCATAGTTACTTGTAAACCACCCAGAGAGTGCTTTAAGCACTATGCGGTGTTATATAAGCAGCACATGTTGCTTTTTGCTTCCCTGCCTTGAGATCAGACTTTCAAAGGGCTGTAGAAGCCACTGCAACCCAGCACCATGTGAATGCTCACATAAAGAGAGAGAGAGAGAGAGAGAGAGAGAGAGAGAGAGAGAACACACAGAGAGAGAGAGAGAACACACAGAGAGAGAGAGAGAGAGCTCAGGGGAAGTAATTCAGGGAAGACAACATACTGGGCAGTGTGACAGAGGCTAAGCTCTTCCTTTACACCCTGTCCCACAAGCCCACCCATGTTCTAGGCTTTGGATCGACCAGACAGGTGGGTTGTGACTTTATACAAAACTCCAGCTGCTGTAACCTAAAGCCCTCAGGCTCATGTTCCCTGCAGGGTCAGGGTGGATTATCCAATGAGAAATGCCTCTTTTGTGTGTGTGTGTGTGTGTGTGTGTGTGTGTGTGTGTGTGTGTGTGTGTGTGTGTGTGTGTGTGTGTGTGTGTGTGTGTGTGTTGCGGGGGGCAGGGGGGGCAACAGCAGCTGTTGAGTGAAGGCTCCCAAGCTGGAGGAGAAAGACCATGAAGCACGAACCCAATTTCAAGAGGGTGGCAACAGACAGAAAACTGCATCTGCCAGAAAGGAAGATGCAGGAACAACATGCACGGATGTTCAGAAGCTACCAAAAAAGTCAAAATGCTACCCAGTCCAATTCAATGTACAGTATTTTAAAGAGTTCTCATTTCTTTACTCTTCATGTGCTCAGAAACAAAGTTTGGGCAGTTTAGGTTTTCCCTAACATGTAGGAGAAAGTGGTCCTGAAAGAGACACAAAAGAGATGAAAAATGGTGTTACTATCATATTCCAACTTAATTTACTAGCTCTGTTCCTTTGCCTTTAACCAGGTGCCATTTAGTGGCAGATTCTTTTGCTGCTCTGGAGACATTCTTGTGTGTGTGTGCTGTGTTGTTTTCAGTTGTGACTCGTGACCAGCTCTTTGTGACTTCACGTCCATGGAGCTTTTCTGCCAGGAATAGTGGAGTGGTTTGCAAGTTCCTACTTGGGGTGCGCAAAGCACCTGGCATTCCCTGGTGGTCTCCCATCCAAGTACTACCCAGGGCCGACCCTGCTTAGCTACCAAAATCAGGCAAGATCAGATGTGCTTAGGGCATCTATTCATACATGTATGTAGGGCATACATATTCTTATGTATCACATCTATTCTAAGCTAAGGCAAAGAAGAAAAGCTAGCCCAGGGTTTTGAGGGAAAGGCTCTTTTTGTTATTAGAGTCTTTCAAAATAATATGAAGACAAGTCAAAAGGGAATTGCCACTAATAGCCAGTCAACTGACTGGTACAAAGCAGGCAACTGCATCTTCACTTCATTTTCATTTGTCCTTTGGAACTCACTGAAACAAGGTCCTCTGCTGGCCATCTGTGTAACTGCTTACAGATTTTAGGTCAGAGATAATAATGCACGTACAAGTCACAGCACAGCTTGGGGAAGTTACTTCTGGGTTATGGTTCTCACAATCCTCCAACATATTTTGGGTGCTGGAATTTTTTAAAAAAAAACTGAGTCCTGTGATGATTTGTGTATACTATCCATCTCTGAGTATATTCAGATGCAGTTTCCACCCCCCAAAAGGCTCTGTTTTAGATGAACATATACATGGAGGCTGTAATTCTGGTAATTATTGCTTGTTTTCAACAGACATGACTACCTCAAGTCCAGCACCCAAAATATGCTGCAGAATTCTGAAAACTGTAACCCAAGTAAATTTGTCCAACTGTGCTGTGGCTTGTACATACATTATTATCTCTCACCTAAACATTGTAAGCAATTATTATCATTCTTACCCTTGACGGAGGGCAAGTCTGTTGCGATCCAACCATGATTACCAGAATCACAGCCTCCATATAAAGAGAAGGTGGCCACAACATGTACTTGGTGGCAGAGGCCAACACAAATGGGAGTGAATTTCATCCATAAATATCTTCTTTGTTGTTTCTGGCTGTTCTTGTTACTAATGTTTTAAGCACTGGAAAAAGCCCAATGCATAATAATGAAGTGGCTGAAGGGTGGTGAATGTACAGCCATTGGACTGCAGCTCCCAGCCAGTGTGGCTGTATTGGCGGGGACCGACCAGAAATGCAATCCACAAACATCCGGTAGAAGTGGACTGATGTGGTCTCTGCCAGTTTCTCAAAGTAAAAAGACAATAAGGACAGTTTGCACACAGATTACACACCTGGGGTGAAGGAGGACTCTCTCTCTCACTGTCAGCTAGATTAAAAGAACTTTCCAAGATTTTGACGATCTCTTAAAGAAAGGTCTTGACTTATTGTTAATAATAACTGTGTGCAGTCACATCAATTCTGACTCATGGTGGCCCTTTCTAGGGGGTTTCCAGGTAGAGAATGCTCAGGAGTAATTTCCCATTCCCTTCTTCCCTGGGTTGCCCTGGGACTGTGCTGCTTTGCCCAAGGCTACGCAGGCTGGCTGTACTCACAGGAGGCCCACTGGAGAATCGAACTCCCAACCTCCGGCTCCACAGCCAGACACCTAAACTACTGACCTCTCCAGCCAGCTTTTGTCTTATTAACATAAACTCAGTGAGAATGAATGGTTTAGCTGGCATTCTTCCCACCGGTACAGGCAACGTTTCCTTCAGTCAAGCACCATAAGGTAGCAGAGGCAGGTCAAGTCTTTCAGGAAAGCTTTTCTGACCAGACTGAGCTTATAATGAAAAGCCTCCAAAAATTGAAAACCACCCTCTTTGGCTGACCATCTGCAGCAGGGCTGCTGCCACCCTCCCCACCCCCACCCGTCTGCTTCTGCTGCAGCCCCCTTCCGCCAAAAAGTGTCTTTAAATTGCTCTCCGCATGGCAGCTCTTGTTACCCTGCGGCTCCAGCGCAAAGGACGCTGGGAATTACTTCCCTCATAAATTCTACCGCCGCCTCTGCCTGCTGAAATAGTCTCCCACCACCTCCACCCACTTCCTGCTGCATCTGTTCCATATTAATTAGTGCAATTAATGTTGCTTTGGGCTCCTTTCACGACTGTTCCAGGCAGCTACTGGGGTTGTTGTGGCTGCTACTAGATCTTGATGGCGGGAATCAAAACAAGATGGGATGTGCTTTTGGATGCCATGGTCTGGCTCCTCAACAAGGCAACGGGCTTTCCAGGGCTCCTTGGAGAAGAATCTTTGCTAGATGCAGGAGATACCTGACAGACATGGAAGAAGCAAGGGACTCTCTTTTCCAGGCCTTATACGCACATTTGGTGCTACAGTGACCCCTCGCCTATCACGGGAGTTAGGGACCCAACCTGACCCGTGATAATTGAAAATCCGCAATATGCGGATGCAAATCGGGTTGGGCCTGGGGCGCCTAGCTGGGGTCTCTTGTACTTACCCCCAGACTGAAGCTGCACTGACAGGCCCTCCCCCCTTACCACAGACCTTTCCCCCCTTACCCCAGGGGTCTTTTTCATATACTGCAGTCCTGTGATATAGCGGGACCACAGTATATGAACAGCAAATGTGCAGGGGACCACTGTATTAGGGCAGGACTTTGAGGGCAGATGATTAAGGCCCCAAGCAAAAGGATGAGGACAAAGGGAATCAAGGAATATACCAAAGTGCTGAAAGAGCCTCTCCATCCAGGGCCAAACTGTGCAACTCTGAAAATCCTTCAGCCAGCATAGGTGGTGGCCATATGGCCCATTGAATTCTGGGAGCTGTAGTCCAAAAGACAAACACGTCCAAGTTCTACCTCCTCCTCCTCCTGCTGTCACTCACAGGTCATTAAAGCCTTCAAACCCTATAGGTGGGAAAGCTGGCAAGCAAAGAACTCTCATATTGTGATCTTTTTCAACAGTGCTTTGCCAGAAGAACGGGAACGCTGGGGCACTTGGGCTTTCTCCGCTTCCTGGTTCTAAGGACAAGCCATGGAAAGTGGGGGGTGGGGGACAACATTCTTACCCATTTGGACCTTTTCCCAGTCAAACATACAGAATGCAATTCAAGCCTATGTATGTCTACTCAAGCCACATGACAGCTTCTACGGCTGTCCATGACACAGTGGTTAAATATGCCTGTACTGCAGGTAAAACTGTGCTCACGACCTGGGGTTCAATCCCAGGTAGCAGGCTCAAGGTTGACTCAGCCTTCCATCCTTCCGAGGTCGGTAAAATGAGTACCCAGCTTGCTGAGGGGGGTGGTGGAATGTGTAGCCTGCACACTGTAATTAAAAACTGTAAACCACCCAGAGACTACAAGTGGTATGGGGCAGTATATAAGCAGAACACTTTTGCTTTTTAATTACCTTCTTGTTCTCAAATCACTGACTGAACAGAACACACAAAAAAGTTTGTGGAAAGGATGGGGAACTCGGCAGGCAGCACAACCTTTCTCTAGCTCTTTTCTGCACATGGACAGGAACCATGGTGTGTACAGGTTCCCGATGATTCATTAGAACACGTTTTCATGGGCAGAGATCATAGCAGAGCAACCAAGAATCAAGATGAACACATTAAAATCTGGGTGAGCTTTTGTCCAGGTTAAATATTAAAAGCCTTAGCCCTTTTCCCCTTTCCCCAGACCACTTCCTAAAGATCATGTAATACATTTCTTATTTGTCTCTTCAAACAAAAATGTGAAGGAAATCCATCAGCCTACCGTGAAACTCCACAAAGAAGAAACTTCCTCACTCTTAATGCCTTCTATGAGTCCCTATAGAAGAAAGGCCCATTATGAGGTCAGGGGCAAAGAAGGTTCCATAGCATTTATCAGCAGGCAGAGGTGTCAAGGTGGGCAAGGAGGCAGGTTACGAAGAAAACTACCTTGGGCCATGTCTGCTTGCATTCCTGCTTAGCCTCCATGCTGAGGGCACCTGGAGTGAGAGGATGAAGGCTGTTGAACCCAGTGGTCTGGTATATCAGCTCCTGCGGAGCTGGTTGCAAGCAATCCGGTAAGTTTATGATGACAGAATTCAGCTGATAACTGTGGTCTTCAAAGCATTTTGGATGTCTACTGTACAAGACATGATGAAGCTGGGTCCATTCTAGCAGAAATGCCTTCCTAGGTTGTGAGATACAGTATTTGTTATTTGGAGGGCCTCTTAGTCATTGAGTCTAGCTTCTCTCCTGAACAACTTAAAAGTTCCTCTGTGTCTTGGAGATGGACACAAGTTACATCCAGATCTACTAGTAGGTGTTTGGCTGGTAATTTGTACCAGCAGGGGATTTTTTTCCCCATTGCCTATGCGCTTAAAGTGCCGCTCCTCTCCACTTGCTGGGGCTATCAGCTTGCCTTCTTTATTTCCTCTAAGCGTGCTTGCCTATATGTGTGTACATGTATATAAGAAGACCTCTGTGAGCATATGAGATTTAGTACCCTCCTTTTGCTTCTTGCTCTGTTACTCACCACCACCACCACCACCCACCACTGGCTGCTGTTCCTTCCATCCTACCAATGATTATGTGCCCCAGCAGTTTTTCTCCTGAAATCAAATTCTTAGCCTCCGCCATGTATCGAAGTGCACCATTGTTCCTTTATTCTGCTAGTTCTATGGAGCCTAACCTGAATACCAATGGGAGCTTATATTTTCAGAAATGGGGGTGGGGTGCCCTCAAGAATCCTAGGTACAACTTGAAACCTCCCTGATAGTTGGTGTCACCTTCTTAAGCCTGTGGTGGCTCAGTGGACTAAGGCTCCGATAACTGTTGGCTGCAAAGTCGGCAGCTCGACAGTTCGAATCCCAGGTGCCACACAGCGGAGCGAGCTCCCGCTGATAATCCCAGCTCCTGCCAACCTAGCAGTTTGAAAGCATGTACAGTAAATGCAAGTAGATAAATAGGTACCGCTGTAAAAATCAGGAAGATAAAAGTGTTTCCTTGCAGCCATGCTGGCCACGTGGCCATGGGCTTGCACAACACTGGCTCTTTCGGCTTGAATACAGAGATGAGCAACGCCCCTAGAGTCAGACACGATTAGCACGCATGTGCGGGGGGAACCTTTACCTTTTACCTTAGAATCTTCTGTTTGAAAGAACTACCTACGATGCCTACCCTGATCTGCTCCACTTTCTGCAATCTGCCTAGGCAGGCATCATGACTTCAGCATCAAATCAGCCTTCCCCCAATCTCGCCCTCTTCAACTAACCTGCTGCTTAGAAGAGCTGGCTTGATAAAGAAGTCTAGATATTTAAAGTCATCTTCATCATCATGTGCCCTCAAGTCAATTCTGACTCATGGCAACTTTTTCAGTGTTTTTCAGCTAGAAAATTCATGGAAGTGCATTGCCATTCCCTTCTTCTGGGGTGCCCTGGGGTTGTACAGCTTGCCCAAAGCCACACAGGCTGGCTCTTTTACTGGGATGCACAGTGGGGACTCAAACTGCCAACCACTGGCTCCACAGCCAGATACCTAAACCACTAAGCTGTCCCACCAAAACTGTGCGCATATCTGGCTGATCCCAATCAAAGCAGTACCTGACCATGGATTGTGGATTCCCCACCCCCACCCCGCACGTGAGCTAAAACAGTTCTTGTTGGGTAGAATGCTATAGCTTATTTACACCAGTGTAACGGACGTGGCATAAATCACAGTAGCAAATTCTCTCAAGTGAACTACAGTAGTTCCCACTTGTATTCTTCATGGGGCATCACTTACCTGCCTGGGTGTGCAATGAGGAATACAAGCAGCAACTCACTCACTAGTGCCAACTGGCCATTTGCAATTTATATTATTCGTCCTGGCCAACAGGATTCTGTGCTTTGTTTTGTTTCACAGCTCACTCCAGTGATAGACATGGTTATTCTAATTTTAAAAAGGAAGGGCAGGGGCTACCAAAGATCCCAGAAGTTTGAAGTCTCCTTACCTTACCAATGGGGTTCCTTCCTTCTCCCTCAGTGAAACCGTCACACTGCTATTGCAGTTTGCTGAGCATCAGGCCCAGTGGCTACTCGACCACATCTCCAACAGTCACCTGCTGAAAACCCTGTGTCCATGCCTGGGATCCTTGATCAGGTCAGAGCTTCTACAAGGAACAAACTGGTTGGTTGGGGGTGGGTTGTGGGGGTGAAGGTCAGAAGAAGAAGGGAGGAAAGAACACATGATTTGCCAGCTCTCCTCCTACCAAGCACAGACAAACCTGGCCACAATGATTCATGGCCTGGTTGTGGTTGATTGGACTACTACAATGCACTCTGCATGGAGCTGGACTTGAAGACCATTGAAAAGCTTTGGCTGGTCTAGAATGCAGCCTCCTGATTTTTCCCCCTGGGAGTCATTTGGCTAGAGCATGCAACAGTCAATATGTACTACAGTGTTTAGACTGGTTGCCTCTGTGTTTGCAATTGTTTCTTAAGACCTAAACAAATGGAGTTTGAATTACCCAAAGGAGTGACGGCACCTCAGTGGATCTGCCCAGGCCTTAGGAATACCCCCCCCCCCGAAGCCTCATTCATATGCCCACCAGCAAAATCAATCAATGTGACAATGTTGGGCCCATCCTTGGGCAGACCCCTCCCTCAGGAAGTGTGTTTGGCTCCCTCCTGAAGGTTTTTAAATGGCTCCTTAAGACCTGGTTGTCTGGCTCTGTTTTGGATTGGAACTATTTTAGTTTGCTGATTGGTACCAGTCTGTAGTTGCTACTGATAAACAAATAAAGCAATGTTTGCATGGCAGGACACCGTGGAAAATTTCCAATGATGCTTCCAAGGATTGTTTCTGCATTTGAAGATCCATCCCATTATTATTCACTCTTCTAATGTGGTTTACAATTCCAAAAAGTCACCTTTCCAAGGAATCATCCTCTTGTTTTTTTCCTGGCCAATAGGAGGTTCCATTTTTGTACTTCTAGCAAGGAAGAGAAAGCAAGATCCTGGGTGCTGCTCCTTCCCTGGCCAATAAGTGCAACCACGCCACCACGCCACCAAATTAGGCTTGCCAAATTCCAACCTGTGTCCCTGAAACCTCAGGATGCTACTGAATGAGTGACTCTTAATCTGTTTTGTGAGGAGTCATCCCAGCATAATACAGATCACTAACCTTTGGTTTAAAAAAACAGTTGTTCTCTTTCCTTTGCACAGGACTCTTGTGTCCCATGGTGTGTCTTCCCTCTCCCCTGACTCCAAGAGGCAGGCGTTGGGTGGTTCACGCCTTCACTGCCCTATCATTTCACAACCATGCTTCCTTCGTTGTCTACCTAGCTCCCCAACACACACTCTTTTTTTTTTTTTGCAACTGTTGCTGAAATCTCTTTCCCCTGTGACATCCCCAGGGCAAATGCCTCAGCTGTAATCACAGGGGCAGCTTCTCCAGGTCTTCGGCTTTGGCCTTACCAACACAGAGAATGGAATGCAGCTATCCTGGCAGCCATATGTAGAATCAATCCTGATAGAGTGGAGTGGCAGCCATCTGGATCCCACACACACACACACCTCTGGATGGAGCCAGTAGCTCAAGTGCCCTTGCCTCACTTGTACAGTTGGTTCTCTGTAGGAATACATACTAGGTTAGCTCATATTGGTGGTTGGATTTACCAGCATCACAGTCAGAGGAGGAGAGGGTGGACAGGCCCAAGTCATTTTTTCTGCCTGAGGCTATTGACAAGATGGTGGCCAGTCCGCCAGTCTAAAAAAGAGAACCCGAAGCAACTGGTAGCTCGATCTTAATACTGGTGATGGGGAAGCATGATTCGCCTCTTGAAGGGATCAACTGTGTTCGTGGGGATGATTTCCTCAATATTCAACATTGGTCGCATTTTGCTTGTTTCAATTTGGGGGTCAACATAGAATGAATGCTCAGCTCACCACAAACCATGATACGGATGAAGGAAGACCAGCAGGTCGCAGCCTGAAAAGTTCCACTAGAGACCGGCATGAAGAAAATGGCACCAGTTCTTCTCCCTCCAGGAGAGAGGTGGGAAAGGGCGCCCCTCCGCCCTCTCAGTCCATCTACAGCTTGTTTGACAGCGATGGCCGGATGGACATCTTCCGCATGCGCAAGCTCGTCTACGAGAGAGGTACTAGCCACCCATGTAGATCCTGCTGATCTCCATGAGTGGGGGAGGGGGAGAGATCAAATGGGCTTCTCCTTTGTTAGGTGGGCTGATTTCCACACTTGTAAGCAGGTTGCTTGCCCAGGTTGTGGGAAACTGCAGGTCTCACTTTCCAGGGCTGAGCAGAGTTTTCATAGAGGTTGGTCTGGTTCATCATCACGACTAGTGTTCGGTCTCTCTGTGATGAGCCTGGAAGTTCTTGCACGCATTAAGCTGTCCATCTTCTCTGCTCTACTGGAAGCTGCACAGCTCATCTTGCAGACCGCATGGGCTAGCACTGGGCTGCAAAAGAGGCCACTTCTCTGCGTGGGAAAGGAGTGAGACAGGAAGGGCAAAGCTTCAGTTCTCCTCCCTGGCCATTTTTGTAGCTTCTGCTGCTGCTCTATCTGATACAGCGGGGCCACCAAAATAATTTGTGGCACCCTTCTGCCACTGGAAACAACTAGCACACCATTGAAATTTGGTGAGACCTTTCCTTTTGCCCTTCTAGGCTGATCCAGGCCAAGGTATCCAAGGCCCAGATCTTAAGTAGAATGGAGAGATTAAGCTGTTTTTTTTGGACTGACGCAGTTGATTCGACCATTTGGCATGAAAAGGCCAGACTGTAGAGGGGGATTACGTCATGGGGAGAGAAGGAGGCCGAGACAGGTTATGCTCAGCAATAGCCATAATATGCGCTCTGGGGCTACAAGGTCGCTTCAATCACGGGGACAGCAGGGAGTAGATGTTAAAGGTGCTGAGTAGATGAACCCATCAAGTCTGCTGTCTCAAATTTAGCAGATTTAATCCCCTCTTTAAGTTCGATCATGGCTCCAGATTTCATACGCATCAGTATGAAAAGGACGGTGTTATGGCCATTTTGGTTTTCCAATACAAGCTCTTGGGAAGGCTAGCGACCCAAATCCACAAACGAAAAATCAGATCTGGGGCACAAAGATCAGATCAGGCAGGACCTACGTCTCCACTAACCACGTTCAGATCTATCCCAAAATGCTAGATTAGCCTCTGAACAGAATGGTGCAGGATAAGAGGGGATCCATGCCCAGCCCTATAAGGAGACACACGGCATACTCTGTGGGACTGTGTGATGCCAGAGGATAGTTCGGGATTCTGCTGTAAGACAGAAACCACCACACTCGTCAACTGATTTCAGTGAGAACTGCAGTGGCTGTGAGAATCTTGCTGGGGTTCTCTTTGAACTCAGAGGGAGGAAAGCAACAATTGGTGACTGCTGGATAGATTGACAGTCAGCCCAGCCCGGAGAGGTCCTGCCCAGCCAAACCTACTAAAGGCAGCATGCAAGGTTGTGAAAACTCCAACAGGTCAACCATACATTCCTTGTCTTAAGGCACACATCCCATTGAAAGAAAGATCACCTGGAAGTTTCTCTTTGGCATGTACCCTGAGAAATCCACGACCGAAGAACGGAAGGAGCTGGACCA
>JAHTLZ010003468.1:13222522-13235587 GCA_023846285.1 Phrynocephalus versicolor | reverse complement strand
AATAAATTGCATTCCGATTCCGATTCCGATTCCGATTCCGATTCCGAGAAGGGAAGATACACTGAATATGCAATAATGGCAGGGAAAGTATAATTATGATGATGTACACTCCAGTATTCCTGCCAAGAAAACTCCATGGACATGGGGTCACGAAGAGTCGGTCACAACTCTAACGACGCAACACACACACCATCAAGTTGATTGCAATTGATGGCAACCTTTCCCAGGTTTTTCTAGATAACGAGTACTCTGAGATGGCTTATCCATCCCTTCTTCTGGAGACTTTTTATCCTCCCCAAGGCTATACAGGCTGACTCTTCTCCCAGGAGAACTGAAAGGATTGTAGGCCTAATATATGATGGACTGAAACAGTAAAAAGAAGCCACAAACATTCCTTTGCAAAACCTTCAGCAGAGCTACTGACGATGAAGCTTTTGGAAATCACTCACCCATAGGGTCATCCATAACTTGAAAAGGATTTGATGGTGTGTGGCTCCTATTAAAACAAATGCAACCATGCTTTGAACTGCCTCGAGAGCCAGACTGTTGTCAATGGAAGCCCCCCACACAACATGTCACTGTAGTCCAGACAGAGAGAGAGCTGGAACACTCTATGCTACAGCGCCTGCCTAAGCTTCAAACAGCCTGGATTCATCAAACAGTCCCAAGGATCTTGGGGTTTTCCATGGGAATCTCCTGCCAATCCACTCGAATTCCTCTCCATCAGAGTTGAAGAAACACTTGCAAGCAGTGCTTCCATTTGGCCCAGACTGTGACACCCTTTGGATGTGTAGCTCTCCTCTCATCTCTTACTGTCAGCAGAGGCTGATGACATGAAACTCCATTCCCCCCCCCCCCGCCACTGCAAACCCCTGGAACAAAGGTGACATAGAACTAAGTAGAAATTAGGATTCTGTACCAAGTTCAGTCAAAAGTCTAAATTGCAAAATGAATCAGATGGATTTGGACCAGGTTAAATGAGATTGAGATCAAAGTGGAATGGCCAAATTTAGCTCTAAAGCAAAATGAAGTGAATTTTCCAGATCCAGAGCTCAAATCAAATTGGGTTAGGGGACAAATTGTTTCCACCTATTAGAGTTCATTTGTCTTCTTAAGAGGGGCTAGTCTGAAGCTATCTTTCTGAAACGTGAAGCATTTACTGTCCTCTTTAGGTTGAAATCACATTGGAATGGAACACCAGTCTCTCCAAGCTGAATCAAGCCCTGGATTAGCTTCCAAATCAGATCCATTAGGATGCACAGCTATAACGACTTTCTAAAAATGGCCATTTAGGTAAAACCCAAACCACAGTCAAGCAGCCCTATCTGTATCCATTTACAGTTGCCTATCTGAGAGAGACCACAGCCAGTAGTCACACCCCAACTGGGAGGGTCTCAACGTGCAGATGCAAGTTCAGTACTTTAAAAATCCCACCATCCAGATCATTGTTTACAGCTCGATGGCCAAAATCCTGTTGTGTAACATATTTATTTTATTTTATTGGTTGGTTGGTTGGTTGTCTTGATTTATATACCATACCATGGCCACTCTGGGCAGTTTGCAAAAATGTCAATATAAATGATACCATATACAATATCTAAAAATAAAACAACATAGTAAAAGCATAATTAAATCAGAAAACAAACAGTAATGAAGATCAAATATACCTTGGGGACTGAAAAGAGGTGGATTTAATTGTCAGTCAATCCTAAGTTTTGGCCCATATTTTGCTGGTAGATAAAATGCCCTTGCAGTGATTCAGGATGGGGGGAGCACACAAACTGGCTTGGTGCATACTTTTATACCCCCAAGAACTGCAGTGGGGGCTGTATTTACTAGAAAGGAATGGAAAGAAACACATGATTTTTCCTATGTTACACAACAGAATTCTGGTCAATAGCTTTTGCCATGGCATTCTTACACCTCTTTCCCCGATACTTTCCTGGACACTCCGGGATTTTAATTGAGGCAGTGATCAGGGACATCCATCATTTATACACCAATTTATATACCACTATCACAGAGTTTCTCCTCCCAAAGAATCCTTAGAATTGCCGTTTGCTTATTAAGTGTTCTCTTCTAGAGAGCCACAGCTCTCCAGCAACACCACTACCACCACCCCACATACAACCTGGGAATAACCATGAAACATGGGCCGGTGAATCTGTTCAGGGGCTATAGGTCTGTTGCAGAACAGGGTTCCTGCCAATACACCCCAAAGTGCCTTATTCACTGAAGAATCCAAGCCATTCAAGGAGCAATGCTTCTGTTTCGGAGACAGAAGAGCGCCCATTAGCCCAGGCACCTCACGCTTTAAATCCACAACCAGGATGTTCCCCCACTGCCGCTGCAATACCTCCTGTGGCTTTTCTTCCTCTCTTATAGGCGTGACGGGCTGGTGAAGCTGCTTTACCTCCGAGACATTCTCGTCACGTACGTGGCCTTCCACCAAGGTGAGAAAACCACTGTATGGTACCTGCTTCCAGGAATCTTGACTGATGGCATCGGGCCAGTGCCTGCCCGTTTCCGTGCTCCTCCATTCACCTCCATTCCCGACACTTCACCGCCCGACCCATTCATCACTTATATCGTGCTTTTAATTTGCCAAGTCCTTTTCAACCCAAAGAGTTTCTCAGAGAAAGGTGTGGGGACTTTTCTCAAGGAGGCTTCCAGGGGGATTAAACAGGACTTGCTTCCAGAAGTCGCCCGTGAACATCCCAGCAAGAAACATCAGGTCAAGGAGGGGATATCGTCAGGCACATTTTGGCACAACGAGAGCACACTCTGGCCACCCCTCCTATTAGGCTGAGTGGGGTGACTATTTTAAAGGGGGCAGATGGCGGGAAGAACAAAGAGTTGTGATAGCTGGCACCTTTGCCTGTCCTAATGTACGCTGATTGCATTGAAACCTTAATCCCTTCATCACAATACAATGACTCGCACCTATTCTCCTGCATAGGAAAAGCTTCCTCTTTCCCACAACTTGAAAACCCCCACAGTCTCACTCACTCTATACCCCAGGGCACAGAGAGAACTCTGAGCTCCCTGAGCTCCTTGCCCTCTGAAGATGCCGTACACAGAGTCTAGTGTGGCCCCACTATCATAACTGCGAAAGGTAGTCCTGGTAGTTACTACTACCTCTGTATCACTGATAATCACGCTTGTGAGTGAGTCTCGCTCTTATTTATCTCTGTTTGCCAGCTGACTCTAATTCTCTAGTACTTGTTCCTGATGAATCCCTGATTTATCTTTAATTAAGAGGCAGTGGTGGCCCAACATCTCCTGCCGCCTGAGGTGGGAGGAGAAGCACACCCACCCACCCACCCATTATTACTCCTCCAATCCCTAGATCACCCCACCAATCATGACGAGGGGTTGGGCTGGAATGGCCACACAAAGACTACAGCAGGGCTCCTATACCTTTAACCATGACAGCAGCCATTAGAAGTGCAGGAACCCTGGACTCTTCTGCATGTGGCCACCCCTGGGGTGAATTTAGACACCCGTGTCCTTATTTCATATGGCATAAATATGGAATTAATAGATACAGTGTTTATTTCACATGGCATAACAGAATACAGCATGATTGCACATTTCAATGTTATTTCTGTTTTCCCCCCTCTTTTTTCTTGATGGGAAATCCTTGTGAGGTGAAAATGTGTAGACCATTTAGCTGTAACAAGTCACTTTGCCCGGGAGGCACCACGAGGAGGCTAGTGCACATTGCACCCCACCACCTGTGGTATAAACAAGGGGTTCCCTGTGAAATGCTCTGAAGAGGATCCTCATTAAATGTAATGTCCGTGCTTTTACTGGTTTTTTTTTCTACACACCCATTCCGACATAGCTCACCAAGCCATCATGTGGGTGCTTGACAGTGCTTTCATCTTGAGGGGCTCAAATTTGGGGTGGCGGTTCAGGCCCCTTTTCCTCCCTGTTTCTGGTTGGTTTCTCCTTCTCTCTCTCCCCACCCCCCACCCCCAACCCTTTCTTTTCGGCAGACATTGGCTATTGCCACGGCATGAATGACTTTGCCAGCCGCTTCCTGGAGACCCTGGACAACGAGACGGAGGCCTTCTGGTGCTTTGTGGGACACATGAGGCGCTCGGCCTGGAGCTTCACTACGATGGGCGTGCGCCGCAAAAAACGTGAGAGGGTGGAGAAGAGAAGGGGGGGCGAGAGACCAATGGGACATTTGTAGAACATAAGAACCTAAGAACAGCCTTGCTGGAACAGGCCACAACCCATCCAGTCCAGCATTCTATCTCACACAGTGGCTCACCATTTGCTTCAGAGCAGACCCACTAGTTGGAAATCATGTTGTGTCTGATCCAAATGTCCCGTATCTCATCCAGTTTTAAAGTTGGGGACAGAAGGAAGGAAGAGTTTTGTAAGTTTTTCAGTGACCGCAAATTGCTTTAATTAGCTAGTGCCTGGGATTGGACAATTTTCAGAGCTGTTCTGCAAACATGTTCAAGACATGCATGTGCGGGTGTTCTGTGTTGTTAAAGCAAAGTGTTCTGCTTATATACCGCCCCATACCACTTCAAGTAGTCTCTGGGTGGTTTACAGTTTAATTATGCAGGCTACACGTCTAACACATAAGTCAGAAGCAACTTATTGTGACCATTAGAAGGTTTTCAACATAAGTGGGATCTTTAAGGAGTGGTTTGACCACTGATTTTCTGTGGCCAAGTGAGGTTTCAAACTCCAGGGTCCTAGTCCATCACTCTATCTAATACACCACGCCAACACACTGGGAATCTTTAAAGGACATGTATGCCTTAAATGAAATAATAAGGCAAAGGCTTAGTACAGTGGACCCTTGTATAACAAACAGCTTGTATAACATAAAATCTGTACAACATAAAAAATTCCGGAGATAGGGGAAATTTGCTTAACATAATCGCCTATGGGGAAAATCTGTACAACATAAAATGGGATTACTCCATTTTCAATGCATTCCTATGGGAATTTGTATAAAGGAAAATTTGCTTAACATAATTTCATTTGGAACGAATTAATTCCTTTATACAAGGTACCACTGTACATTAATGAAGGTGTGGCACCTAAAACTAAATACATAGATAGGCAGCCAAGCAGAGGCACAGGGGAAGAAATATAACACTGTAACTAGTGGGTGACCCAAGATTTTGCTTGCTAGAAATTAGATCTGAAATACAAATTACAAAAACAGGCAGTAGCTGCACACTCCGTAACAGTCCACTGTCCAGGTGAAAGCACTCACTCTGACTTCTCCTGAAATATAATAGGTCTTGCTCGTCTTTTTCTTCCTGGGCAGGGAAAGAGAAGATGGGAGGTGGACAGTTACTAAGCAACCAGGGAAGTGATCAGAAGAATGCTGAATCTTATGCAGCAACTGTAGCTGCACTGTCTCCCAGTCTGCTGCAATGTGTACAAGGCCTTGAAAGGCAGGACAGTACCTGTAGACAAGGGCTAGGCACAGGAAAAGGAGAAGATTCCATGGCAGGGCAAGCTAAGCACTGCAACTTGTGCAAATGACGCTGATGCACCAAATATTTGCATCATTTCTCTGTTTGCAAACAAGCCTCTTTTATGCTGCCATTGTGACAAACGCTAACGTGCATCGATGATTCTGAGTTTGGAAAGTTCTCCTGTTGACTATGAACTCTAGAGTTCCCTATCTAGCATAGCAATGGGGGGATTCTTGGCAGTGTAGTTACAAGATGGCTTTGGTTGGGATTAGAGGTGACAACAAAAGGAGTTTGGGGTGAGCGATGGCTATAAGAAGGCCTCCTCTTCTCACCCTGCATCCGTACAGAAATCTGCGAGGAGGTTCTGAGACACGTGGACCCAGAACTCTACAACCATATAGAGAGCGTATCTAAGGAAAAGCTGCTTTTCTGCCTTAGGTAAGAAAAAGGCAAACACCATCTTTTCCTCCTCTGATTGTGTTTTTATTATCTGTTTTTATTGTTGTGAGCCGCCCAGAGTTCCCCTGTGGGAAGATGGGCGGGATACAAGACTAATAAATAAATAATAATAAATAAATAATACCTACCTTCCTCCTCTTCCTATTCAAGGTAGGAAAAGGAGCACTATGAAACTGCCCATGGAAGCTGCTCTGGAAAAACTCTGTTAGCCTTAATTTGAGAATTGTTTCACTACTTAACAGCATCGATATTCACAAATGACACATTAGTAACATTTGCACTGTAAATGTGTTTTGAAAAAAATTAAGTGCTGAAAAATGGTCATCACCATCCATAACTGTTCCCCAAATGTAGCACATTAAAATAACACAAAAATGTTTCGTGCTGCTCAACCCACTGTTGTCAATTACCAGCAGGTCGGCCTCGATTAGTCCTAGTAGCCAGGATAATGAGAGATATTGGGATTTGGGAGCCCAGCAACAGCTGGAGGGCCACATGTTGCCCATTCTTGATTTGAACACCCTCTTTGATAGGCTTTGTTTGAAAATGTCTAATGAATAGATGGGCAATAAATTATTTTAGCACATTGTTTCCAAGTTCGGAACGCAGCAGTATGGTTCTCAGCAACCAAGTAAAGTAGGCTTTCCCGGCCTTGATACGTCAGAAGTTATTGGACCCAGTGTCCCATTATCAACAACTATTGAAATGCTCACTGTCAATAATAAGCTGCCTAGATGCCCTAATCTCGACTGACCTCGGAAGCTAAGCAGGGTCGGCCCTGGTTAGTATTTGGATGGGAGACCACCAAAGAATCCCAGGTGCTATAGGTGCCTGGAGTAGGAACTAGCAAACAACTGCAGTATTCCTGCCAAGAAAACTCCATGGACATGGGGTCACAAAGAGTCCGTCACAACTGTAACACAACACAACACAACACACACACACACACACACACACACACACAGAGGGAGAGAGAGAGAGAGTCAATAATGGAAATTATAGTCCAACACTAAAAGTGTATCCAAAATTCAGAAGGTTGCTTGTAGAGGAAACCAAAATCTGTAGCTAGAAAAAGCTTCATTTTGTGACTCATAAAAGGAAACTTTTTTTAGAGAGTCCAACACAAAGCAGCCAAATTGCTGACTCGTGTTGGTTACAGAGATCACATAACCCACAGCAGCTTCACTGGCCACCAATCCATTTCCTAGCATACTTCAAAATGCTGGCTCTAAAGCCCTGAATGGCTTGGGTCTGAGCTATCTCAAGGAACACACCTCCCTTGATGAGCCTGCCCAAGTCTTAAAAACATCAGGAGAGACCTTTATCTCAGTCCTCCACCCACCCAACCCACCTTTGCAGGAGTGTCTGATGTAAATGCAGGAGAGGTCCTTCTCTGTCGTTGCTCCCAGACGTTGGAACTCCTTCCCACAGGAGGCCAGGCTGGCCCCATTTTTGCTAGCATTTTGAAAGTGTGTGTGTGTTGCGTCATTACAGTCATGACCAACTCTTTGTGACCCCATGTCCATGGAGTTTTCTTGGCAGGAATACTGGAGTGGTTTGCCACTTCCTACTCCAGGCACCTACAACACCTGGTATTCCCTGGTGGTCTCCCATCCAAGTACTAACCAGGGCCGACCCTGCTTAGCTTCCAAAATCAGGCGAGATTGGATGTGAAGACTTTTCAGGCAAGCTTTCAAGCTGAGTGAGTAGCTGCCTGAGTGGGGCTTTTAAATGGTCTGTTGTACCTTACAGCTTTGAATATGCTTTGGTGTTGCTTATTTTGTATGGCACTGGTTTGATATTGTCTTTTAATGATGTAATCTGACTTGGGTCATTTTTAGGAGGAAGACAAGGCAAAATATTTTAACAGATAAACAAACCAACCAACCAATAACATGAAAATTAATGCATTTTAAATATTGTCTTGGCAATATTATTCTGCACAGTCAACATCTATGGGCGCTTTTACACAACCTCTAAGATCCGCTGGCAACTTAAATTCAGACCAGAGATCTTTGGGGTTTGCTCCTCTTGCTGTGTTCCCACCCCTCCGCACTCCCTTGCTCCTGTCTGCGTGAGGGGAGGGAGAAAAAAAAAGAGAGAAAAAATCCAGGCTTACCTCCGCTCTGCTGTGGGGAGCTGCCCCGGGAAGCATTCCAGTCTCCTAAAGGGGGGGGCAAAAAACAAACAAACCAAACAGAAGACAGGAGAGCCTGGCACTCACAGCTTTGCAATCCGCATCAGAAATTTTTCACCTTCGGAGACCAGGTACTTGGAAAATGCACTGGGACGCCCACCTAATTTTTTTTTAAGTCCAGAGCTGGTGGGAAAACAATTTTAAGCTCCGCATCTGGGAGCCCTTTGCCTCGGATTTTGGGGCCGTGTAAAAGCGCCCATATTATGTCTTTGAGATTTTTTTTTAAAAAACCTAGTAACTACTCATAAACTCCTCAGGAAATATTGGCCTTCCCTTTCTTCCAGAATTAATCTTTCCTGAGGGAGTCCTCTCAACTTTGCTGGCTATACCCCCACCACCAGCCTTTCCATCAAAGATTTAAAAAGATGGGTAGCACTTCAGCCTGCTTGAAAAGAATAAGGCTGAAAGTAGAAACCCTATCTTCTACATCCAGTGAAAATGAATGGCCTTTCAAGAGACATCTCACCTGAGGCAAGGCAGATGCTTGGGCTGAAATGCTTCTTGGTACCCGCAATAGCTATGGCGACCAGAGGTCCTCATTTAGAACAGGTTGCCTTTCACTTGAAGGACAGCCAGATGGAAATCCATGTTTTGAAAGTGTCCTCCACTTGAAGGTCTAATGTGAAGAAAATGTGAACCAAAAGGAGGAACATCAGATACCTTTAAACTCCCTCCCCAGGTAGTACTTTTATAAGCCATCCCACCCACCAACCCACCACTAAAGCCATTTAAAAAGGTGTACTATGGCACACAAAATGTGCATGTTTTTGAGATTAACATCTCTTCATCAGAGAAAATGTTAGCAAGGCCTGGACAGCGGACTTACTGCAGCAGGCAAACCAGCCTCCTGGTCACGGCCTTCTCCACTCGGATGAAACACACATTAAATGTGCTTCAGCTATCAAAATGGTGTCTGATCATTTGCATTTATCTGTATAAACAAGCTCATGCAATTTTATGTAAATCAGTGTCTGACTACCCTAGATATTACCAAGAAGGCTTTCGCAAAGGGGCTACAGTGGTCTCTGTAAGAAAGTTGGCTTTGTGTTAGCGCTTGGAGACAAAATCAGAACTTGGAAATGTTACTCTTTAGATGGCAGTTCCTACTGGCTGCAGCAGTTGGGATATTTGTGGAGTAAAACTGAAAAAAAGCTAATATTTCTAACTCGTAGAAAAGTTATGGGGCCCTTTTTCATATTTCCTTTGGGGGTTCTGCACAGGTGGCTACTGTTGCTTTTCCAGAAGGATTTAGACCACCCAGATGCCGTGAGAGTCCTAGAGATCAGTGCCTTGGAATCAGAGAAGATGAATTTTGGAGCGTGGATATGGCTGACTCGCAAGGAAGGTGAGCCCTTTCCTCTTTTTGCCAAAGAGACTCGCTGTTCCTGAAGCCGTATACTAAAGAGAGTCTGAAGTGATCCCTACTTCTGCTGAGGATTATGCCCCAGGGACCCAACTCGTGCAAAAGAGCTTTCCAGAATTCCCTTAAAACTCCTCCACCACAAATCCATGTGAGTGAGTGAGAAGCCATTCCTCTGCCTAAGGGTAGAAACACTCGTCATATAGCTAACTTTCGTTAGAGCTGGAAGTAGAGATGGGCACGAAACGAACAATTTTTGTTACCATTTTCGTTTTTTGTTTCGTTATGCAACGAAACGACAAACGAATTTTGTCTCTAAAATGAAATGAAACGAACAGAAACACCGGAAATTTTGTCATGCATTTCATTTTTGTTATGGCAATACAAGTGAATTGCTTTTTTAAAAAAATCACAAAAATCACAAAAAAATGAAATAAATGGAAACGAAATGGTAACAAAACGAACAAAAAAATTGATTTTTTTGCAAAAATTCGCAAGAAACGGAAACGAAATGAAACGGACCCCCTAAACGACAAACGACAAACAAAATACCATTTTTTTTATTTGTGCCCATCTCTAGCTGGAAGAATGTCCGTGTTAGAAAGGCAGTGGGTTCAGGCACACTTTCATGTTTGGAAAAGAGCCACCCTAAGGGCCTTTGGGCAAGGTGTACAGCCCCATGGCACCCCAGAAGAAGGGAATGGCAATGCAAGTTGCCATAAGTCAGAATTGACTTGAGGGCACATGATGATGAAGATGACTTGAAAAATCTACACTTCTTTATCAAGCCAGCTCTTCTAAGCAGCAGGTTAGTTGAAGGGGGTGAGATTGGGGGAAGGCTGATTTGATGCTGAAGTCATGATGCCTGCCAAGGCAGAGTGCAGAAAGTGGAGCAGATCAGGATAGGCATGGTAGGTAGTTCTTTCAAACAGAAGATTCTAAGGTAAAAGGGTAAGGTTCCCCCCCACATGCGTGCTAGTCGTGTCCGACTCTAGGGGCAGTGTTCATCTCTGTATTCAAGCCAAAGAGCCAGTGTTGTGCAAGTCCACGGGCACCTGGCCGACATGGCTGCAAGGAAACACTGTTTTACCTTCCCGGTTTTTTTTTATGATGATACCTATTTATCTACTTGCATTTTACATGCTTTCGAACTGCTAGGTTGGCAAATATTCCCAATCTCTTGTCCCCTAATGGATTTCTACTGGACCACATTTTGTTACCTGAGTCATGGTGTGAGGGAAACATACATGCCATCTTCTCTGCCCATAGGTGAGAAGGCACCAGACCCATTCACAACTGTGGAGCGGGATGAGATCACATTTGAGGTTCTACTTTGCATTGCTGTTCTTATCCAGAATAGGAAGCTGCTGCTGCAGTACCATGACGTCAATGACTTTTTCCTATTTGCAGAGAGGTGGGTAAAGCAGCCAAGAGAGTCAACCAGTCGGCATATTTGTTTTCTTCTTAAATAACAAAGCCATATGGAACCATGGTTCGAATGCTGGGCTTTTAGGTTCAAGTCCTAGGACTGGTGGGTTACCTTTCAGTTTATAAAAGTACATAGCAGTTTCAGAAGTGCTTGTTAAGGCTGCCACGAGATCAGCATATTTCACCTTAGAATCATTAACTGTAGGATGTTGAACATTCCTTATGAATGTTGTCAGGAAACTCTGGTTGGATAAAAGCCTAGTTTGTACCTAGTCTAGCACCTTGTTCCCAAACGGGTCCAGCCAAACCCTTTGCTGATCCAACGCAGAGAGAGAGAGAGAGAGAGAGAGAGAGAGAGAGAGAGATTGTGGTTCTGGGTGGTCTCTGCCATGCATCGTGCTTGACTTTATGGTGCTAATGTTGTCACAGGCTGCAGGGTAGGCTTCAGCTGAACAGCTTACATGGGACAGAGTGGCTATGAGCTACCGGTTCCAGGGAAGGAGGAAGCAACGCACTATGAAGAATAGCCCCAAAGGAGAGGAATGGTCTGGGGTGCACTCCTGAAAGAGGAAAGGATGTCATAAGCTCTTTGGAAACCAACCTCTAATGGGACTATCAACATTGTCATCTGAGCATTCTGTCAAGGCCTCTTATAATGAATAAACAGAATTCTCTCTGGACACTCTTCCACCTAACAGCCTGCGCTCCTTATGTATGCAAGTGTCATGCTTGTGATGGCTGAACTCCATCCCTCCCACCCACACCTACTCACTGACTGTACTGTTAAAGAAGAGGTGGGGAACATACAGTCCATAGCCAAAATCTGCTGAAAGCGAAACTAATTGAAAATGGTATCTTCCACCTTTCTTTTCCCTTCTGGAAGGGACACTCTATTCTTCACACTGGCAGAAATCTGTGACTCAAGAGAATGCTCTGGCATAGGAAGCTGCCAGACTTACCACTGAGAGGCTGACTGCATGGGCTTTTAGGTCCATGGAAGCAAGCCGTATGAGTACACCAAGGAACAGATGTTGGATCAGACCATTTAGTTCCACAGGGTGAAACAAAAGGTGAACTTTAAATTAGAGGTCTTGCCACTAACTTCCCTCAGACCAAAAAAGCTACTTGGATGAGTAGCGAAACGCTTTGATCCCACAAAAGAAGTCCAGTTGCCATGACTCAACTTCCCAGTAACCTCAGCTGGACGACTGAAAATTTCCACAGACAAGCCTTTGTGGACTGAAGTCGGCTGCCATGCCCAAAGACTTAAGCCACATAAAGCACTTGGTGGGGAGCGGGGGTCGAGGTGTGTGTATGTGTTTGGGGGGGGGGGAGAGAATGAAACCAGGAAGGTCAGGGAGTTTCCAAGTGAGAAGAGTCACCACACCCCATATCCATGCTTTGGGGGGGGGGGAGATATGGGGTGTTCACAGAGGTTGAGGAAGAAGAGAAGCGTCAAGAACTAAAGAAGCAGCAATATTAGTGTTGCAAGGGCCAACACAGTGCCCCAGTGAGGAAGCAAATGAAAAATGAGGCCTCTCAGAAATGCCCGTGGAACATGGCAGAGTCTCCCCAACATTACTGCCATTTTGTCACTGCTGTTATCACAGCCCCCAAGGCAGTGGCACCATTTAGGGACAGGCAGGTGCACAAACTCATTCTTCCCAGGCTCCAGAAGGCAACATCCTCCAGTGCCAGAACCGAGGCCTGCTTAGTTACAGGGTAGGATACCGCCTCATTCTTTCTTTCCACAGCAGGCAGCATTAGTTACTGAGGGAACAGCCAGAAGAGGGTCTCTCTCTCTCTCTCTCTCTCTCTTTCTCTCTTTCTCTCTGATATAACAAACGGCCTCATGCCACCCGCTTTCCCCTCTTTAATGCTGCTTTATTACAGCAGTGAGTTCAGGCGCAGGTGACGGTGCCATAAACCGAGCTCGGGCGCTGGCAGAGAAGCCATTTATTAAAGCGAGTGAAGGCAAAGCAAACATTAAGAAGGGCAAGGGGAGATTACAGGCAGAGAAGTTTCTCACAAAAAAGATGCAACACATGCTATAACATCCGGCCGAGGCTCTTTCCTGTGGAAAGCTCAGTCCTGTGACTTCAAGGAACATTTGTCTTGGTGTGTGTGTGTGTGTGTGTGTGTGTGTGTGTGTGTGTGTGTGTGTG
>JAHTLZ010003468.1:13090992-13213735 GCA_023846285.1 Phrynocephalus versicolor | reverse complement strand
GTCAATCCGAGTCTGAAGGAACGTAACCTCACGTCCTTGTGGGGTCAGTCCGAGTTCAAAGGAACGGAACCTCACATCCTTGTGGGGTCAATCCGGGATCACCCCGACCACGCCCCCTGAACTGCGCTCCAAGCAAGGTGAGAGATTCCCATCCTGGAGTTCGGGAATCTTTTCAATCCACTTCTTGATCCGTGTTGAAAACCGATTTCAACACGGAGGCAAGTTCACCTCGGCTTGAGGAAGGACGTGAAGTAACCACCATAGGCCCTTCTTGGAAGAAACCACAATGAACTGTGGTTATTTGGTGTGGAATTGTTGCCTGTCTGATCTCTCTGCCTGCACATCCCAGAATAAAGGGTCTTCCACCACCACCCTCTTTTACCTTCACAACCACCTGGTAAGAGAGAGTGACTGGCCCAAGATCACCTAATCAGTTTTGTGGCTGAGTCTGAATAGGGATTTGAACCAGTCTGCGTCTCACATTCTAATGACTACAGCAACAGCACTGCCGTCTGTGCTACCCTGCAGGAGACTGGAGTAACACCCATCAGCTTCCCTCACTTCTGGACCACAGATGGCGGTGCACAAGGCAGGCTTTGAGACGCACACACTGGCATCTGACTAGATCTCTCGTTGCGGATGCTTAGGGGATGATTTCAGTTCATTTTTAGTGCTCAAGGACTAAGGAAACACAACCTGTATGTGTCCAGAGGACTAGCAAAAGGGCTTAGACCACGCCACTATCCCAGGGGAAACACGCTGGGAATACGTCTCCAGCTCTCTTGCTGCCTGTCTCTCTCTCACCAGCTCACGCAACAATATTCACAAATTCTCCCCAGATGTTTTCTGACTTTAAAGATGCACACAGATGACCTTATGCTCCGTCTGCTTCTAAAGAAAATAAAAACCCTCTAAACTTGCCTCCCAATCTGCTGCTCATACAATGACCATACTAGCTGGGGCTGTTGGGAGTTGTAGTCAGACGTTTGAAGGGCAACGGGTGGGAGAAGGTTGCTTTATAGTTTCTCAGGAAATTTGGGTTTATGAGCCTTGCTGGAAGGATTCTGTCACACTGAGATATGGAACAAAAAAAGTGGTGTCTTAAAAGCCTCACCCCCAAAACACAAGCCTTTTCACACGACCCCTAAGATCTGCTGGCCACTTAAATTCGGACCAGAGATCTTAGGGGTTTGTCGCTGTTCCTGCGTTCCCACCCCCTCTGCACTCCTGGCTGCTGGTTGCGAGACGGGAGGGAGAAAAAAAGGAAGAAAAGAATGCCGCTCACCTCCGTTCTACCTTCCTGGCACTGCATTCAGATCTCTTAAAGGGGCAGGGGGCAAAAAAAGAACAAACAGAAGCATGGAGAGCCCGGCAGTCACTACATTATATCCGCATCAGGAATTTTCATCTCCGGAGAGCAGGTACCTGAAAAGTGCACTAGGACACGCTTAGGTGGGCGTGGTCGCACTTAATTATCTGTAAACTCCGGAGCTGGTGGGGAAACAATTTTAGGCTCCCGAGCTGGGAGCCATTTGCGGCGGAGTTTAGGGGTCGTGTACAAATAGTTCCCTGAGCTCCTTGCCTTCTGAAGATGTCAGCCACAGAGTCTGGTTAAACATCAGAAAGAAAAACTTCCAGAACACAGCCGAACAGTCCAAAAAACTTGCAAGAACTATCAGGCTCAATTGTGTTGTGTCTCTCCTGCCGGACCTTGCCTAGGCTTCCTTTTCAATTGGGGCAGGAGTTATTCTGTGCAGATTCTCAGTCATCCAGGTGAGTTTATCTCGAAGTTGAACCATGGCAACTGGACTTCTTTTCTTGAGAGAACAAAACGTTTCGCTGCTCATCCAAACAGCTTCATCAGTCTGTTTTGCAAGTTATGTTTTTTACATATGGTTCTTGTTGCATGCACTTTAAAAATGTGCGTTCTCCTTGTGGGCTTAAAGGAGGCTCGCGACTTCTCTTGGATCTTTTATCATGTACTTTTTCAAAATGCACACACCATTTTAAAAAAAGTATTTTATTTTTGGGGTCGGCGTGGTTTCGGAGGCAGGCGGATGCGCCTCGCCTCGCCTCCCCCGAGAACTAGGAATCCCAATGGCATCGTAACCCACCTGGAAAGCCCGAGGGCGACCCGAAAAGACCGTCGGGGCAGCTGTCTGCTGCAAGTTTATCCCCATCCGTCACTGGCGACGCCTTGCAAGAGTTAATGACGGCGGCATCCAGATTGGAGGGCGCCGCTCGAAACGACCGTGACCATTGCATTGCCATAGCAACATCTTCCCTATCCAACCTCCACCCACCACCCACCAGCCGCCCCAAAATAAATCGGAAGGCTCGGATCTTCCCTCTTTCCCAAAAGCAAACGCATCCGGAAGCGATTTAAGCTGGAAAGAAAGGAGAAGGCAGCAGGGCCTGCGGGTGGGCAGGCCGTGGATGGGCTGCAGAAAATAAATAAACGAATAAATAAACAGGAGCGCTTTTTGAACGGCAAGCAAAATCACATTCACCTGGAGATAACATTAGAAGTTATTCTCTCTCTCTCTCTCTCTCTTAATGCCAATCTTTGAGTGCAGGAGAAGATTGTTCGCAACAGATTAACTCAGTCTTTAATTCTCCTAGCTTTGGTTCTTAAGGTGCTGGTCTTCTATGTGTGTTCTCCCTGCGCAGGAATGAGGGTCAAATGACGACTGCCTAGAGAGTCTTGTGCCGGGCTGCCACACAAACACTCTAATGATTTTGCTGTCTGAGGTGGGGCAAGGTATGCTCCCTCCCCCACTGTAATCCAAGTTCATTCATGACAGCCATCATCAGGCAAACCAGAGAATATACAGTAAAGCATCATACAGTATCCCATGTTCCATTTTCTAAACGTCCCATGTATCAGCATGGTAATTCTACTAATCATTGCCTTAAATTTGTTCAATTGAAAACCCAGTCTAGTTAGCTTTATTTTATGGGGTGGTTTTTAAAATTGCATTTACAGTATGTTCTGCCTTTCCTCCAGTAAACTCAAGGTGGCACACATGGCTGTTTCCCTCCCTCCCTTATTTTCACAACCCATGGATGAGGACGCAGAAGACTGCCTATTAATTCCTGTTCAGATGGTCGCAGTTCCTGCACCTCCATGGCTGACACACAGAAAGAGGATAGAAGAAGACAGAAATACCAAAACAACAAGAATTGATAGGAAAATGTTTGGAAGTTGCAGAAAGGAACATGCTGTTGGAAAAATTAAAGGACCAACCAACAGAGAAAGCAGGAGAAAGCTGGGACCTGTTCTACAAAGGAATCTGCAAGAAGTTATGAAAGAGAATTAGAAAAAAGCAGGGAAGAGCCTAATAGAAATAGATGAGGATGACAATGATAAAGAGCAACAAGCAATTGAACAGGGCTAATTCAGTATACAGTATAAGCAATATGCTTAAGTACAGATGTAAAAAAGAATGAAATTGTACTCCCTCTTTTTTCTGTTCTCTTGCCTCTTTTTGTCTCTTTCCCTTCTCCTTATTACTTCCCTTTTCTTTGATTTAATTTAATTTTTTTAAAAAAAACAGGGGAGGGGGATGGTATAGAAGAGAGCTTGTCTTCCTGCTTGCCTTCACACCCGAGAAAGCTTCACCCACTTTTTGTTGCTCTGATAAAGACACAGGAGATGGGCTGTTAAGAGGCAGCCTCTACCCAGCGCTCAAGCTGTCGACGCCTCCCTCTGGGTCGCCTGGCATGGTGGCCCACCTTGCGATTGCACTCCAAGAAGCTCTGGAAGGAACTAATGCTACTGTTGCCACTGCCCGCTGTGTAAACGAGGGGAAGCATCCTATTGCTTTTTAATTGAAATGGATGTTGCATAGCCATGTGCAAGGGAGGCAATGACTGGTGTAATGGCCTCCTTTGGCACTGCTCCTCCTGTGACAGATCTCTTTGTTTTCATCCAGTTAAAGCCCTCAAGTGCCTTTGGCCGGCTCCCTGCGCAAGGAGACCTCATAATTCTAGCGCTTTAAAACCGGCACTTTAAACGGTGGCACGTCGTAAACAAGGCTGGGGCCACGCCAGCTGTATGTAAGCTGGCTTGTCCATGGACTGCACGCAAGCGTCAGATTCTGGTAGCAACTGCAGAGAAACTGAGATCCCTGCCAGGTCTTCAGAACAAGAGCCACTTTGCGTGATCCTTATATTTTGCCACGTGCCCTCAAGTCACCATCCACTTATGGTGGCCCCATGAATGAGTGATCTCCAAAATGTTCTGTCCTCAGCAGCCCTGTTTAGCTCTTGCAAACTCCTTCCATTACGGCAGTGGTGGCGAACCTTCGGCCCTCCAGATGTTTTGGACCACAACTCCCACAGTCTTTTGTCATTGGCAATACAGGCTTTGAATTCTGGGAGTTGTGGTCCAAAACATCTGGAGTGCCAAGAGTTCACCACCACTGCATTAGGGAGTCAATCCATCTCGTATTGGGTCTCTTCCCAATGCCTTCCACCTTTCCCACCATTACTGTCTTTTCCATGGAATCCTGTCTCCTCATGATGTGACCAAGGTAGGCAGCCTCCATTTCAACACGTTTGCCTCCAGATATACTTAAGGCTTCAATTGATCGAGGACTGTCTGTTCATCCTTCTGGCAGTCAAGGGTCAGTCACAAAGCACCACAATTCAAATTCAGCTTTCTTTACTTATCCCGCTTTCTCATCTATACATGGTAATTGGAAACAGAATAGTGTGGGTGATTTTCATCTCCAGTGACACATCCTGACACTTTGATGATCTTTTCTAATTCCTGGATTGCTGCCTTTCTTAGTCCTCCTAGTTTTGTTCTGATTTCTCGGCTATAGTCTCCCTTTGGGTTGACCATGGAACCACGGTCTACAAAATCTTGGACTCGTTCTGTTTCCTCCATGTCACTGCTAAGGCTGTGTGCTTCTTCTGTAATCATGATTTTTTTCCTTCTTCATGTTCAACTTCAGTCTGCATTTTGGCATTTCCTTCTTCCCCTCTCGCTAAAAGTTATTTCAAATCATTACCGTGTTCTGCCAGTAAGACGATGTCATCTGCATATCTTAAATACTTGGCATTTCTTCTACCAATTTTCGCTTCTTCATTTAATTCTAGTATGACTTTCTCTATGGCATGTTTCCTGTGTGTGTGTGTGTGTGTTGATTCATTATAGTCGTGACCGACTCTTCCTGACCCCATGTCCATGGAGTTTTCTTGGCAGGAAAACCCTGCTTAGCTTCCGAAATCAGGTGATATCAGATTTGCTTAGGATATCTAGGCAGCTGGTATGTTTCCTATATAGATCATCAAGTCCACTCCCTGACAAGGAACCACAGTGGGGAATCAAACCCTCACTCTCTGGCTCTGTAGCCAGATGCCTAAACCACTGAGCTATCCAGCAATATATGATTTAATAAATGCTTAGCAACATTGAGTGTCAGCCTAGTATCATGTAAATGCGTCAGGCCAAACAGAGGATACACAAACATTGACAAGAATATACAATACTCATAACCTTGGCATTTGGCATTTGTTTGTTTTTACTGTACCCATTGTCCTACATACGTACATGATCATAACAAATAAAATGCCAATATGCCAAAACCATGCAGTCTACCCAAAAAAAACCCTAAAAATTAAAGGTGCCAGAGCAAAAATAACACTAAACAAAATAAATCATAAATTAAAAATAACAATAGCTGGATGGGGATGTAAAATCAACCGCAATTCAACCAGGATTTGAACAAAATCCATTCGCATATAGGTGAATGGAGCTTGGGGAAGGCCACAGAATCCTGATTTTACCTAAAGTGCCCAGAGACAATTTGGTTGTGGGGTGGCTAAAAAAATTCTGCAAACAAACAAACATAATCAACAGGTGGGACAGCTCTGCTCCATGACCTGAATGTGGCCTACACGAGATCACCATTTATCCAACAAACTCTGATCAGAAGTAAGAAGCTATTTAAAGCCTGGAATACTATTGCATGGGATGGAAGCAAAAGACACTAAGGATTAAACCTGGGGCCTTCTGAATGCTCAGCACAGATTCTACCACTAATACACGGCCATTCCTTCTCTTCCCCATTCATGCAAACAAAAGGATGCAGCGATATCAATAGTCACACCTGGAGTCAGATGTCACAGTGGTTAATATTACCCAGGGCTAAGAATAATTAATAATAATTACTAATAATAGATCAAGCCGGGCTCTAGTGTGATCTGGTCTGTGCAGTAGTGCACTCTGTTAAATTAATGTCTTCCCTGATACCTAATAAATATACTTTGATTAATGTCCCCAGTGTTAACTAATAAATATACTTTGTTCTCCAGGGATTGTTTGGGATGTAACTTATTTTGCCTAAACACATGAAGCCAGAAATTTATGACAAGAAACGGGAGGGTTTGGCCTTGAGTTGCTCTATATTGAAATGATTTTCACACTGGGTTGGGATCAGGGCAACTGCTCAGCGTGTATGTTTTTTAATCTTTTGCCTAGATAAAGGGTTTATAGATGTTTGTGGATTCAGAGCCTCTGGCCTCAGTCCAGCTGAAGTTCCAAATTGAGCACACCTATTGAACCAACTGGCTGGTGGTGAGTCAAGACTTATGAAAGTCCCATTCATTCATGTGCTTTAGCTGGAATTACCAGCTGGAAATATAGGGTGGCTGCACGTCCCATTTTCAGGAGGACGGCCGTGCACTGATTGTGCTGAACAGGATTGTCGGAGGTACATGATCAAGAACTTCTTGCATATGACAAAGAAAGATTCCAAGGAGGAGGAAAGTTTAGCACTTCTTTTTAATGGTTGCTGACAAAGCAATAAATGATAATTTGACAGGACACTGAAAAAGAAATGTTCAAGGCATTTTTGATATATTGGCAACAATTAAAAAGAAATTCTAAAACTGTCCCCGTCCCTGCCCTCCAGAGGAATGCCCAGTGGAAGTTTCCAATCTAGAGACTTTTCCAAAGGGACTCTTTCATAACTTCTTGCATGAGTCTCTGAGGTCAGCTTTCTTTTGGAGAAGATTTTCAAGCAGAGGGCAACTCTGTGCAAGAAGGTCACTTGGGAAACCTCCATGCTCCATGGCAGCTTAGTTCCAAAGATCAGAAGCAGACCAGAAAGCTCTCGAGGGAAGATGGTAACTTTCTCTCAACCCTGGGAGCACCGGCCAGTCTACTTTGGATCCACAATATGCTGGATGTCGGCTCTGATTCGCAAAGACCAAGTTCATGCTGTTTGGTTGAGAGGCCAAGACATATTCAGAAGCACTTCTGCCATCTCCTTTCTCTCCATGGCATGGAAAAAGCTATCTACTAGAACAGAGACCCAGTTAGCCACCAGCGCATTCGGAATGCTTCCTAGTTCTACTGGATTTCCTGCACTGATTTTCCTGCCAGTCAATCCACACTGCTTGCGTCTCTGAAAAAGGGATTGGGCAAGTTGCACAGGTAGCATTCCTTGCTTTGTTCTTTCCAAAGCCTCCTGTCTTCAATGAGCAGTGCCGCCTTGTGGCCAAGATAGACACAGTTAAGCAATGCGTTGTCCACAAAAACAAAAAAAATTATGGTGATTTTGCTCCCACACTGGTATAGTACAAACCTGATGAAGAGGTGTTTGATCCACAAAAGCCATACATTGTATGGCAATTATTTAGTGGGCTATAAAAGTTCAACCTGATTGCCCTTTATTTTTTATTGACCACACAACTCCCCTTTATGTCAATGAGCTCCTAATGTACATCATGCCCCCCCCCAATAAGCAATCAGCCAGCCCCACAAAGCACAATCACACACTGTGCTGCTGCACATGAGCATGCATGGCTGCAAGCAGGACTGGGGTGCAAAGCCAACGTAGTGCCTGAGTTATCCTGTGTGGGACGTGCAGAATTGTTGCTTCTCTTGAAGAGCAAACTCCTCAAACCTAGAAATTTAAAACTACAACAACAACCAAAACCTAGTTAATAACAAAGATGGTGGGGGCCTTCACTTGCATATTGAAATGTAACACCCCTCCCCAATTACTGCTAAATATGTTCCACCAGCTGGCTTCAGGTGACCCCATTGTTGCGTTCTGTATTTACATTGAGGTGCAAAGCCCTTGTACCACAATTATTAACAGAGTGCCTTTTGTCATAAAAAAATCCCACAATACTTTCCAGTGTAACATGAACAAGGGCAAATATATACAGTAAATATAACCAGTGTTGACAGAGGGACACAGGCCACTTGGAAAGACTTTGCAGGCTGTTGTTTTTCTCTGGGCAGAGATCAGACTATGGTGGGTAGGCACACCAAAAACAAAGAAGAAAACAGCCACCAAATTCCTTGCCCCAAGATCCTGGGATGATGTCTGCCAATTTAAAGCACATAGTTTCGAATATGTCGAAAGAAGTGGACTTGGTCCACCAAAGCTTACCTTAAAATATAATAGTTTGTCTTTAAGGTGCTACATGTTTTTGTCTTTTGTTTTCTGCAAAGTTTTGCAAAGTGTTCTGCTTATATACTGCCCCATAGCGCTTCAAGTACTCTCTGGGCAGTTTACAGTTTAATTATGCAGGTGACGCATTCCCCCACCCCCTGCCAGCAAGTTGGGCATTCATTTTACCGACCTTGGAAGGATGGAAGGCTGAGTCAACCATGAGCCCGCTACCTGGGATTGAACCCCAGGTCATGAGCACAGTTTTAGCTGCAGTACAGGCATTTAACCACTGCGCCACGAGGCTCTTTGGTTTCTTTCTACCACCTGGGGGGAAATGCAGGAAAGCCACCCCCATCCCCCCCCTCCGAAATGCCAGGAACTGGTGCTGAGACATTGAATGCAATGTTTACAATAAGTCTTATTCCCCCTGCTGGTTGGAGTAGAAGAAAGATGCTTTGCACATGCTTGGGGTGTACTTCCAGGACTGATTGCTCAGCGTAAGAACAAGTTCTGGAGTGGATTCTCCCTGAGCTCCCATTCAACGAGGCCTGTTTTATAAGGGGGCAGGCAGAGCAGAAATGTTTGTCATGGCTTCACACGTGCTTCATCATCCCATTTCACTTCACGTTGGCCCGCTCGCACGTCAAGTCAAGCAGGCTACCCACCGGCAGCCTGGAAAGCCAACACCTCTGGGAGCTGTTGCTAGGACAGCGAGTGAAGCAACAAGCGAAATCAGAGACACCCTGTTCCCTCATCCAAATCAATATGCCCATTTGGAAAAACTGTCTCTCTCTCTTTCTCTCTCTCTCTCTCTCTCTCTCTCTCTCATCCTTCCCCTCAACACCTGAGGAATGTGCCTGAAGCCACATGGTTGACAGCTCCCAGATGCTGCCCCACCACAGCCGGTGCGTTTACAGCCGGCGACCAAGGGTCACGTATCATAAACCCAGACAGTGCTACATATGTCTTCATAACATTTTACAAGGCCGTGTGCAGTGTTACCCATAATTCAGCTGGGAGCACGCAGGCAGGCATATGAAAAAGGGATGGGAAAAACAGGGTGTATGTATATGTGTGTGTGTGTGTGTGGAATAAGTTGGCACCAAGTCTACAGATGAATGTAGAAAGAGTGGCAATGAGCTGGATTTAACTGGCCTTAACAAAAGTGGGGGGTGGGTGGGAATTGGTATAAGGCTGGGCGCCCCATCTGCTTCCAAATATGCCACCTTTCTCACTTGACTTTGCTGCTCTCTCATTTCTACCTCACTGCCTCTTTCCCAGAAAGAGATGGTCACTGCTGATTCCAGTCTCAAGATGTAATCCCAGAGGTGGCTTCCTACAAACACTGTTTGGGGGTTTGTGCAAAAACAACAACAGCAGCACAGAGCGACACAGGAAGTTTTAAGCAGAGCTTGGAAATGTTGCTTTTTAAAAAGGATTCTTCCCAAAACTGCCCAGATAGCACAGAGGATTCTGGGAGTTGAATTGCAAAAAGGTAACATTTGCACACACCGAGAAAATGTCTTGTTGTGGGAAGGGCAAGAGGGGAGTGCCAGTCGAGGTTCTTCTGCCCATAATGGACCTGCGGTTACTGCTGCCCATGTTGTAGAGTGGCAGAGACAGGTGTAAGGGTGAAGGTGAGGAGTGGTGGGGTCATGCACAGATCCAGTTGCCGCTGTCAAGGAAAAAGGGCTGGAAAAGCCCCCTGTGTAAGGTAATGGTAATCCACAATTAGAGCTTGTCTGCATGGCTGTTTCAGAGTGGGCTAAATATGGTCACTAGGCAGTCCTCACATTCGAATGGCATATGGACCTCAAGTGACTGTATTAGATCTGCATCAACCCACTGTTAATTTACTAGTATGTTTGAGTAGCTTAAATAGAGAACCACCTCAGGATATTGGCAAATTAAACACTTTCTTAACTCCCTAGAGAGAAATGAGGCAGTGAAAAAACATTTTAAGGGTATTAGTTCAGCAAACATGAGATGCATCACTTTTAAAAACTACAATCAAAATTCAAAACTTCCTCCCAGAAACAGGAACAGATAGGAAGGGGAAATGTAGGGGGTTTGGGTTTGCTTATCCTTTAAAAGGTCAGTTAAGAACTGCTTGAAAAAAAGGAAACACCCCCCATTGCTTTCATTTGTTTTCTTCCACTTCTGGAAGGATGTTTTCCATTTGGGTTTGATTTTTTACGTGAATTGAGCACATATGTATTTCCTACTACACTTTATTTAAAAAAATCATTTCCTCAGACTCTCAGTAGAGCTGATAAAGTGTTTAATTTGCCAATGTCCTAAAGTAGCTCTCTAGACACTTCACAATACTAACAATTTAAACAGAAAGTTTCAATTTTAGTTCATTTCCAGTGATTGCACACACTGGAAACAAACCAAATCAGAGCAATCCTACTGCTACAAAAACAAGCAGAAGCCCCTGACACAGGGCAGAAAGGTGAGGATAAGACCCCTTTGAAGGTAAACAGGTTCACTGCAGCAAATATGTTGCCTGATCACCATACCTCCAGTAGACCAAACAATTGGGCTAAATTCCTTTGTAGTCAGAAGGGTATTTGTACATGACCCCTAAACTCTGCCGCAAATGGCTGCCAGCTCCGGAGCTTACAATTGTTTCCCCACCAGCTCCAGAGTTTGCAGGAAATTAAGTGCGACCACGCCCACCTAAGCGCGTCCCAGCACACTTTTCATGTACCTGCTCTTGGAGGGTGAAAATCCCCAGATCCAGATGTAATCTGGTGAGTGCCCGGCTCTCCTCGCTTCTGGTTTTTTTTTTTTTTTGCCTCCCGCCCCTTTAAGAGAAGGAATCAGGACGACGACGGGGCTACCGGGTGGCTTTGGAGGTAAGCCTGCATTTTTTCCTCTCTTTTTTTCTCCCTCCCCTCACGCAGACAGGAGCAAGGAAGTGCAGAGGGGTAGGGACGCAGGAAGAGCAACGAACCCCCAAGATCTCTGGTCCGAATTTAAGTGGCCAGCGGATCTTAGGGGTTGTGTGAAAAGGCCCTTAGAGTGGATGATACTGTCTCTGTGCTAAAGGGACTACAGAAGAAACAGATAAGGGAAGGACAAAATCACACCATGACCCTCCCACTGGTGCTGGTGTAATCTTTTTCTGGATTTCAAATTTCAAACTTACATTTGAATCTATTCAATAATTTTAGCAGGACAATGAGCCATCTCCGATTCTCTTCTATACTGCCAGAATCTAAAATAATTTTAATTTCTGAATCTCAAGAGGGCACTTGGGTTTAAAGTTATCAGGAATTAATGACTTGAATGTTTAACCTAGTATTAGAAGGATTTGGAGACTGATTCATGCCTAAACAGCTGGCTTTTGTTTTGTTGCTGCTAATTCATAATAAACAAATCTATTGCGACGAACATGAGGTTATTTAGTAATGTGCATGTGCATTTGTGAATGTGTATCTGTAACTATGGATATGCAATATAGAATGGTACACAGCCAATCCATGAGCTGATAGGTGTGGCTAGTACATTTTAAAAGAGGGAGTCCATGGTAGGTGACGTTCTCTCCTGTGTGATCTAAGAACGCTTTTACACAACCTCTAAAATCAGCTGGCAACTTAAATTCGGACCAAAGATTGTGGGGGTTTGTTCTGCTTCCTGTGTTCCCACCCTTCCGCAGTCCATTGCTCCTGTCTGCGGTGAGGGGAGGGAGAAAAAAAGGGAGAAAAGAATGCAGGTTCACCTCCGCTCACCTCCGTCTGCCTTCAGAGCAGCACCATAGGGATTCCAGGCTGTTAAAGGGGCAGCAGGGACAAAAAAATAAACAGAAGGTGAGGAGAGCCCGGCATCCACAGCTTTATAATCCGCATCGGATTTTTTTTTACCTCCGGAGACCAGGTACTTGTAAAATGCATTGGGGCGCGCTTAGGTGGGCGTGGTCGTACTTAATTTTTTTTAAGTCCGCAGGTGGTGTAAAAACAATTTTAAGCTCCGCATCTGGGAGCCCTTTGCCTCGGATTTTAGGGGTCGTGTAAAAGCAGCCTAAGAATGGTCTAGGGAGTTAAGCAATTAGGCAGCAGAGTTGCCAGTCTGCATGGTGTGTCAGTTGGTCAGGCGAGGAAGTTGCAACTGGCAAGGGTGTCTGGTTTAGTTATAGACAAGCATCATCATATTAATAAGTCATTGAGAACATATCTATTAACATCGGCTAAGCTATCACATTAATACAATTGAACATCTGTGTATACATTAATAAAAGTTACATGTTTTGTTTTTAAACCATAAACATTGGTGTCAGAGTCCCTTCTTCATAATAAAAGTCACTGATACTGTAATAGTGGGGACACCTGGATTGGGGAATAGGTATTAAATAAAATTAAAGGTGACAGCATCCTCTGTCCAGGGTCGTCACACCTATGTGTGCATGTACCCATTTCTGCACATGTGCACAGACACACACTCTGTTTATATGTTCTCGTGTCTTTGATGTGTGTGGATGGTTTAAATTATATTCAGTGTAAATAGAAAAATGAAATATATTAAAACTGAACCTGAGTCAATTTTGCAGGGAAAAAAGGCTCAAAGCCACAGAAACCTTATTCTGCTCTAGAAATATTTAAGCTATGAGCCAGACTTCTAAAGCCTTTTTATACAGTGACTCTGACAGAGGGCTGGGTCAAGGTTTATGGGTGGCATGGAGTTGGTTATTCTTGTTATATTGGGACAAGAGGGGGGGTAAACAGAGGGATTTTTGACCCTCCTGATGTCTTCCAATAACAAACAAATGGAGGAGAGTAGCCAAGAGAGAGAGAGAGAGAGAGAGAGAACATAATGCAGTTCCCCCAAACAGACTGGAGGTGGAGACAGAAAAAGGAGTCTGATTTGTTTAAAATCTACCTATCCAAAATTTATATATACAGTACAGATATGGATTCAGGACTAGATGTGTTGGACTTTAACCCACAACATCCCCAACCCCATGCTAAGGCTATATTGGCTGGGATTATGGTGCCTGCCATCCAGTACAGTAGTACCTCTTAAGACAAATGCCTTGTAAGACAAAAAAAAAGATCAAAAACCATTTCGCAAGATGAAAAACCGTTTTGTATTTACCTAAGGGAAAAAACACTGTTATTTTTGTCTTTATTCTAGCCTCCAGGACAGATTAATCCGTTCCTAATGCATTCCTAGAGACACTGTTTCATAAGACACACTGTGTGTAAAACGAGGCGACCCATAGCCTCCAGACCAGATTAATCCATTTTCAATGCATTCCTATGGGAAACCGCATTTCGTAAGACAAAATTTTCTTAAAACAAATTGGCCTGTAGAACGAATTAAATTTGTTTTAAGTAACACTGTGCATGTATCTTGGAGAATGCCAACACTGAGGTGACATTTTTCACACCTTTGTTGCACTCTATGTCAGTAACCAGCTCAATGGGCCATACAGTTCTCTGAGAGCGGTTACCCAGACTTTGAGGCAGAGATTTCTTCCTGTCACTTGCCACCTAATTCCTTTCATCAGGTATGTTACACCCCCTGACTCAATATGGGATCTTCTGCACACATGCATACTATGGGCCTTTTCACACGACCCCTAAGATCCGCTGGCCACTTAAATTCGGACCAGAGATCTTAGGGGTCCATTGCTCTTCCTTCCTCCCCACCACTCCGCACTTCCTTGCTCCTGTCTGCGTGAGGGGAGGGAGAAAAAAAGAGAGGAAAAAATGCAGTTCACCTCTGAAGCTGCCCGGAGCTACGTCCTGATCCTTCTCTTCTGTTTGCTTTTTTTCCCTCCCGCCCCTTCTCTTAAAGGGGTGGGAGGCAAAAAAACAAACAAACAAACAGAAGTGAGGAGAGCCCCGCACTCACCAGATTAAATCCAGACCTGGGGATTTTCACCCTCCTTGAGCAGGTACAAGAAAAGTGTACTGGGACGCGCTTAGGTGGGCGTGGTCGCACTTAATTTCCTGCAAACTCCTGAGCTGGTGGGGAAACAACTGTAAGCTCCGGAGCTTGCAGCCATTTGCTGCAGAGTTTAGGGGTCGTGTACAAAGGCTCTATGTTGCCCATGTTAGTTGCCTGTCCCTGGGCTCAGCGAGGAACCTGTTCCATCCCTTCCCCTGCCAACCCTGCAGGGACAGAGAGGGAAACAGGGGTTGTGAGATCCACCTTAAGAATGCAGAGGGGCAGGATTCTTGTGGCATCCTAAAACTAGCAAGACTTGTGGGATGAAGAGGGGACACATTCCTGCTGTAGTCACCATTGAGATACCCAGCTTTAGCTGTTATAAGCTTTTTGCAGCCTACAGCCTGCATCAGCAGATCCGTGGGGAGGTGCCCATTAGAACAGCTATGCCAGAGAGGTAGGGGTGACACACAGTTTTTCATCTCAAAATCTGCCAGAAGGCACTCTTTTGTTTTGAAGGTGCCCTCCATTTGGAGTCTGCCCAGTCTAAATCCGATTTCAAGGGAAACCACACAGAAGTGAAATCTGGGACCTTGACGTTTTGTGGATCTAGCCTGAGTCTTCTGGAGAGCCACAGATTCAAAAGAAAAAGAAATCACCTCGGCATTGCCTTCCCCATTCAAGAGAGCAGCATTGCAATTCTGTTTTAATTGATAAGAAGACGCTTTGCAGTTTGCATCTGTACATGTGAACCGGCATGCACACTTGACACAAACCCGTTTTTTCCTTTGTCTTCGGGTTTTTGGGGTCCTAAATAGCTACCCTCTCTGTACCCCCCCTTCCTTTCTCATATAAGGCAGGAGCAACTGATGCAATCTCGCGGAAGTCGGCATAATAATAACCCATTAAGCTCGCCCAGGTCGCTCTGAAACCGGCCACGAGGTCCCGACTTTGACGGACGGGTTCCCGGCGGCGGCGGCGGCTGATGCGGATCGGCTCCGGCTAACGCTGGTTGACCGCCCGGTGCCCTCCCTAGGACGCCTGTGCTCATTCCTCCACGCACATGCGCCACCTGGTGGCCACTTGAGGAGCAGGCGGCCCGACGTGTTGACAAACCCACGTCGGGCTGATTAATATCTGACAATTAATAAATATGCACGGTAAATTCATAAAAGTTTCCGAGCACTGTAAAGTGGCAATAAATGCCAGACGTCTTTGGTGTAGACTGACAGGGTATAAATACCGAGGGTGTAAAATATTGCCAAGAGTAATAGATTGTTATATTCTAATTATGTCCCTTCCTTTAGCTTTTTCATCTACTCATCCTGTTGTTATACGATAGCACTAAACGGGGTAAAATACATCCAGACGTTGAGGGATTCGAGTCATTTTAAATGCCAGTGGTTTTGAATTTATTTTTAGAAGTAGCGATAACGTGGGCTGTTTCTTTGATTAATGCAATCGTAAGGGGCACAATAGATAGAAATATGCGTCTGACATTTTGCCCCCGTCCTGCCGGATATATCTTTGGGAATCCTTCCCAGTGAGTTCAGTGAGGAGAACTCGGCCAAAAACAACAACAAAAAGTGGATTGGATTGCAATCTGTACTAGTACACGGCGGCCTTCCAGCATTAACCCCTGGTCACTAGCAGCAGTTCATGAAGTGCTTGAAGGATCACATCTAATCCAATGTTAGCAATGCCTGCAGAGGACAATGAGGAAAATAAAAAGGACCCGATGCTGTGGCAGGGTCATGGGGAGAGGTAAAGCTTTATCATCTCTATAAGTAGGAGAGTCGTGTTAGTAAAACAAACGAGTAAATTTCCGCTATAGGCCGAAATCAAGCAGCTGCAACGTTTTAAGAGTCTTGTCCCAAGACTCTTGCAACAGTACTACTGTCGCCGCCGCAGCCTTTCCTTGATAATGCATGGAAGGCTGACTTGCATTCCAGAAGGGTAGGGCAGTGGTGTGTGCTTGTATGTGTGCAGGGTGGGCTTCCTATTTTCCTGTGGCCACCGGAGGCTCCATAACCCCGCTGCTCTGCCGTTGTTTTTGTTGGTTGGTTGGTTGATGAAAAAAGGCTTGGCCCTGCCTGTGTCCAAATGTGGATAAGAAGACTGAAAACAGATTTTTAAAAAAAATTGACATGGGTGTGAAGACGGCATGGGGAGGCTCTACTGAAGTAACTTCACCAGTGAAGAGCATTGCCATGGGGACATCTGTATTCTACCCCCTTCCACTGTTTTAATGAGATTAATTACTCATATGTGGTTCATTTCAGGCCACTTTTTGGGGGGGAGGGGGAGAGACAAACCAAGGTTTTAAATCTGCCAATCCTGGCGTTTTAGTTTGTACTGCTGACTGTTCCCGTCATTTGATTTAAGGTCTGCTTCAGTTTGCAGTCAATTGTTAATCTTCATTTTTCTATGTTTTATTCATTTGTAAGCTGCTTTTGATGCTTCTGGAGGAAACCACAGGGTAAACCATAAATGGTCCAGAACAGTACCACCACTGCGGAAGGACTACTAGGCCATGTGACTTTTGTCACCCTAGCCAGGGCTGTACTTTTCTCCCTTGTATTTCATGGTCCATTGGAATTGCATGTAATCCCCTGGATTTCATTGGTTATGTATGGATTTTCTTTTTCAGTCAATCAGTATTAGATGAATACTGTGCACCTGGCCACTCAGACTCCCACGATTTCAACAATGAAAGCGTCAAAGTGGCCTACTCACCCTCAAACATAGTACGTATGTCTAATCCTGCCAGGTCCTTCGGGAGGCCATAAGGACTTTTGAGGTTTATTACACATAGTACTGTATGGAAAGGACTATCAACACTCTAGAATGGAACCCTGATACAGAGAACTATTCTCTGTGTGTATGTCTCTCTATGTATGTTATTTAAACTGTTTGCACATTGCCATTATATTTGGGGTGGGGCATGAGTTATGCACAGATTTTGCACCACTTCAAACAGGCTATTGGCAATTTAATGGGCTGTGGAGAAAAGTTTCTAATGTGGGATACCACACTCCTTCGTTCTTTCGAATGTGTGCCTTAAAATACCCCCCTGACTGCCACTGCTGCTGTTCAGCTTGGCAAGAAACCCATGTCCAGTGAGCAGCCAAATGGTGGCAGTAAGGAGTGTGGTGATGGTGGTGCCGGCATGGCGGCAGCAGTGGCATAGGCAATGGTGGCAGTAGTGTCTTTGATGATTGAGGGACAACCCGCCACCACCAACCTGCTCCTTGGACACTTCTGCCACTTTCCATCCATGTGAATCACACACATTTAACTAGACCTGAGTTTCAAGCAGTTTCTCCCCAGTTTGCAGATAATGCACAATAAAAAAACTCACCTCAGGTTCTCTGAAAACATCTACAGTGGTACCCCGACTTAAGAGCAGCTCGACTTAAGAGCGGAAAACTGTTGCCGTTTTAACTGCCGACTTACAAATTTTACATGTGGTCTGCTCGACTTACAATTTTTTGTTCATTTTTTTTATTTTTAACATTTTTTTTCAATTTTGTAGATAGGTACCCCAACTTAAGAGTAGTTCGAGTTAAGAGCATGCATTTGGAACAGATTAAATTCGTAAGTTGAGGCACCACTGTACTTCCTACCTGGCTTCTTCTTTGAGAACATTTTTACACTTGAAGAATCCAAGCTGAGGTGTTTTTTGTTACTTCATCCCATGGCCCATTCACCTCATCTGCAGAGGTTCCAGGGCTTGCCTCATGCGGCTCCACCTTCACCTTTCCCTCTAACATGAACAAATAAATCCCTCACGACAATTAAGGGCACGGAACTGCTGTCTACCTACCTCCACATGCAGGAACCGCTGGGCTTGTCGGGTTCTCTGTTTGGGGCATCAATGATAAGGATGGAAAAATCCAACCCAAATTCGGCTCTCATACCTTCTGGGCCTGGGTTGGGTCTTGGCTTCCGATGGAAGAGACCCAGTCCGTTAGATCTCTAGGTATTCTCTGCAAGCCTGATTCTGCCCCCCCATGTCCTTTCTCTTTCTTTTGTTCCACCCCAATAAGGAGGTTTCTAGGCTTTTTTAATTTTCCTCTCCCTTTCCGCTGCCTCCCAAGGTGGCATGAAGGTGCCCCAGTCCAGAGATCCACCTTAACCACCTCAAAACAGCTTTTCTTCCTCTTCCTCCTGGGCCAAGCCCATTATTTCTGTCACTTCTCCCTTTGACTGCCTCTCCCGTCTCCCGCCAAAAGTGCACCCTTGGGGCAGGTTCTGGACAAAGGCACCAGAGCCCAGTCCAGGTTGCAGAATCAACTTTTGTTGATGACAAGAGCCTTGTTGCTGAGGCAAAGTTGTTGTGGGGAGAAGCCAGTTTTTATATAGCCAGCCCTCAGGCTCCACAGGTGACATTCCTGAGGAGCTCAGTAACTGTTGCAGGGAGAGGGCCTAATCCTGTATGTTCTAGAGTAGATTTCCCCCCCACAGGAGCGGGGCTGATCCTGTGAACAATGGAGTTGGAAAGTTCAGGCACGGTCCTATCCTGACACATTGTTTGCCTCTTCCTTTTCAAGCCCATCACGTTCTTTGCTCTTTCCCTTGTATTATGTGTAAGCGCCTCCAAGTTTCTCCTTAATATGTCCATTTGGTGGTCCACAGTTTCCTCTAACAGTGCACAGGGACAGCCTCTACTGAGGGGGTCTTATTTCTGACACTTTTGTTTCTATTTTTATTGGGGCTGTCTGTTTTATTGGCTCTGTGAGCCTAAATCAAGAAGTTGGTCCCAAACGGAATATGATTGTGTCAAACGGGGACACATTGATTTGCTGTTCTGTAGGAAACAGCATAATTGCTGGCCAGACCTAAACACACATAACCAGGGCCTTTCCAACTTTCCCTTGCCCCTACAGCACAAGGAGCCACGTGAAATGGAAGCATGTCCCGTATTGGCAGATTTGAAACAACAGATTTGAAGGCCGGTGTGTGCATTATGGTTGCTCGCCCACTTCAGCAGATCTCTCTGTGGGCGGTTGTTCCAGCATATTAACCTTTCAGACTCTAGAGCAAGTAACAGGGGTGTTGAGAAAGAAGTCCCTGTCCATGAACGAAAACACTCTGTTTTGCATAAATCATTACATTTCACTAAGATCCAGCCCCTGCCAATATGAGATATTATTTTATTGAATACAGCTCCCAAAATATCCCAGCTGGGGAACTTTAGGAGCTAAACTAAAAAACAAGCACCGTTTTCCTAGTCTGCCACTGAATATGTGTGAGAACCCAGTTTATAGTCAGCTCTACTTTGTGTGGATCTATGTACAAATCATGTACACTACAGTATATGAATAGAGACAGTATAGTAACAACCTAGGGCTAAGACAGGGCCAGCCGAGTCACTAAGATTGTAATTCACATCCAAAGGATCTCTAAGAACAATCAGTGTGATTGTCCTTGTAAAGTCCTTTCCAGGATTTAATAATCCGCTCAATCAGCGAGACATGGATCAAAGTCTTTTCTGATTCTTCAACTGATGATGATCTCAGATTGCACATTTATTCTCCCCTCCTCCAATTTTTTCATTTTCATTTGGTTTTACGCTGCTCAATGACTGTAATAAAGACTTGTTTTGTTGTCATTTGATCAACATTATAGAGATGTTTGTGGAAATGTTCTGGAGATTTGGATTTTTTTTTAAAGGCTTAGTTTGCTGGGTTCTTCTCACTGAGTTTCTCATATCTATGGTCATCATTTTCTTCAGTCTCTCAGGATAAACACTGAAATATACGCTGAGGTATGTCAGGTGCTGTCTTTAGGAGTCTCTTGTTCTTTGTTTCACAGTGGTTGGGAGGGAGTGAGACCCACTGTTTGCATAGCAATAGATTTTGACTAGTGGGATGGCCCGCAGAGCAGAGGATTACTTTGGTCACCAGGTGGCACTAGAGGAAAAGCTCAAAGGAGACTCAGATGCTAACTTAAAACACAAAAGTTGGCCCCCATTTCCTTTACGGCAACTAAAGCAGGAAATAACCCTTAATTTGTTGTCCTGAGCCGTTTAAGCACTCACTTCTGATCCTGCTATCTGAAGTAACTGCAGTGCTTTAAATTACTGTAAGCCACCTTGGGTCTTTTCCAAGGAGAAAGGCGGGTAAAAATACTCTTTAAAAAATTGTAAACCTAGGACCTGTACGGTCCCCCCCCCACACACACACAGATAGAATTCTGGCTCCAACATGGAGCCTTTCAATCAAATCTTATTGAACTAACTATTTATGTGTTGCACTTATTTGCCTGCATACCTTCTGCTCAGAAGGGTGAAGCGACAGCTATGGATTTCCATGCAGATCTGGGACTGTTAGGCTTATGCAATGCTTTTGTCTCAGGGGCCTTCAGATGCACACTATAAATAAGGTAAAAAAAGGTAAAGGTTCCCCCTGCACATGCGTGCTAGTCGTGTCCAACTTGAGGGGCAGTGCTCATCTCCATATTCAAGCCAAAGGAGCCAGTGTTGTGAAAGTCCATGGCCACGTGGCCGGCATGGCTGCAAGGAAACACTGTTTTACCTTCCTGCTTTTTATGGCAGTACCTATTTATCGACTTGCATTTACATGCTTTCAAACTGCTAGGTTGGCAGGAACTGGGGTTATCAGTGGGGAGGCTTACCTTAAATTGCTGGGAAAAGGTTATAGCAATCCCCCCCAAGAAGGCTTTCTTGAGAAGAGATGTTGAAAAGATGTTCACTATTATTGCTCTCAGTGATGTTCCATGTCTGAGCAGGGATTTGAACCTGCTCTACAGTCTGAGAATGTCAGTATCCTAGACCACGCTGGCTCTGATATATACTAGCTTCCATCCTGTATTTATTATCAAAATGCTCTTCTTTTAACAACTGTGGCATGTTAACAATCTACTGCACAATTTATAACGCACCTTTACCCCTCACCTCAATGAGGACCTTGCCTTATATTTAGCATTTCTTTTTTACACCTGTTCCTCCCAATCAATTAAGACCTTCATCTTCTTATGTCTGCCTAGTGCCATACTGGCCACCTGATCACACTCAAGAGTGAGAGAATGCACACAAGAAATCAACACATTGTATTTGTTTGACTGTGAACATGTGTGCAGTCCGGCACGTGTGCCTATCAGTACATTAATGTACATGCATACAAGTATAGGGGTGCCTATGTGGGCATGTGTGTCCCTGCACATGGGTTTGTGTGCACATCCATTACCTGTGTACACATGTATGTAATTCTGTGTGCATATTTGTGCATGTGGGGTGTGTGTACTTGCTTTCAAAAAGGAAATAGTCTAGACCGGCAGTCTTGATTACTGGCAGTTGTGCTTTGCTGGATTCAAATATTTTCTTTAGTGTTCCTGTGCAATCAATTAAAACATGGGAAACCACCACCTCTCCCCTCCCAAGACAACAACCCAAAGGACCCTCTGCTCCTGCTGATGGTGACTCTGAGACTGAAGAGTGGTATGGAAGCACCCAAGGCCATCTGACAGCCTCTGGGGAAGGAGTCAATTTCCAGCCCATTACAGAGGCAAGGGGGAAAGCATCTTTTCCCTCCAACTGGCAAAAGGGGGGGGGGGAGAGAAGGGGAAGACAATAAGCTACCAATTGCCATTTCAGCAAGAAGACCCGGAAAAGAAAATTAATTTGGTGCCAGCTGGATATAAAGCCCTGCTTACAGGATGTGGCAGAAGACCTGATTGGCCTCCACTGGTTTTCTCTTCAAGTCTTTCCCTTGTGCATTTTAGTCCTGTTAGATGGGCTCTGCTATCGGATGTACTTTCACCTCTCTCTCTCTCTCTCTCTCTCTCTCTCTCTCTCTCTCTCTCTCTCTCTCTCATGATTGATGCAACCCTACAGCCAAAAGCAGCCTCAGGCTTAGCATCACTTAGTCTTCATCGTATGGGATGCAAGCAACATCGTCCTGGAACAGGGCCAAGGCCAGCATCCTGTTTCCCACAAAGCCAGCCTGCTGGTTCCCACGAAACAGAGTTAAGGATCATCTTGCCTCTAAGCCTGTTTCTCAAGAGAGCCATGTTTCATTCATGAGCCTTTGGGCCAAGGTCTTGAGTAGCCTGCTTTACCATACAAAGCAGAATACGCCACAGATCCTCAGACCCCAGTGTCCTTGGCATCCTCACCTCACCCTTTGAGCCTCAAGTGGATGATGCTCAATGATGGGTTGGTGTTGGTAGTATTCTATAAGGAGCCCTGACACCCCTGCTTGCCCCTGCGGCAACTACTCCATCAGGAAGAGCTGCTGGGGTTGCCACTTGCACCCTAGCCCCAGGTTCTTCCCCTAAGTCTAGGGGGCAGCCTTGCACTCGGGCAGCCCCTTTGCAAGGAGTAGCTGGTTCTGGGGTGTGTGGCTAATGCAGTCTACTTGGGCAGAAAATGTTGGGCTTTGTAGGTCACATTGAGAGCCTAGCCCTCTCCAGCACATAGCTTCATCCTTCTTGTCTCCTTCCTGCGGGAGCTCTCTGCTTTTTTCTCTCTCCACTCCCTAGCTCTCTCCCTAACCCTCTCTGTGACCCCACTGCTGCCTGATTGTTCTGGTTATAGTGGGGGAAGCACCAATACCTTCTGGCTTTGGGAACCTTTGTCTTCCATGGGTAGGGCCCCCATTCAATTAGGCCATCTCCCTGTGTCTCCATGTGACTGCAGCTCTGCTCTTCAGGGTTGGCCAGAGGGTTGAAGATGGGGAGGCTGGACCCAACACCAGGTCACATTACCCATCTCACACTGCCCAACCGCTTCTCTTCCTCCATTAGCCACTATTAGTCTGCTTGTAGGAATTTGAAAAGTGCTTCAGCCATCCTACAAGAGGAGCCATTTTATAGACAATTTTTGAGTTCTGGGAAATGAAACAGCTGCAAAAGTAGCACAACTAGGCCAATAGTGAACTGGAGGATTAAACAGGCAGTTCACAGTAACCTTACCATGACCTAACAACAGACCTTCCTAAAACATGTTATGGAGCCTAAAAGGGGAAATAATATTGGTTAATGGAAAGTCATGTGTGATTATCCCCAGTAAAGGACCAGTTCTGGGATTATGCTACTGTTACACAATAAAATTGCTATAAAAGCCAATAATACTTGTAAGATACTTCCCTTTAGGCTTAGCTGTCTTCTCGAAGACTTTGGCTGCATCAAAATTAAATCTTTGTAAACCCAACTATTATGAAGAAGTGGTCAACAGGCTACTTTGAACCATTGCTTCTGTCCTGCAGGTCCTACATTAGCCAAGTCACAAAAAATCCCACAGCTATTTTGTGTTGTGTTTTCTGCCATGTGAACGATGGCAAAAGTGGCTCCTTAGCACCCTCCTCCATCTTTGCCCTCCTTGATGACACCCACACATCAATAGCTCTTCCTCTCCACTCCACCAGGGCCCAGAGGGATGTATACGGTACCCCTCTCTTTAAATGTCAGTCCTCAATACCCCATCCCACTTATTTTGTTCTTGCAAGTGAGAATTTCTTTCTTACGAGTGAAAAGGTTAAAAAACAAAACACCACCAGCAAACATAGTTGATTCCTGCCCCCAGTGGGGTATGTTGATATGTCACAACTATTTTTATTAGTACAGTAGTAGTATTTTGCAAGGATGGCAAAATTTGCAAATAGTCATCATATCATTACTCTAGTGGTTATACTCCCAGAGCATGGGAATACTCTTCCGCTCCACATCTCATATCATGTACTGTACCTTGCATTAAAGGCTATCAGTTTCTTCCTCTGTTGCTTCCACAACTCTGATGATCGGACAGAAGCAGAGGAATAGCAAAGGTTCTATATGGAATTTTCAACATTTGCCACTGAGTACTATACTAAAGTTTCCACAATCAGCAAAGAGGTACTGGCTATGGAAAGGGGGAAGGAGCTGAAGGGCATTTTTAAACCCTCAGTTCGGGGTTAAATCTTGTTTTGACTTCTTCTCGCTTTCATGTATAGTATGCTGCTGGCAGGGCGTTGGCTCTGATAAAGGAGCACTCTGTTTTCTTAATTATTGCTGCTGCATTTTTGCCGCTGGCGGGATCCAACGATCGTGTCTAAATCTACAGAGCAACAAGGTTCAAAAGCAAGTATGAAAGCATCTAAAGGAGATGGGTGGGGGTGGGGGGTAGTGGTAAGTGAGAAAAAAGACAACCACCGGTATTGAAAAGTAAACATTTATTAGAACCAATACAAGAAGTATGAAAGAGTAGGGATGAGGGATACAGGGCAGAGAGGAGAGGTTTGTTTTTGTAACATGTCATATTGTACAACAAAAAGCTCCTCATTTTAAAAATCATTTTCACACTTTAAAAACCAGCGTAACACACATTAGCTTTAGAATCAAAGGGCTTGACTAAAGTATCACCAATAAGGAGGACTAACACTAATGTACACACATACACACAGCAAGAGAAGAGAGAAAGACAAAAGTCACTGGCAATCTGCTGTGGATGGCAGCTTGTTACTGAGGTTGAGAGGAGAGAGAGTTTATGCTCCTTTCCATTTTAATTGGAACGACACTACTTATATTGAACAGTGACACATTTTAACTTCCCTGCTTAGTTTTAGTGTCTCAGCAGTAAGCAGGGGCCCTTGTACAATACAACTGTACAGGTCCCTGGGCTTGTTATTCTGCTTGGATCCAGTCAAGTGATCATGGATTTATCTGGCTATTTGCATGCTCCTGGCAACATTTCAAAACGCTGCATGGAGAACGTCTGCTTTGGCATATTATGAACACCCTTCCAAAATGTAAGTTCTCATCGCTCCTGACCATTGGCCGTGCAGTTCCCATTGGCTGTAGCTGATGGAAACTGCAGCCTAAAGCATTTTGAAAACAGGTTCAAGAAGGCTGTCTATTTAAGCAATTTTGTCTGACAAGAAAAGGGTCAAGACAGAGGAAAGAGAAGAAGAAAAGGAGAAAAATGTAACCGTAAGCAGAACAGCTGCATGACCCAGCTCTGAAAAGAAAAAAGGAATTTGCTTTGGAATAAATTAAGATGTCTTTCAGATCCCCCAACAGGGAATTGTACCTTTTGTCTCTTGGGGAAACAGAAGACTGTAACGCTGGCCATTCTTAAGCTTTCAACATTTGGTGGACTTTTTAAAAGGAGCCTTTCCTAAAATCAGGAAACAGAAATTGTGATAACCAGCTTAGGATTCCACCAAAGGGTCAGGTAGCAAATCGGAAATCTTATAGCGGTGAACAAACTGACAGGTAAAATCCAGCCCACTGGGTCACCTTGCAAACAAAAGGCAGCTGTGCCATAATGGATCAGAGAAAATATTACTCCTGCTGCAGAGATGCGTGGTTTCTCCGTTCCTCTTCCTCTCATTGCCTTTTCGCCTCCTCACTCTGGGAGGAGACAGTGTGTCATTATAGACTATACAGCCACGAAAAGATTTAGATCCCACCCCAGGTAAAAATTAAGACTGTTAATCAAAAAATTAATGAGTTTAATTAAAACAAAATTAATTCTCTCTCTCAGTACTTTATTTCATTCTCCTAGGCAACGAGAGCTAACCATTCATTTCTGACAGCGTGCTAAGAATGGGCAGCATCTGAATACTGCACCTGCAAACTGAACGTCTTGCCATGATCAATTCAGAAAGGAACTGCTCCAGATTTTTTTAAAAAAAGATTTGTTTAAAAAAAATCACACTGACTCACATACCCACACACACACATTACAAATTTCTGGTTGAAAGCCCAGATTAGAGACTGAAACCTCCCCCCTCCCACCCACCATACACACACATCCCTATCCTAATGCCCTCCAAATATAAGACACCAAAAAAGCTAACACCAAAATGCTTCATTTTGTAATTGAAACACTGAGACCAGGAGCCAAAAAGTGAGGTGAGGTCAGTTCAGAAACCACCTAAATGCAGCATGAATGGCTTAGAAGTCCTGGAGTCCTGGATGTTTCGAAACTGCTGACTAATTCTACTGCATGAAGAAAACGCACAAAAGCAGAGGGTTTTCAGCGAAAGAAAAAACTGAAAAGAGGAAACGAAATGTTTTTTTTTTCTTTCTTTTCTGGAACACAGGTATCAAGCCATGCATTTTTGGGTATTGTTGAAAGATTCCCCACCCCCACCCCAAAAAGAGAGAACACTTTTGAGCAGGGCTGCAGCGCAGGATCAGTGCACAAGGACAAGGCTGAAAGATTTTCATCTTCTCAATCTTTACAGGTTAAACAGCCATTTTGTGTGTCCAGCTGACTTATATTTCATAGGTGTGCCTACTCCGCAAGGTGTTCTGAATACCTCCCAACTCACTGGCAGAAAAAGAAAACAGATATCAACGGAAGAGGAATGTTAACTCTTCTCGGACAATGACATTATCAAGTGCCCACTAATTCCCTCACAGGGGCCTTGTTTGCTTCTTAACTGGCTACACTAGTAGTGCTCATAATCACCGGTTTCCTTTTTAGCTCTAGATAGGAATGGCTCTCAGCATCAACTTGCAAACAGAGACCACACTTAAACTGCAGTGTGTATAGAAGAGAATGAAGAAAGAAGTGATGCATCAGCACCCTCAACTCTGTTGCATCTCCTCTCTCATGCAGTTGTTCAGTAACAAAAGAGCATGAAGCACTGTTTGAGTTAGTTAGGCGGTGAGGCTTGCTCTTTTTCTTTTTTAATGCCAAGATGGTTTCATGGTTAATTCTGAAATAAGAAACCTCACCAAGGGGAATATCTTCGATTCACCCTGAATCCTCCAGAACTCAACTTGGGGATCTAGTCTGTCCACTGCATTTAATGTGCAAAGCAGTGCCTGCCGTGTTGCGAAATATGCAGCGGGACATAAAAGGAGCTGGTAACAATGGGGAAATCTCAATTGGATTCTTCAAGACTGCAGCAAGAGAAGACGCGGGCAGCTAATCATTCAAAGCCTCCACCTTGTGGTACACAGAGATATGCAGGACTTTACTGGGGATGCCAGGCTCTTTCCTTCTTTGTTCGTCTCTGCAAATTCCAGACAATGCAAGGATAACTCATGGCAAACAATGCTACTCTGATAATCGGGGGGGGGGGGGTTGCGCAGCATGGGTTGGTCTGCCTGCAAAGAGCAGAGGAGGGTTCAAAGGCAGAGAGCAGCTCCCTGGCTGATAAAGAGGGCAGCCACTGCTTGATGTAGTCTCTTCATTCATGTGTAACTTCTCCCAGTTCCAGCTCCAAACATGATGACTAAGAACAACGAATCCATTTTCTGCCGGAAGCTCTGGTGACTCATAGACCACCTCTGAGCCTGACAATGTCTTCAGGCGCATGAACAGGATTTGGAGCATTCAGGCAAGCTTCTCTTTTCCCTGCTGCTTCAATTCAAGCAGGGGACTTGATAGTACACTGATGGCAAACCTTCAGCACTCCAGATGCTTTGGACCACAACTCCCTTAGTCCTTTGTCATTGGTAATATAGGCTTAGAATTCTGGGAGTTCACCACCACTGTCATAGTACAGTAGTTGTAATAGTAGCAACAGCAGCAACAGCAGCAGCAGCAGTAAACTAAGAACAACTAAGAACATTCTACAGCCTTAACCCAGGTGTTCCTTCTATAGTTATAAAACATGAGATCAGAAGAGCCTGGCCTTCAACAACTGGAGAGAGAGAGAGAGAGACAGACAGACAGACAGACAGACAGAGAGACAGACAGAGAGAGAAAGGCAACAGAAAGTAGAAGGGGCAAGTTTCTTCTTTTAAGGTAGCCCCATTAAAGAAGCAGAATCTGGGGAATCCTATTGTCTCAAAGAACCATTCAAGTTGTCACTTCTTCACAACCCGTAAATGGCACAGACTAAATCCCAGCAGACTATTAAACCTGACTTCCCTTACAAATCTTGTTTAGCAGCTGCTAGAATGTTCCAGCTCAGCACCTACAAGTATGAAGAATGGTTGGAGGGAAGAATGGTAACACAAAGAAAACCTAATACAGAGATAATTTAGAAAAGCTCAAGGGGACTCATGCACTGTAAGAAGCAACGAGTGACAAATCTGCTTCATCAAGTTTTTCCAAAATGTATTTACTCAGTTTGCGTATCTCGAAATCGAAAATGGCGTCAAAAACAATTTGTTGTTCAGAGCCACATTTCTGATCTTGCAATGCGTTCTCATGTATGGCATTTGTAAAGGTGTAAGGAAAACTGCACCTAATTCTAAAACACATTCAATACACCTAGCTTTACTAGGGGCATGTGCACATCTAAGAACACAAAACAAAGTCCTGTGCAAATTATCTGTGCAGAAAAAACAAAAAAGCTTAGCTAGAACTGCGATGCAGTGAGCTTGGTGATAGAAAAATGAGAGCTCCTATGAGACCAGTCTTGACTTGACTAGCTGCAAAGCAGGTGCAGAATGAGTGTAGATATGTGCAGAGCACCCAACACCAAGCAAGGGAAACTCGCATGTTGTTCTTCTACTTGAGTATGGCAGCTTTTCAAATGGGAACTAGAAGGGAAATAACTACTGTTTTAGTCTGCACCTATCTCTGTGAGATAAAGTACTACCGATTCCTCAACAGCAGATTCTCAGAGCTGGCCAGACATGCTGGAACAGAAACATTAAAGACACATCTGTTCTAGTCTCTGTTTATTCTCACCATCTCATTCCACTCTAGGGACCCCCCCCCCGCCCCCACACACTTTGAAATTTAAAAGCCAGGAAAATTCCTAAGATGGCATCAACAACACTTTGCTCACCAATAGCTCCACCAGCATCAATCGGTATTGGTGTGCTGGTGGCAGCAGCAGCTGGTTGAGTGAGACATGACTCAGAATCCAGAGGGGGCATAAAAAGGGAAGACACAGAACCCCCTTGATTGTCTGCTGTAGAAAAAAAAAATAAACTGAGCAAAAGAAGGAAGTTGCAAACTGAACCAAATGATGGTGCCTAAAAGGGATTTGTGATCAACCACTGGTAGAAATTAAACCTCCTCCCCTACCCCTCTAAAAAGCAAGAAGAATATAGCTGAAAGAGCCAAGCAAGGAAAAAGAGCTACATAGAGGACCCGAGAAGGATATTTGAAGTAGTGACAATTCAGTTCTACAGCATAAGAAGTTCATTCAATTGAAGCCTTTTCCAGACCAACATCCAATTTATTACCAGCACCCATGACCCTTGACTGCCTTCAGGCAGCCAAAAATGTAGCAGGTGAGAGCCTGGAGCTGAGCAAAGTGAATACTGTTCAGCTTTGTCATTTATTACCAAAGGTTGGGGCAACATCTGTACACAGGAAAGGGGAAAGTGAAGATGGAAATAGTAGCAAGCATCAAACTCGGCTGGACCGTGAAGTCCCAACTATACTACACAAGACAGACGTTCCACGTGTGGCGGGGAGGGGACATGCATGGGTATCTCACATATGGGAAAGGGGGAACTACGGCAGGGAATTCTACCACCTGTTTTCTCTTATGTCGTAACAGCCCCTCGCACTCTATGGGCCAAGAGGGAAACTAACCGGCTGAAATGACTGACTACTAACAGCCCCAGCACCCTATGGATGGAATCATTGGACTGCCATGTTGCTAGTGCAGAAAGCGAGGGCACTGGTGCCAGTTAAGGAGAACACCAACGTCAGTGGGGAAACAACTCTTGCATCTTATGAGCCGGTTCTAGGCTGCTGGGCTACACTTGACCAGAAACAGCCAAGGGTCCAAAGGTGAACATGTGCTCATGTGCTTGTTTTCCTTGAAAATGTACCTCCAGAAAATTGCTTCTCATAGAGAGTAGTCTCAAATCCCAGAACAAAAGAGTTCTTTCCTGCAGAGGTTACTGTGTCAGAGAAGTCAGCTGAGTATGAAGAAACACCTAACAAGTTGATATAAAAAAACAACACTGATGAAATCTTGGAACCACATTTCGAGGCTTTTTTAAAAAAAAAAAAATCTAGTGACAGGTAAAGATTTCAAGCATGGCACAAAATTTGGCTGAACTACATACCTGGAAAAGCCCAATTAATGCAAATTAAGAAAAAAAATGGTGAGGGGCCAGCAAGAGACTAGATTTGATGGCAAGAAAGGCCAGTTCGAAGGGGAACTGTCCTTGCCAGTTAATTCGTCTCCACTGGTCCCCATTTCAGACTACCGCTAGAACACAAGAGTGTTGGTTGGATGGAACAAACAGGGCCAGCACGATTAAAGATGGCGTTGGGAGCTGGGATGGGAACTGCTATCCAATAATCTGAAAACCGATTTCCATATGTCAACAATTTGTTCAATAATGAGAAACCGCTCTCTTGGTAGGTCTGCTTTGGCTGGTATTGGAGAAATGTCAAAACCGAATGAGTGTGCTTAATTGGACGGACTTTCCCTAACTCCCAAATTGTAAGCAGCCTTGGGTCACTCGGCAAGCATCTGCCCAGAACCATGGAAGGCAACCATGAGTGCCCACATAGCATAGATCAAGCCGGAGAGGCAGAGGTGAGCAGCCAGGTGGGGAAAACCCAGCCTGGATGCTCCGAGAGGTCTTTCAAAGGGGAGACCATGTTCTGAATTCTGAAATGGAAGGACAAAAGACGACGCATGGCATGTGAAAACTCTTGGCAGTGAAACGCAACGCACACCATTTAGGTTATGAATAAATCAACCAAGACTGTTTCTCCTGTCGAGCACAGTAACGAGCACATTATTCATGGATGCATTTGGGGTGGCAGGGGAGAAGGGGAAGTGGATATGTACAACTACGGATGGACAGAGGACCCCGGCTACTTTAGCTTTTCACTGCTTCCCGCTCTTTGTTTTCGGCATCTTCTGGGTACGCATGCCAGGTCAGTCTTTCTTCATAAAACGCTATCACAATCTGAGGGCACTTCACATTGGCTTCCTTTGCTAGAACCAGGTCGGCCTCATCCGTGTCTTTCCTGAAGAAAGAACAACAAAAGCAGGTGCGATTACCAGTTGGTCAAGCAGAGACATTCTTTAGCCACCCCTGCCTTTTGCTCTCTAAACTGGCAGTGGGAGATGAGGTTGACATTTTCTGTCTGGCCTAAGGGCTTCCAGCTGCTAAACCTTTACCTATTGGAATACTACTGGTATTCTAACATGTATCCAGGGTGTTGCTTCTTCCTCTCCTGTTCTGACTGAGTATATATCGTATATACTCGAGTATAAGTTGAGGCCCTAATTTAACCCCAAAAAACTGGGAAAACTTATTGATTCGAGTATAAGTCTAGGGTGGAAATGACAGCAGGGCCTGGCACCTCCCCCCTTGTGAGCTGGGGGGGCAGTGTGTGATGTTTAAAATGACTTTTAGCCACCGAGGCAAGCACTTGCCTTGGTGGCTAAAAGTCATTTTAAACATTTAGCGCTGCTCCCCCATGATGCAGAAGGGGGGGTCAGGAAAAGTGGTGTGCAGTGTTTAAAATGACTTTTAGCCACCGACCCAAGCACTTGCCTCAGTGGTTAAAAGTACTGACCCTATTATAAGCCGAGGGGCCCTTTTTTCAGCAAAAATTAGGGCTGAAAAAATAGACTTATATTGGAGTATACACAGTACTCAGATTCAGCGCCCCCCTCCCCATCTGGGAAATAGATCTTACGATTTGGAGTGCATTGTTAAAGGAAGCCCCCTTCTTCTGCATTTTCTCTGCTATTGAGAGGCATTTTTGGGGGCGGGGGGGGGGGAAGAGCCAAAATAAGTACCTTCTCTTCCGCCCTTCCAAGGCTCCATGCACTTTGAGGCAAGGACAGCAATATTTAATCCATTGGTTCCAAACATGGCATCCCACATTTGATTGGATTGTAACATCCAGAAGCACTGGCCAGAAATGGTAATGATGAAGGCTTCAGGCAGTCACAGTTGAAGAACATCTAAGGCCTCAAGTTCAAGACCATGGGTTTTATTCAAGTGCTTAGAACAAAAGGTCTTTTTAAAAAAAAATAGTTTCAACTGGCCAAAAATGTGATAGACATTTGTCAAGCATCAGATTTTCGCAACACAGTATTTTTAATCCAAACCCATTTAAAATTTGCTGGTGGTAAGCATAACCTTTAAAAAGACACACCCCTTTTCCCATCACAAAGCAAATACCTCATCTAAGGGGATATGGAATCGTGTCCACTTCATCTTAAAAAAAAAAACAAAAAAAATGAAAGCTTTACCTAACAGGCTCATTAATGATCAATAACCCAGAAGTCAAAAAGAAATAAAAAGTATTTAACTGGAAGACAGTTCTAGTTTCAGGTAAAAGGGCAGGGTGGGAGGACCCTTTTATAGTTCCTGCCTTTCCCGATCTCACACAATATGGGAAAGAAATCCTGTGAAAGGGGCCCATGTTTCTTGATTCTCTAGCCTTTATCCTACAGGATGTCAAGAGCAGACCCGTAACTGTGGAGTCTCATGGGGACGGTAAAAAAGGAAAATCTGTTGAGGACAAATAAGTTTCGCCCAGGACTTAGAATGCAGTATTTGCAAGGACACTGTACTCTAGCACAAAGGCGGTACCTTGGGGTCTTTGTTAGTTGCACGCTCTTTCTTTGCTCTTTTGGCAGGATTGATGGAAGCTCTGCTGGCATGTTTTACCACCAGTCACAGAAGCATATTTTCTGATTTAAAATCTCAAGAAGAGCAGCAAATGCATATGGCTGATGAACCCACAAGAGGAATGTGCAAAGGCATAGAACACCAAGCCACCTCCACAAAACAGATGAACGGATCAACTTACCTTACTTTAATTGTACTACCCTAGAAAAGGCGGGGAGGAAAAGACATGTAGGAGGACAAACCAGATTAGCCCAACATACCACAGCCAGGAGAACTGAGATGGGAGAATGCCCCTAGGGGTCTACTCATATATCCTTTTCTATGCTTTGTTCCGGCATCACAGCTTTGGGGGCAACTTACAATTCTGGTGCAGAGGTCATTATAAAATATGCTGACAATTAACACATGCAACAGAAGAAGTCTCAGCTTGGCTTTGCCTGCATCTGTGTTTTGTTTCATACTTAGTGGGAACTATGCAATGACCTTTTAAGCAAAATCCTTCAGTTTCAGGCAAATTATTTCTTATCACACCTAACCAATATAGGCAATCTAGCAATGGAGGTCTGGAAGCTTTAAATTATTGCTATGATCTATCAACTACAGACTTCATTGACAATTAACCTCCATTGACCAATAAATGCAATTTATGAAAGGTGTGACAAGCAAATACTTTGAAACGAGAACTCGTCCTGAACAAATTCAAATATGACTATTCCTTCCGACATTCTAACCTAGCATTTCCAGTTCAACTCTGAAAAGCAAAAGCTTTCATCACTCTTCTCAATACCTTTACTTGATTGTGCCCCTTGGAATTTCATACTTGATTGTGTTCACTGGAAATCAATGTTAAAACATTTGAAAAACCAAAACATAGAGGAATTGTGAGCTTTGATGTTTTTTTAAATAATGAAAGATGGAAAATAGCCTATTTGTGTATCTCATGAAAGTATTTTATATGGCTTTCCTTTACAAGAACAAACATTAGTGTTTATTAAATTTCATGCCACAAAAGATCTTCTAAAGAGAATCTTTGAGTTCCACAGGGCTTAATCTCAAGTAAATGAGTTTAGGAGTTCTAACCCAATAATTAGTGAAAAAAGCCAGACAGTTATTGCATCTTATTAATAAGCACAGACTGATGTCAGTTGCAAATTTAAAATTAAAAAGTGATCAAATGTACAGTACAGAGTAATTAAAATTGGTACTGTACAGTTAAGCTTCACAATCTGTTTCTTCAACATTTACAATTAGGTGTACTTTTGGTTACGGTAATTTAACCAAAGTGAAATTAAGTGTGGTCCAGGGGATAATTTCACCACAGACCTACAAGATTTGGTTTCTGATTCAAGTTCTGGACAAACCACATTCTGTTAAATTCAGCTCCTATTTCCAAAACAGCTATAAAAGTAACCTACCCCATGGGGTATGTGCAATGCAGCTATAGTAAACACTGCAAAGAGCCTTTCACGTTCAAATTAGCATAGAAAACTCTTATCATTCTAATCTGCAGGGCATCTGTCTCCCTAAACAGATTTTTATTTTTGCCCTTCAGATTTTAGAGGAGCTGGAAACATGCATTAAGTTGGGACAGTCAGAGGCCATCAATCACTGCACACACAGGAAACCTCCCCTTAATCTTAATGCATGGCTTGGAACTACGCTGGAGCTGGACTGGGGGCTCCTCTGCACAACCATTGTTTTGCAGTAATAGGTATAGCGGGTGATAGAGTGCCAACAGATTTCTCAAATTAAGGGATTATAAAACCAGGGCAGGCTTTCTGTGCGTATACTTTCATAACTGGAAAATGCCCTCTCTCCCCCCCCCAACCCGCACCCCATGCATGTACCACACTTCTTGCACTGTAAATGAACTAGGATGCCGTGAAGCCGCCGCCTTGCCCTGCAGTGGTGCGTGTGCTTTCCGACCCCCCCCCCTCTGCCCAAGAGCTGCGCGCACACTTCCCCTCCCCACCCTTCCTCCCTCCTCCGTGGCGCCTTGGGAAGCAGGCGGGGAGGGCGGAGGGGAAAACCCATCCATCTCTCAGCCCAAACAGCGATAAGAAAGGCAGGCAGGCAGGAAGGGAGACGGACCAGGGCTTCTTTTTCTCTGCTGCACGGCTGGGGGGGGGGGAATGGGGATGGGACCGTCCCCACCCCCACCCAATGAAAACCTGGAGGGGAGGGGGAAGGGGAAAGGGGGAGAGAGATCAGAAAGCACTTCCCTTGAACACAGCTGTGCTATAACCTCTGCCAAGCAGATAAGCCAGGCGGGAGGCTTTTGTCTCCATGCTCCCTCGTGTTGGGGGAGGGGCTCCTGCTGCATTGGCAGCACAGCCATTTCTCTCTCTTTCTCTCTCTCCTGGCCCAAAGAGAGCCCTCCCTCTCTAAACCAGCCCAAAACACAAACACACACACACACACACACACACATACGAGAGGCAAGTCAAAACCTTTCCAGAAGGGTTTCCTTCACTCTCTTCCCCCTTTTCTTTCTCCCTACCCCCCCCCCCCGCAGCACAAGGAGGACTGGGAGACACAGGAACAGACCAGGGCAGGCAAAAGAAGCATTAACACCCACTTGAGGATGAACAAAGCCCAGCAAAATAGACCACCACCCTTTGGGCCGTTTGGACACGTCTAATTGTGCCTTTCCTGGCTGTTTCAAAAAGGAACGGGGGGAGGGGCAGTGAGGCCAAGAAGGACCAGGCACCAGGATCCTTTTTAAAATATATATTTATGTATTTTGAAAATAAAAAAAATTCACTCACCATTTCATGAGGAACATCAAATCTCCACAGGAGTCTGTGGCTCCAATGATCTTTTCGGGCTCCAATCCTCTTTCAAAGCCCCTGGCGATATCGGTGCTCTGTTAAAAAAAAGGGGGGGGAGGTTTTTTTTAAAAAACATTACAACATACCTCCTCCTGTTCATTTGTTAGCCTCCTTCCACCAAAAACAAAAAAAGGAGGTTTAAAGGCCACCAGAGCCAGGTGATAAACAGATGCTCCGCCTGGCGTGATGGCAATTAGGAGAGGAGGACAAGGCCTTAATATTCTGCATTTATTACTACTAATCGTAGTCGCCAAGGATTTTTTTTTTTTTTTTTTGCATTTCCTCTTTACTAAAGATCTGGGGAGCGGGAGGTACCCAGGGGGGAAGGAGAAAAGGCAGAGAATGGCAAAGTCGCCATTTAAAAAGAGCAAACAAAGCGGCGGACAGAGCGAGGGAATTAAGTCGTCTTGCCTTTGCAGCGGCAGCGGCGGCGGCGGCGGCGGCGGCTGCAGCCATTCGTGATTTCCAAAGCTCCCCATCCCTGCTACGCCTCCCCCGCTCCAGAGCGCACCACCTCTACGGGGCTCTCACGGTCCTTGAAGTCTTTGTGCCGGTGCCTGCCTGCCTGCCTGCCTGCCTGCCGTCAATGGGTGTGTCCCATTCATGCGGGGCTTTTAAATTTCCCCCCTTTTCTTTTTTTTTTGGGGGGGGGGCTGTTGCTGCTGCAAACGAGAGCTGCTTTAAAATCGCCGGGGCCCCAGACAAGGGTCAGTCAGCTCCCTCTGCACATACCATCTGAAGGGTGGTTAACAGCTTTCAGTCGCTGCAAGCCTGGAGCGAGCGTGTTTTCTCCCTGCTCTGCAGCAGCAGCAGCACCACACGCTATTCCGCTCAAGATCCACACATTTGTTGCTCCCACATGCTGCCTAGCCCTAGTTAGATGCAGCGATCGCAGCTCGGGCAGTTTAGGAGCAGACGGCTTGGCTCTTCTAAGGCACTAAAGCCCGGTTTCCTAAGGATGAGGCAGAAGGGGAAAAAAGAAAAATCTCTCCCCATTTTGCTATTTTAAGTCTATCAGACAGACAGAGAGGTGGTGGTGGTTATAGAGAGAATTGTGACTGCAGAACTGAAGCTATCTACCTAAGTGACTTGGAAACCCTGTGAGAATTTAAAAGAATTTAAAAACTGCCACAAAACACTCCCCACAGCCATTCATTTCTGTGCTTCTTAATATTAAAAAAAAGACGTCAAGACTACAGGACACCTTGGTCTCACACTTTGCCTTTAGCTTCTTTATTTTCAAACAAGAATATACACAAGGGCCAAAAGACGATGGCCTTTGTGCCGGAATGGTAAGAAGTGAGATGGTTTCCATTTTTGAAACCAACCTGGTACCTAATGTATGGAACCTAGAGACGGAACAGGGAGATGCCCAGTGCTAAATAAGGACTAGAAATTTATTCAAAGAGTCAAAAATTTAAACCAAGTATCTATCTTAATAGCTAGATGTGTTAAGAAGCATTACTGGGCATTTTAAAAAAATCTAATTCCAGAAAGTACCAATAGTTAACTTGTTGGAGATAAATGGGACACTTAAAAGATCTATATAGTAGTTATTGCATTTCTTAATAGCCTGGTAAAAATAGTCTAACTCTGTTTAAAAATAGAGGTCTGTTGGGTGGTAGAGGGTAGTGATCAGATGCTGTGCCAGCAAAATAACACGGGCAGCAGTACTGGGCTGTGTGTGAAAAAACTGTACCTTCTTTAACTCCTGTTATTTGTTACAAATGCTTTTTAAAAGTCACAGCACTGAAAAATAGAAGGTGTTGTCTGCAAAAGCAGTAATCAGCAGAGAGTTTAATGTATAAGACCAAACTCCATAAAACAGCAAAAAACTTGTGCCTTAAATGTGAATCTGGGTTACACGTCTGACAACCAAGGGAAGGGTGTGTGGTTTTGTGTGTCTCACAGCCAGGAGATGACAACGCATGGCAGGGTCTTCTTTGTGGCAGCATCATGACTGTTACTTTTCTTGCCTTGGATTAGGATTGCCCCCACTTTGTTCCAGTTTTTGTTAGGCAAGGAACAAGGTTTTTTATTTTCTGGATTGTTTGGGTTCTAGTGGCTTTTGATTTATGGGCAATAACACTCTATGAAGCTTCAATGAAAGGGCTAGTTGTGAAGAGAAGATGCACAATTTCCTTCCCCTCCTCCCCATCCCGGTCAGTTTCTGTCCTGTTTTGCCTTATAACACACAGCAGGCAGATCAACAGGCAGCCTTCATTGGAACTTTAAGAATGCCTTACAAATGGTTCATAAAATCAGCACTCGTAAGTACCAATAATCTAATAGGTCAACTAAGTTTTTTTTTGGGGGGGTGGCCTACTACATTGATATTTTATGTAATCTGCAAACACTTCAGATTCTTCATCTACAAAACTGAGTATGCTATATAAAACATATCCTTTCACAGGCTTCCTTGCATTCCAATCCCTTAACACAATTGCAAAAATAGGTTACAGGCGATACCTTCATAGGCTACTATTAAAAACAAAAAAGGAACATTGCAAGCTTTCGAATGCAGTCAATAACCCTTCTTCAAAGCAGATCCCAGAAGTTCAGACATAGTGAAAGATGTTCTTCACCAGGAGGTTACTTTTAAAGTCCTTAGTTAACAGAGTCCCATATAGCCTCCACAATCAACCAGCTGCATCTCACTGGTGCACTAAACCTAGCAAAACAGACCCAGAAGCATCAGTCACCCTCTCGTAGCAAAATCTTCAGGATATTTAGGCAGGGTTCCTCCAAAACAGAACAGAATAGAATAGAATAGAAGGTGTGGTCTATAGCTTCAGATATCACCTCCTCTGGAGCTCAGAACAGGGCAGGCTAAACACACCCAGTCCTCCTGTCACACCCTCCCTCAAAATGGCTCGAAGCCACTCGTGTCTTTCTTTCTCTTTTATCCTCACAGCAAAGCATGTTAGGGGCAGAGCAATAGAGAAACCTTGACAAGGGCCACTCGGGGAGCTTCACTTGCTCTCTATAGGCTCGGTCCCACTCCTCCACAGTGACTTCCACAGACCTGGGAAGCAAGCTTCTCACCTTCATCTTTGTGCTTTGCTCATCTGAAGAAGTCTCACAAATTAAAGAGGTTTGTCAGGTGCTCCTGTCTGGTGCAGAAATAACACTTGCTCACAGCTGCGCTTTATAGGACCTGATGGTTTGCAACCAGCTGCAACCTAAAAAATGTGAACTCACGGCTTCAAGCTAGTTTGCCAACAGCTGGGGAAATGGCAGCCATGATTACAGCTATGCTTCTACTCTCAATGCCCCTTAACACCAGCTACTTGAAAAAGAAGGCAGGGTGCTTGCATAATTTTAGTACTTTGGGAAAGGAAGCCTCAGCAGATAGAGCTCTTCCATACAACTTCTGAGGGGACTACACAACTAGTAAACATTTCAGGAGCCTGGACCATTGTTTTTCCATTTGGCCATCCTATATAGCTCATGGCCATGAGCTCTGCTTGGGTTACTGCTCAGATGCCAAAACTGCCCGGAATCTCAGGTCAGCTTTCAACTGGCTTGGAGAACTCTTCAGAACCATCCAAGACCTGAAGAAGATGGGGTTTGTGTCCAACATGAGTGAAAAATGCCCCACTACATCCAAGCTCTGCCACAAGTGATTCCTCCTTTGCCTGCAGCCCCAAATAGTCTGTCCACTCCTGCATTGAGAAGGGCTCCCACATCTGGGTTTTGCAGATATTTCCAAAGGACAACCGTGGGTTCAACATAGCCATTGCCTCTTCTTTTGCCCCATCCTTATGTAGCGTTGGTGAATCCACTTTGCACAAGCCCATTTCCCTTCACTACTGCCTAGCCCAACAACAATGTAAAGAACAGCCATGGATGGCACCTCAGAACTGATCTAATGTATGGATCCGTGAACTAATGGAATTATCTGCAACTACTGTATAGTTGTACAGAGGTTAATGACCTGCCATTCTTAAGGGAAGAACAGAAACAACTCCTAACCCAGGAGTTGGCAACCTGCAGCCCTCCAGATGTTCTGGACTACAAACACCATCAGCCTTTTGCAGCAAAGTCAATACCAAGGGACAATGGTAATTGCTAAGACCACAATATCTAGAGTGCTAGTTTCTTACCACTGTGCCAAATGTAGCAGTGACAAAGGGTACCATCTAAGAACTAGACATGCACCAAAAAACCCTCTGCCAACACAGCAGATTCCCCAACAGATTCCATCTCATATTCTATCTTAGGTTAAGCTAAGTACTTGTTTCAGCTGCTTCTGACAGATGCATTGTGCATGGTTAGCCATCCTTTTTTAAAAAAAGGAAACCCAAGTGTTTCTTTGAAATGTGCTGAATTAATGATATATGGGAAGCTGGTTAAATCACAAAATACATAAGGAGTGATGTGAAGAGTAGTGGCAAGTAGGGAAGATATGGGAAGGTGGTCATAGCTAATACTGTAGCTCTGAAACAGAGAGCTGAGGTGAACCATGAAAACTTTGGAGAGGGAAATGGATGACACATGTCACAAAACCAAACCAGGAATTTTTATGTAATGAAAGATTGGGTCAAAATCTAGAGATTAAGTGGGGTTGCCCCATGCAACAGCTAAGATACACAATACCTGGTTTGACTGAGAAGATTCATCATGAAAAAAAAAAGGATTCTACGCATATTCCAAAATGTATCTACAAGCCACTACAGTCTACAGAAATTGAGCAAGCTAGGCACTTTAATTGTTGTCATATATGGACATGGGGTCACGAAGAGTCGGTCACGACTGTAACAACACACACACACACGTATAAAACAATAACAGCATACCCGTGTTCAGTGACATTCAGCATTGATCAACGAGGGGCATTATCACAGCAACAACTAGCAGGATGGCCAGCCATACTCCTGCACCTTTAAGCAACAACTTACAGGCAGATTTCACAACATGGAAGCATTATAGCAGATAGTGAAGATGCCCATAAGTCAATTTCTTCCTCTTGAGAACTTATAAAGTACCAAAGAATAGTTTAAAAGGTACATATTGTCAATTCAGGAAGGACTATTTTCAGTGCTCTCACAATTACAAAAAGAGTTTATGCTTTGCTGGGGATGGGTAATTTGAGGGTAGTACTGTATTCACACTGGATGTAACATGCAGAAGAATTTTTTAAAAGGCTGTTCTCCACCAGGCCAAAGGTCTTTCTGTTTCTTTCCATGTGCTCCTCCCACAGTAGGCAGCCAGCTGCCTACCAGACAGGTACAAGAAGAATATGAGCTCAAGAAACCCCATCATGACTACCAAAAAGCATACTGCATACAATACTAGTGATAGCACTCAGCCACCATGGTTAGAATTCAAGTAGCCCCCCCCCCCCATTCCTTATTCTCCACCAATTTGTCTTGTAAATCTTAGTTGGAGGCCATCACTTCATCTTGAGATACCAAATAATTCAACTACGTGCCATGTTGTGAAGTATTTCTTTCCATCGGTCCTCCTGAACCTCCCAACCTTCCCCTTCAGCCTTCCTGGGGCCTAGCATTACGAGAGGGAGAAAAAAAACTCCTCCTACGCATTTTCCTACAAGGTGAATAACATGATTATGCCTCAATAATGACTTCTCTTACATACCGCTAAAGTAGTAGATTAAAAACAGTACTAATGTATCAGTGACAAAATAAAACCAAAACCACACTGCTTTTTAAAATCCTCAACCTTCCAGTTGCTGAACTGTGCCTGAAAAATACAGGTCTTGGCCTGCCTGCAGGTGCAGAAGGACAGCAAAGATGGGGCCAGCCTGGTCTCCCACAGGATTTCCACAGTCTGGGAACAGCAACAGGGAAAGCCCTTTCCTATGTCCCCATCTTGTGAGGGTGATGGGACCAAAAGAAAGCCCCCCCCAAAAAAAAAAACACACCATGATTTTAAAACCTGGGAAAACTCATAAAGGGAGATGGGGTCTCTCAGAGAGTGAGGACCTTAGCTGTTCAAGGTTTTGTAGGTTAAAACTGGCACTTGGATTTGTCCCTGCAAACAAACTAGAAGCCAGTGGGTTATGTGATCCTTAAACCAATGGAATTGGGCTGGATATGTGGCATAGCTTAGCTCTCAGTCAGACAAGGCAGAGAAGTATCAGTCAGGACAGTTTCTGAGGACTTCTTAAAGACGCAAGTGACACTGGAGCAGAAGAGAAAGGGTTTTAATTTTGACTTTTTGTGAACCCTAGGCATGTGATCTGCAACGTGAGCTGGAGTGGGTGGGTACTGAATACGAGCAGGGGGTGTCTGGGAAAGAGAGGAAGCATAAGTCTAAACCAGGTTACAAGGCAACTGCAGCAGGGCAGGCTGGCTGGAATTCTGGATCATTCATACTTCTTCTCTTGCTTTCTTCCACAACAACATACAATAAATGGGGAATATTGCCAAGAAAAGGAGATGCCAGTGGGTATGTGTTTGTGGGGAAATGGCTCCTTGGCTGTGGCTTTACCAGCAACTAGAGGGAAAACACCTGTGTCTTATCTCCTGAGAAAGGAACAACCCAAGGACAACTTGGTACTGTGGTAATTGGCAAGCCCTTTCAGTTGTGTGGAAAAGAGAGAGAATGTGTGTGTGTGTGTGTGTTCCACTGCCTTCAGGAGTCTTCCTAGAGAGATGAGACCTTCTTAGCTGAAAAGGTCTAGAAAAGGACTTGAAGATACTGAAAAGGAAATGGGGATATCATACTTTTCAGGTTGATGCTATGTTGTCATTATGAGATGCACTCCATGTGTGCAGTTTATGATAGGATCTAAATATGAGACAGAGAACTAGCTTTATAGTTTTCTTGCTGTGATTTCTTGCTTCTCTCCAAATGTAATACATGTTATATTTTTGTCCTTTTTGGATTTTTTTTACTTGATATTTTCTTTTTTGTTTTAATTCATATAAGATCTTCCCAACATTAAGGCCTAGTTATTGACGAGGACCCTGATACTCAATCTATTCTTGGTTCCTTGACTGCCTACCAAAAAAAAAAAGAGCTAAGTAGTGGAAGTACCACCTTGTGAGGCTGGCATGTTTTGTGAAGTTACTCCTATTTGCAGGTTTTGGCTTCCTTGTTGGCACAGCCAAGTCACAGTTTAAGACTGGGGTGTGGATTTCCAGCAAATATTACAGGTTACTCTACCAAGGTCTCATACGTGCTCGGACAATAAGAGCATGGTTGTGACTGAGGGGTGGCTGGGGGCACTCTCCATCATGAAAACTAGGATTAAGTGCCTTCTAAAAATGTTTCATATTTTAATTTTCTATCATGCGGGACCCCTGTTTCTGAGTGCACCTTCTCTACCCAGTACTTACTGTATATGTACAGTATAACAAAATGAATCAAAGGTCGATTACTGCTACAGTAGGGTAGAGGGTGTAGTGATGGGCAGCAAGACAGCTGCTGATGGCAACCTAGTTGAGGTCTCAGACCATTTTAGCCTCTCTTAATGGTGGCACTACTACAGCAGCTGTCTGGATGGGAACAAAGTTAGTCAGGAGTAGTTCTAGCAGGAACCAGGTCAACAAGCGACCGCTACTAGATTCCCCACTGGCTGTGGAAAAGCAACCAAACCCAACAGAGCCCACAGGATACTCCAGAAATCCCTTATTTTTCTCGTACAGCCTTGCCTAGTACAATTTCCTTCTTTCATCTTTTTCTTAGTGTCTGTCCCACCTGATGGTGGGGTCTTGCTAGTACAATGCCTTCCAGATGTTTCAGACTGCAACTCCCATGTCTGGCAGGGTGTTTGTTGGAGAGTGTGGCATTTCTAATCTCTTTAGCCCTTCGTCTCTATTCATGCCCCCCCCCCCCGGGGTTGCCTGATTAAGTTTACTGAGCCTCCTCAGAAGTCTGGACTGTGCTTTATGTACCGTGTTTCCCCGAAAATAAGACAGTGTCTTATATTAATTTTTGCTCCCAAAGATGTGCTAGGTCTTATTTTCAGGGGATGTCTTATTTTTCCATGAAGAAAAATACAGTACACATTTATTGTTATCTTATGGGGAGGCCTTATTTTCGGGGGATGCCTTATATTTCAGTGTGGGGCAAAACTGTAAGTAGGTCTTATTTTCAGGGGATGTCTTATTTTTGGGGAAATAGGGTATATTTGTCCCTCCAAACCATAGTTCCCAGCATTATCTCTGTATCCAGGTCCAATGAAGGAGCCCTAGCAAACACAACACACTATATTCAAGGAGGAATCGAGGGAAGTTAAAATACCGGAACAGAGAGGATGCTTGGGAAGGAACCAAACCACTTATTTTCACACTGGACAGTTTTACTTCCCAAACTTTAAGCAGAATACATAATAGGTTATAAAACTGTAATCCAAACGCACTAAGGATAACCTGCTGGATATGAAATATACGACCTTATTACCCCTTATGATTTCATTAAGGGCCGACGGTAGCGATGCAGGTTTGAATCTCTAGTGACTTAGCCATAATTTTGTACAGACACAGCTGTAAAGGGCAGGGCATTTCTTCAAATATGGTTATAAAAAAATAACGAACACATAGAGCTGCCGTATATTTTTCTCCTCCAGGAAGGGGAAGGCAAGACATAAAATGTCACTCAGCAGATCCTCATTTACACAGAATTTCATATGTTCACATTCCCTATAAAGATGTGTTTTAATAACCCGTGTTCTCATGTCTTCTCATGAGCTGGCTAGTCAATATGGCAATTTTTTGGAGTACAAAGGAAGAAATGTAATTATGCTTTAACCAAGGTGATATATTTGACCTTCACAGTACTTTGAAGATCCGTAACATAGCCAGCAAGAACATTATATTTACATTATGTGTGGAAGCAAGGGCATTTTGCCATTCTGAGAGCATACTGTGCAGCCATGGCACAACATTTTGGATTCATGGAAGCATCTGGTTCTTGAGAACAAACACAGGCTGAAATCAACATGTGTACAATTCTTCATACAATTTTAAGAAGCAGGAAGAATGGAGGGAACAGCATTTCACTACCATCCCTGGCTTGCCCCCTGCAATCTTGGGTGTGTTATGTGGGGACGAGTCAGAATATTATTGCCTCATAGATACCCTAATAGGGCTTTTTCAAAGTAAGTGAGATATTTAAGCGGCGGCTTTACCACTTACGCTACTCCCCATGATTTTTCAGGGCTAAACGGGGATTTGAACCCAAGTCTCCTGAGCTCTAGTCCATTACTCTGCCCATAACACCACTGCACCCCATCCTTAGAAGAGTCCATTGTGATGGGTGGGGAAACTGCATTGGCAAAGAATTCTGATCTTTAAGCAGCATAGATCTGCTTATGCTGTTTCAGTTTCTCTCTCAAATTCCATTTTTTACAAGATATACCTACCTAGAAGTAGATGGGGTTTGAAATATGAATTATTTCTAGAAACGTGTGGCCAGCTTTTTTCTTAAATGCTTCTCTCTCACAACATCCCTAAATATTGTAGAGATTGACTGTGGGCTTATGGGCTGTGAGCAGCATAAGTCTAGAACAGTATTGGCAAACCTTTGGCATGGGTGCCAAAGGTGGCCCATGGAGCCCTTGGCATGGGCACCCAACATGGCCCTTTCACAGCCACATGTATTCAGGTTAAATTGCAGTATTGGCACTTTGCAAAAAAAACTAGTGGGTTTTGAATTGCAGTTTGGACGCTCAGTCTCTAAAAGGTTCGCCATCACTGGTCTAGAAAGTCAGAGTCAGCAGCACTGGTGGGTTATGTCTGAATATCTATCAATTCGTGTTCAAAACAATTTCCTGAGTTTACTCTAATTTTATGGATCTCCCATGACTTCGTAGGGAAAGCTGACTGAACACACACACACACTGCAGTTTTCGGGGACCCGGGTTTGCAAGTGAGTGATCAAATGTCTATTCAGGGGAACTCATGAGGAGCTAAATGCGTTGCTGGGACACATAAAAGCTCCATCCCCATACCTCCAACACTATTACATTGAATAGCCAGTAATTTAGACATCTGACTGCAGAGCCAGAATTTGGGAGTTTGATTCCCCGCTCTGTCTCTTCAACAGGGGGTGGACTTGATGATCCATAGGGTCCCTTTTCAGCTCTGCAGTTCTACAATGATGATGTTGATGATGATTGCTATCTTTGCACCTTTGCTCTTTCACCATGAACGTTTGACGAAGACTTTGTGTGTTCCAATCCTGGCAAGACAGTGAGTGGTGGGGACATGCGTGGGAGGGGATTCATGAGTGTTTCCTCCTCCTTGCCGTGAACTGAGCTAAAAGGTTAGACAGCAACTAACAGAATTCTTTGAAGTTTGTGAACAAATATTAATTAATTAGCATATCATTTTGTTCTTTTTAATGTTTGACTTATTCCATTTTTAATTCTATTCTTTTTTAATATTGTGCCTGCCTCGGGTCCTCGGATCAGGAGAAAGGCAGATTATGAAACATACAAACAAACGAATGAATATATCCTTTGTTCCTTGGTGACAAAGCCTTGAACTATTAGATCACGGCAGCTGTAGAAGAGTCATTCCCCTCTCACTCAGTGTAGGATCTGTTATCTTCAGGACCGAATTCTTCCTCCCCTCACACCACTCCTCTGGCCCTCAGCGTCCTACGACAGGGTACAAAAAGGTGGCCAAAGAGCAGAACACATATCTAGCCAAGGATGTTTCAAGGCAAATACTTGTAACAGCTTTCAGGGCAATTTCTCCCACACAAACAAGAAAGACACAAACCACAGAAAAAGAAGACCTGTTCCCACACATACACAGAGAAGTCCCTTCTCTGGTAAAAACATCCTTATTGTCACGACTCAAAGATTGTTTTAAAAGGAACCCTACTGTAGTAAGGCTTTCAAATGGTAAAATATATTTCTTCCTATCTTAATCGGAGCTAGAGAGTTCTGAGAGGCTCCCTGCTTGATTGTTAAACTTTATTATATTTTAAGGGCCATAATTATTTTAGCTATGCTTTTCTCTACAATGAGTGGTGTCAATTAGCATCTCTTGTTTTATCGGGCAATTTTTCCCTGAGAGGGGTGAGAAAGTTGGCCCAAATTAAGCTCAGCCAACACCTTCTTGACACTGAATTTTTAAAAGACTTTTCCATGCCACTTTGGAGGCAAAGAAACAAGTGCTACCTGTGTGCGCTCACACATGCATATACTAGCTTGTGCAGCAGTGAGACTACTGTTGGAATAGAGAAAGAACTCTCCAAGCGTAAATGGAAAGGCAGAAAGCTCACCTCTTTCTTCTTCTTGGCTTTGATGTCCTCAGAATTGTTGGCAAGGCTGGACTTTCGCTTGGTGCTCTCCGATTTCTCCCGGGGCTTGTTTTCGCCTTCCTTCATTTTTTTGTATTTTTTCATAAACTCAGAAATCAGTTCGGGGCAGTCAAGGTTCTTCTCGGGCTCCCAGGTATTGTGCTCCCTGACACAATTTGAACAAAAAAAAAAAAATGGGGGAGGGGGACAACAACAGGGGGTGGGAAATAACAAACAGAAGAAAAGTTGAAAAAGTTCCCGTCCCCTGACTGAGGCATTAACTGAGAAGTAAGTGAAGAACAGGAGCATGACCAAGATCGGTCCATGAGAAGAATTGATTGGGGTTTCTAGGTAAAAGCAGGACACTTTAGAAACCAAAGCATGCTCATATACTCTGAACAAGTTCCCCTGCCCCCAGCTCTTAGCGCTTTAGGTGCTGTTTACTGGCAAACAGGGGATGTTTTCAGCCCTGAATGGGAAGAATTTCAAGCACATTGTCTACCAGGGTTTCTAAACAATTTGTGTGGTGGCGGCGGCAGCAATGTGTCTTCTTGCCATCTCAGTTCTTACGTACGCCTGGTCACTTCCAATCTGTTTTCTTCTGATTAAAGGAGCAGTTTCCCCCAAATGGGAGAGGCAGAACAGCAGAGATGGTATTTTGAGACATGGTTAGCACAGGAATTGTCATGCAACCGTGTATGTTTAGGGAAAACACCTACATTCCATGGTTGCATGAATGCTTAAAATTTAAAAGATTTATTCCTGAGAAGATGCTCATGCCTTCTACACAAGCTGCCCTGAGAACACTGTCTGGAATGGTAACTCTACAAATTAAGAACAGGGTAGCACTTCTGTTAGGGCAAACAGAAGAAAAACACAAGGTGGTAAAAATAGCTTTTGAATTTCAAAGAAACTCCATCCAGTTTGGCATTCATTAAAAAAACAAGAGCAAAAGGGAAAAGTGGGGAGGTATTTGCATATTAACTGGGTTTGTTCAATTGAATCAATGACTGCATCAGAACATATTAGGAAATACAGAAGAAACGGTGGCTGATCCTTTGAAAATATAAAATACAGAGCTTCCAACAGATATTAGTACAGGCAGGACTCTGGATCCTTTTGAAAATTCAATCTCTGCAAGTTGAAGAATGCAGAAAGTGCCTGCCTTTTGCTGTGGTGCTCAGGATGGTTGTGCAAACAATGCCCTCTCATTTACTCAAGAGCAAGGCAGGGCCAGAGAGTCTTGCCTAGTAACCTGCATACCCAGAAATCAAGTAGTGTGCATCCATTTAAAAACTGCAGCATCCAAGATAAACTTCATTGAGAAGGAATCATGGTCATACTTCACGACATTGTAAAGCAGTCTGCTTAGAACCTGGGACAAACACCCAAGAGACATATACATACAGACACACAAGTTCATGAAAAAAATGTGTGCAAGGCAACTCTTTTACACTGGGACAAGTGAGGAGGTGGTGTATAATGTGTAATGACATATCAGTAAAATAAAAATGCTACATCAAGTTTGAATCCTATCATTTGACCCCTGGAAGTTCTGCCTGCCCATTTTGGATTTACAGTAAGATCCTGGTATCCGCTGGGGATTGGTTCCAGACCTTCCCGTGGATAATGAAAACCACGGATACGAGAGAACGCCAAAATCCCCAAAAACTGCTGTTTTGTAACATTAGCTAGCTTTACAGTTGCTATTTGTGACAGTAGCTTGCTTTACAGCTGCTGTTTTATGACAGTAGCTTGTTTTACAGCTACAGAATTATTTATTTAATTTTTTTTTGTCTGCCAACCGTGAATAACTGAATCAGTGGACACAGAGTGCTACTGTAAATTTCTTACTGTGTTGCCCACAATTTTCAACCTTATCTTAACAGCCTTAAGGGCTAACAAGTTGTTGGGTTTTACGTTAAGTGAAAGAGATGCTTAGGATGCTCAATTTCACACCCAATACCTAAGTTCTGTGTCTGTACAGCTGGAGAATTAATACAGCCCTTTATGGAAGATAGGGAGTTCTTTTTAATTCTTTTTTGGTCCCCCAATGCAGTTGTTTTGAACAACCTACAGAAGGGCCACCCGAGTATTTCACACAAAAAAAGCCCCCACCCCCACCAGAAAGCTCAAAACAAGGAGGAAGACTATTTAGGCAATAGTGCTGGTGAATAACTCAAGTGGAACTACCAACTCTGTGAAGTGAGAGAGGGAACGCAGATGCCAGGATTTCCAAACATGCTTTAAGGTCCCAGGCCTTGTGACCCACTCATTTAAATGGATGCACACCATTCTTGTCTGGAATAAGGAAACAAGCTACCACCCATGAAGTTTGGTGGCTTGGGCTTTCTTTCTTTTTTTTTTATTTTTAAAGGAAAACTTGAATGAGTGCAATGGAGGTCAAATTGGAAGCACTGCATGGAGCTCTGCTACCAAGAAAGCTCAAAGCCCACATCAGAAGGAAAGTTGGACTTACTCAGAGAATCCTTTCCACTTGAGAAGATACTCCACTTGACCCTTCACAACACGCCTGTCTAGAACCTTCTCCACAACATATTCCTCCTCATCTTCAGAGGACGAACTATCTGCTGTCCTCTTGTTTCTCTTTCCCATAGCGCAGAGGTTGCACCTAACGCACCAAGGCTACCCAATTCCTGCAAATCGGAAGGGAAATGTTAATTGGTGGTCACTGAATACCGGCCTTCTGTTCTCAGAAATTGCACACCGCCATTACTCATCTGTACAATACACAGCTCAAGGGTCTCGCTGACTGCCTACCAGGAGGTCTACAAACAGACAAGACCAACAGTGACGGTAAACAAGGTAAAGTGCTTTGTACAGCTGTAGTATCCCATGAGGTCTCATGAACATGGCCAAGCCTCCCTACATACAGTAGGTCTGAAGCACTGGTCATTGATCAAACTGGTACCAAGCAACACAATTAAGCACTGCTTCACGGGATGCTCAATAAGTGTGTATGTGCACGCACGCACGCACGCGCACCCATGTGCACTTCAAGAAGAAATGAAGAAAAAGGCAGATTTCACAGGTTGGACAATACTTGAACAATTGCTTGAGTGGCCACACAGACTACAAAACTTTTGATTAGTGGTAGTGCCATGCTTCAAGCCTGGAAATATTTACTGATGTACAATATTTGTCTTCCCTAGTGACAACAAAAGGTTCCTGTTGGCTCTTGCTTTCAGTCTATCTCAGTGATGGCGAACCTATGGCACGGGTGCCAAAGGTGGCACTCGGAGCCTTTTCTGTGGGCACCTGACATTGCCACTTCATAGTGACCTGTATACAGGTTAAATGACTGTATTGGCACTTTGCCAAAAAAAAATAGTGGGTTTTGAATTGCATTTTGGGCACTCGGTCTCTAAAAGGTTCGCCATCACTGGTCTATCTGTTGACAGTTCCTCTTGTCTTTACAACAATCCTGCACGGTTGCTGATCAGTCCCCCCACCCTCAAGCCCCCATGAGTTTAGAAATCAGTCCAAGGATATGCAGGAAGCATTTGAGGCGAGCAAGAGAAGATATTGTGGAGATAGCCTAAACACGCCTGTTTTTATTATTCTTCAATGTAGCCAAGCATCATTATTATAATATCAACTGCTATTATTCTACATATTCAAGCAATATACAAGAACTTAAGAATAGCCTTGCTGGAACAGGCCACAGCCCATTGAGTCCAGCATTCTGTCTCACACAGTGGTTCACCATTTGCTTCAGGGTATTCCCAAGCAGAGGTCTTCACCTGCTTATGATTCCCCGCAAATAGCATTGAGAGATATCCTGCTTATCTCTCCAACTTGGAGGTTATTGGTATTACCCTTACACAATCACAAGCATAAGTAATATTCACGTGAATATAGCGTGCCTTACACCTCAGTGCATTCCTTCTCCATATATGATTAATCAATACATAGTTTTGTAGCAACATATATGCTGCATGTATTGTTTTCACATAATAAACACAAGCTAAGGGAACACATCTTTGTAGCCCATATAATCCTAAGAGGCCCCTTACATTTGGAAGCAGACACTCATTAGGTGTGACCTTCAGCAAAATAACCGAACTGGTACACAGTGGTTTCTCTCTGCAGTTATCTCTGAACTTCAATAAACTATTTTTAGCTTACACAAGCAGGCCCAGTTGACACACAGTTTCACCAAAGGTGCCTCTGCCTCCTCCACCCTTAATCTATATAGCCTCATTCAATATTGCCTCTTTGTATTTTGCCCTGTTTTTGTCAGTTTTTGAAGTCTAACACCTGTTGGGCTACGATTAGCTCATTATGATACAAGTCCTCAGCAACACAGGAAAGCTAGTGGAGAACTGGAGTTGTATTGTTCAATTGGAGGCTTCAGACACTTCTAAAAGGGTGTAAAGATAACAGACTTGGGAAATGTAAGGGAGTGCCTAGCATGAGGGAAGTCCCAAGGTTGACATCCATCATCAAGAGTGAGGTAACAATCTTACTTGGAAGTAAGGCAGAAGTTGGACAACGGTGGATGTGAGGGTTCCATTAATGCCACCAACGGTTCCGATGGAGAATGACCATGGGACTCAAGCAATTTATCAAAAAACATCAAACTTTTCTCACAATTGGTGGCCATTACTTCTTTAACTTGTTAATCAGCATCCTCAACATTAATAAACGATAAACTGTTTGAACTTCTTCCATTTACTGAATGATTTCCAACAGTAATGACTTTTTAAAATTGATTATTATTACTTATTTGAAATGTGGGGAAGTCTTTGATATTAGGAGTCCAGAATAGAGATAGGCACGAAACGAACAATTTTTAGTTTCCATTTTCATTTTTTCGTTTCGTTACGTAACAAAACGACAAACGAATTTTGTCTCTAAAATGAAACGAAACAAACAGAAACACCGGAAATTTTGTCGTGCATTTCGTTTCCGTTACTGCAATATGAGTGAATTGCTTAAAATCCTTTAAAAAATCACAAAAAATGACATAAATGGTAACGAAATGGTAACGAAACGAACAAAAACGAAAACAATTTTTTTGCAAAATTTCGCAAAAAATGGAAACGAACCGAAACAGACCCTCCAAATGACAAACGAAATGCCATTTTTTTTAATTCGTGCCCACCTCTAGTCCAGAACATCGGGTACCGCAGCAATGATGTCTCACCGTCTCTAGCTGTGTTTCCCAACCCCAACCAGTTTTCGCTCCCTCTGCCTGCCTGCGTAGCCTCATCTCTTTCCTTGGGCTCCGTCCGAACCTCCTTTTCTCGACACCCCCTTAATCCCCCACATTTCACTTACCCTGTTTTCCCACTCATCTATTGACATGTCAATCAATAGGAATCCTTCTACCATTGGAGATTCCTGTCTCTCCCCGTGAATATTCATATTCCCATCCTTCAGTATATCAGTATCCCTCCCATCTTATTAAATCCTTCTGTGTCTCATCCCCTGCATTACATTACGCTCCCTTGTTTTTCATATTCATTTCTTTCATTTTCTGTTATTATTTTCATTCTCCCATTTCCCTGCCTTTCTTCCATTTCAGCGGACGGCATGCCATCTCCTTTCTCACAGTGGAGCATATTTCCTTTGAAGATGGAAAAGACAAGAACTTATTGGATCAATGGAATTCTGACTAAAGTGATGTGTTCCTTGTAACTAAAGTGAAACTAATATGTCTCTAAGGGCTGGCTCTTCCTGGAGTTTCTGGGATTGTTCATCTTTCTTTTTGTTGTTTGCTCAGCTGAAAAAAAAGGCAATTCTTTATCTGATCGCTCTTTGTTTAATTACTCAGTTGAAATGCTAAAAGTAATTCCAAAGCCATACAAGCAACAGGTTAGCTGTTGCACCAACAATGTAAATTAGATATAGCACAGGAGTCGGTTTGAATTGTCAAATGGAATTAGGACAGAGCTGTTCTTATAATTTTACTGAAGTGGGATTTTAACAGCTGTGGCAAAAGTAACACCTACTAAAATCTCATTTTCTGCTAAATGCCAACAACATCCCATTCCCTTTAGCTTTTAACCAAACTAAAACAGAACTGAACTATAACAACTACAACTTAGTTACTTCAAACTATTTATTTGTTTGTTTGTTTGTTTAGCTTATATGCCGCCCACTACCCAAAGGTCTCTGGACGGCTACCAATTAAAATGAACATTTAAAACATTAAAATGCCAATAAAAATTAAAATAATAAAAACATTTAAATACAAAACACTAAAACAATACACTAAAATTGCCATCAGGAGTTATGTTTAATATAATTAAAGTATATTATGTGCATCATTTTAAAATGGTTTCAGTTCGCACTAGAGAGAAGTAGGATCCTAAGTGTACCTAAACCTTAAATCTGTCTCACTTCAAAAAGCTAAATCCAGGGAGACATTTGGTCTACAACAAGGGTGCCCAAACTTTTTGTAAGGAGGGCCAGATTTGGTGGCTGAGAATGTGTCAGGGGGCAGTTGCTCCCCGACCCTGCCACCCCACTGCAAGCCCCACCCACTAACCCATAAGCCCCACCCACTAACCCCTTGCAACCCCACCCGCAGGAAGGAAGGGAGGGACCAAGGGAGGGAGGGAGGAAGGTGGAAACCAAGAGAGGAAGGAAGGAAAGTGGGGGGACAAGGAAGGGAGGGAGGGAGGGAGGTGAGGACCAAAGGAAGCACAGGGAGCCTGTTTAAAAAAACATGGGGCGAAGGAGGGGGAGGGAGGGGTGGGCCAGCCAGCCGTGGGCCACTCAGAATGGCCTGACAGGCCGGATTTGGCCCCCGGGCCAGAGTTTGAGCAGGCCTGGTCTACAATCTTAAATGTTCTGTTGCTCTTGTGTTCTTATGTGCCATCAAGTCGCCTCTTAGAGAGCTGGAGCCAATAAGGGAGAATTACCTGTAAGTTTTCAGTGAACTTGGTAGTCAACATCCTCTTGAGGAAAACTGAATGCATAAAAATAATCATGCAAGCTGTTTTTCCTTCTTTCTTATCACCTGTCATTCCCCCTGGTTCCTGACAGGACAAATGGCTGTTTTTCACAACTAAAGGAGGGGGGGGGGAAACAAAACAGAGGTCCATTTCCAGAGGAAGAACTGCTTCACCAGCTGCTCATTGATGCTGTGCATTCCCTACAAGGGTTCTGGCCAGCACGAGCTATCTCTAAACAGGCATGTACAGTTTTGCACAGTTAAGTTTGGTCTCTGTGAGCGGAGATGAAAAGCCAAACTCAAATATCATTGTGGAACACGAAGTGTTTGGTACCAATGAATAACATGGCTTGTGATAAAGGAAGTGAAAGGTCTTAATGTAAAGATGATTGATGTGTGCCCCTAGATTCCCCTGTTCAGCATAGGGTGGATTTGATTTAAAACACTTTGATTTAAATCATGATTTAAACCACTAGTCAGTAGGGCTCGATTTAAATCATGATTTTCTACCTAAAGATTCATTTTTTCTGGAGTTGTTTTAATCTGAATATTTACAGCCAGATGAAGGTTTCATTTTTAGAATAATAACTTTGGTGGTTATATACCATTAGAGATACATAGATAATTATAATATTATTGCAAGGTAAACTATCTCCAGCTTAATATTTGGACAACTGTTCTTTTGTACTTTATTGGAAGGCGAAAAATAATCATTACATTAATACAGTAACAACAATTTAAATAGTTTTATTTAACCCAAACAATAACATTATATAGCATTATGTATGCTTGGATTTGCTTAAACAACCATGTTTGTTAACTGATATGGTTAAAATATCTTTCAAAAAATTTAGACTGACAGTCATTGACTACATCAGCCAGGTCCACATGAAAAACTTAAAATATACAGTGGTACCTCTACCTACGAGCGGCTCGACTTATGAGTGCAAAATCATTGGTGTTTTAACTGCTGCCTTACAAATTTTAGATGAGGTCTGCTCTACTTACTTTTCTTTTGGTTTATATTTTTATATTTTTATTTTTTCGATAGGGCTGCTCTACTTAAGAGTTGTTCGACTTAAGAGCATGCATTTGGAACAGATTAAATTCGTAAGGAGTACCACTGTACTGTCTTCTGCAGCTCACTAAACTTCATCTTCATTTTCTTGTTTGTTCATAATCTGGAAAAGAAGCTTTCCTGCTTTATCCGGTCCCAAACGATTTCTCAATTTAGAATGAATGAGTCTAAAGGAAGAGAATATTCTTTCTACACCAGCAGAAGAAGCTACTGCTGTTAAAAGTGAGATCATTACAGTGGACCCTTGTATAATAAACAGTTCGTATAACAAAAAAATTGTACAACATAAAAATTCCAGAGATAGGGGAAATTTGCTTAACATAATCGCCTATGGTGTGAATCTGTACAACATAAAAATGGGATCAGTTTTCAATGCATTCCTATGGGAATTTGTATAAAGGAAAATTTGCTTAACATAATGTCATTTGGAACAAATTAATTCCTTTATACAAGGTACCACTGTACTTCATCCGTCTCTAAATCCAAGTGCTTAAGTGACTTCCACCAGTTCACTGGTGTGACTTTCTTTAAAACATCACTGGCAAACATTTATTTCTTGAATGGTTCCCTGCTAGCTCTGAAGTTTATTATAGTTGGCATTACAGGCGGACGATTACTGGATACCCATGTCATAGCTAATTCCTCTTCTTTAGTTTGACTCTGGTACCGGATATTGACAATATTTGCGAGAAAATGAGCTGCAGTCATTGCTTGTCCCATCTGTTTTTTTAATGCTTGTAATTTAATTCTGTCATTTTGTAGTTCTGTTTTTAAGCACTCACTCAGTTCTTACCAAATTTCAACGGCATCAGCTAAAAAACCAGGTATTTTTCTGTATTTTGTTTAAAGCTTCAGAAATGGGTTTCAGGGTGGTCACCATATGTTCAACATTTCTCTTAAGCCCAATGTTGAAGATTTTGGCCATGACAGTGCCATCTATTTTTTCTCAATTTTGTTCGCAAACTGTCATCAGAATATGCCACTTCTTGATAGACTGCTCAAAACAGTCAACACAGAGTTTCATCTAACTTCTTGTGGGAGTGTTCGCTTGGTTCCACCCATTCTTTTCAGAGCGGCTGCCGCAAAATGTTTGTTACAAAAGTATTTAGCAATTTCAATGACGTTAGTCTTTATTTCTGGGACAATGAAGTCCTTTGCTAGAAGGTGTATCAAATGAGCACTACAACCATATGTTATTAGCTTGGTATTCTAAATTTCTTCTCATATTGGATACATTTGCAGTATGGTCTGTGATCAAACTGCATACTAGACATTTGAATGTTTGTTCAAATTTTATTACAGCTTTTGAATCAGAAACCTCTGGGAGAGCATGACATTGTTAATGGATTAATACACCCTTATGCTACATTATTAGAAACTAATTTCAAGATGAATAACCTTTGGACTATAAAGTATCTTAACTAGAACATGATCTTTAGAGAGATTTTTCCTCAAAAAGCATTTAAATTTTTTAAAAATCTGATTTAAATTTAAAAATCTGATTTTTTTATTTAAAAAAATAATTGATTTTATCCACCCTGATTTCCACACAAAAGCCGAGAGAAGACTACCAAATCTGAAGTCTTAACCCTTGACGGTTGCAAATGGAGGTGGGAGTGGTGGCTGAAGTTCTGTACTTCAGGAATATGAAAGGCAGTCAAAACAAAATCTAGACATTTTCAGAAATTAACGAGGGGGGATGTTCTCCCTCAGTTATGCAAGTCTCTGGAAGTAAGGGTCTAAAGCCATTTGACAAAATCAGCTGTCAAGAAGTCAGCAAGTAGAATTCCATTGCTGTCTCCATGCTCCTCAAACCCTGCTCCTCAAACCTTCCAAAGTCCGTTTCTTGGTCATTGGCATAACACTTGATTTTGGATCCATAATGGGGAGGAAATGAACTCCTGGAGGATGAATAGCAGTGAGAACCAAACCAAAAATACTTGTCCACTTTTTATTTTAGTTAAGCCACTTCTTCAAACGCTATCCTACTTCTAATCTGTTCAAAGCTGTCACATTATACAATAAAACCAAGACAGTAAATCTACTGTGTTTCTGTAATATGCAGACTAAGTATCCTGCCAATATTAACAGACTGATAAAAAAAATTAAATTTGAAGTTGAAACCTCAGAAAAACAAAAGAGAAAGTTTAATTCTAAAGCAAAATTCAATCAACTAAAATCTGAAACCGAGTCTTTCAACAGATTAGTCACTAGAGCCTTACCCACCAACTACAATAAACTGGGCTGTAGCCATGCTGGTATTCATGGATCAGTAGTTAAAGTTCTGTCACAGTTAGTTATAAAAAGGCATATTTTTCCAGGGATTTATAACTAGGCTATAAAAACTCATTGCAGCTTGAAATATAGGCTTATGGGGTCTCAGGCCCTGAGTGAAGTTTAATACTGCCACCCCCATCCCCAAAAAGTATGCATCTGTGAAAGAGAAATCAATTATACCATTTCAGTTACAAGACTAAAGGAAGGGGAGGAAAGTAGTTATAGTTGCATTGTGCTCTTATAAATTACACAGCTTCCAATTTTAACAAGCTTGAATTTAACAGATGATTAGTCTATAAACACTGTGTGGTCCAGCTGCATTTTTGCACAGAAATGTTATTTAAGTTTTATTTATGGAATACTCCTTCCTCCTAGCCCCACCCTACTGTAATATTTTGTCATTGTGCAGCACATGCACACCTCATCACATCTAATTACACATTCCACGTGAAGATAGGAAAGTAGGTGTTGCAGCCTTTAATGAAATGCAATCTGCTGGCTAATAAATGGGAACTCTTAATAATTTCCTTGCAAATTGAGATATATTACAAGCTCCCTAGAAAAATGTGCATCTTTTATAAGACCATTAACTGAGCTTTTTAAATGAAATTAAAACAGAACAACAAGGAGGCTTATTTTAGCAGCAGCCCAAGAAACTCTCAAGTTCAAACAGGCTCCCATTTCTGAACTAGAGTTTCCCGACTTGTGATAGGTTTAGGTAAGACAGCTAACATTCTGAAATGGTTATGATAACACATCCTTGGCATACCAGTGCCTGCCAAAGCCGGTCCCAAGGTAAAATACATATCCTGATTCTTTGCAGGGAGGAATCAATTGTGAGCCTTACAGAATCATAGATTTGGAAGAGACCCCAAGCCATCCCAGTCCACCCCACTGCCATGCATAATAACCATGTGGTTATGTTACCCATCACCACGGATTAGGAAAAGCAAGTGTCCATGCAAGGTAGAAAAATAATAAGGAAGCAGGAGATGAAGACAGCATGCGAACTCTTCTCCTGCAACTGGGGGTTCGCTCTTCTGTCACTAAGACAACTGTCCCAAAACCGCAGGGTTCTGCTTGCCTAACCTTAGACAGGGGTATGCACATTATTCCTACTTGGTCCTCAGAAGCACACAACTTCTAGGGGGGTAGACACAGTTTTACTCCACCTGACAGATCAGGTGAACTGACAGCAACGGTTGGAATCACACTGGCATTTTACAGTGACGGAAACAACATGCCGTTAGTGACTTTGAGTGTCTTGGCACTAAAACCAATTGCAGTCACACTGAACAACACTGCATGTGGTGGCTGCAGCTGTTTATACCCTGTTTTAAACCTGCATTATTTTGCAACAACTGGGCAGTCAAGTATTATGCCTGGAGGGTGGGGGGGTTCTATTACTGTTCTTCCAGAAAAGTACAATACATGAAATAGTCTGTGGAAAGGACTTTGGAAAAGAGCTACTGTACACTTATTTGGATCATGATTTCATTTGTGGCTGTGTAACCTGGACAGTGATATTCCAGTTAACCAATACTATGGGACAAATCATAGAATCTGCTTCTTATTACCTTACGTGCTAGTACAGTACAGTCTTCAAACTACAGTACATGGGGACATTTAATGCTGCATGCACAGTGTTAAGGCATACTTCCACAGCAATGTCCCCTAAATATCTTGTAATGGGCTCCAACCATTCTTAGGAGCACAAAATAAGTTGTATTTAAAAGGGGTAATCTATCTTACCAGTGCCGTTCACACAATCGACAGACAGGTATGGTAGGATGTACCTTGCTGTGGTCTGACTTGCTTGCTTACTTACTTACTTACTTTTGAGTATTTTACCCCTACTTTATTTCTTGGAAAAGGACCCAAGGCAGCTTAAAGTAATGAGAAACAATATATAGTCCAGTACAATTAAGGGAATTGAGGGGCTAAAAGCTAAAAGAGAACGTGAGCAGTTAAAGAAAAGAATAGAAGTTCCACTATGAGGGACGGGACAAACATTGAAAACACATGTGTATTTATGTACGGTAGACTATCCAGAAGTTAAGAGAGAATGGTTACTAACACTGAAAACATAGTGTCAATGCAATCACACAAAGAAATATATAAACTGCTGGTATATGAGTTGTGCTCCCTAATTATCCAGGCTAGCAAGGTAACAGGCTTGAGGGCTCATATCTATACCTAACCATGACAAATTAATGAAAAAGAAACTTAAAACATTAGACCAGTGGTTCTCAACCTGTGGGTCCCCTGATGTTCCTGGACTGCAGCTCCCAGGCGTCCTCATCACTAGCTGAGTTGGCCAGGATTTCTGGGAGTTGCAGTCCAGGAACATCAGGGAGCCCACAGGTTGAGAACCACTGCATTAGAGATCCAAGCAGGTCAGCCAACCGAACATGGCATCAATTGGGATCAGAGAGAACAAAAATCATAGAGGTTCTTTTTATAGAAGCCAATGATCCAGTTACATTTTGGTGTCCTACAATACAGTACAGTGGACCCTTGTATAACAAACAGCTTGTATAACATAAAATCTGTACAACATAAAAAATTCCGGAGATAGGGGAAATTTGCTTAACGTAATTGCCTATGGGGAGAATCCGTACAACATTAAAATGGGATTACTCTGTTTTCAATGCATTCCTATGGGAATTTGTATAAAGGAAAATTTGCTTAACATAATTTCATTTGGAACGAATTAATTCCTTTATACAAGGTACCACTGTATTTCTCAGTCCTATAGCCAAGGCGACTTAATAATTTCTGCGTACTGAACCTTTAGGAAATTTAATTGAACATTTTTAAGAGGAGCCAGTGTGATAAATTAACAATGGGGTGGAAGAATTTCAGAAACACCTTACATGCTAACACACGAGTTTATGTAGACAACTGGTTTAGTAAATACATAACTAGAACAAACATACACGTGCGATTAGAAGATGAAGGAGGACAACTGAAAGCATGAGATAGAATATTATTGAGCCCATTGAAATAGCCAAGATCCCATCACCTTAAGATGTAGGTAGATAGGGCTAGACATACCAGCCCTTGCAGTTCTGCCTGCATAAATAAGAAACTCATTCTTTATCTCATGCGTAGTTTCCCAACACAATGAAAACTACAATCAACCTAAACGGGAAGAGTGTGGCTTGGTTATTAGGAGATGTCAGGGCCAACAGGGCCATGGCCATTCAAAACAGACATAGAAGAATCTGTTCTCTGGGCACTGGTCTTGAGGGTGCCAAAGGTTTATGCTTGTAGGGTTGGAATTTTAACCTTTGCTGCTTTCCTCTTATTTCACCTATGTGTATTTTAATCGGAGATCTTCTCTGCATGGAATCCTTTCAAGACTACCAAAGAAGAATAGGGGCTCCTGTCAAAGCAGGAAGCACAATACTGAGCCCTGTTTCAGAAGTAGATTTTTTTTTACTTGTCGCTAAAGAACCACGCTATAAACCTCAGGCTATATCCCCCAACATTATCAAATGGTCTATACTTGTCCACAAAAAGTAATAATGGGAGAAGATGGGGGGATTAATTAGAAATTTCTGTGGCTTATATAAGGCTTGAACACCATCTGCTATAAGCCATATAAAACTGGCATTTACAATACCTTCTGTAGTACTGTAAATACTGTAAATACAGTGTTTAAGACTTAAACATTTGGTTATAAAGACATATTCAGTATATGCATTTCCTATAGTAGCACCAGTCTGTAAAATGTTGTTATGCTTCCAGCAAAACTGACAGCACACTACCGGATGGAAAAACAACCCCTGTAAAAGTCTCAAGCTTTGTAAGTTTTAAAATATTAACATAATCCCCAACAGACTGAGAGATCCTGTTAAATCTGCACTTCTACCAAAAAAGTAATTAGAAAAGTGGACAAATCTATGTAAAATACTGTAATATATAATAAGAAAATACTTGATTAAAAATCAATCTTTACATATCTTTCCATTAAGTTAAATTAATCATAGCCAATTCATATTTAGTTAAAAGGCACATGAAGAGAACATTCAACGCCAGTGTAACTGAGATAGAAAAGGCTTCAAATATCCCCACAGTAAATCAATGTACATAAAAACTGCCCAGAAAGTACAGGAATAGCGTGCAGGTTACAAGAGCAATCATCTTTTCACCCCAACACTAACAATATACAGTATATAATTAATGCTAATCAAGAGTCTTAGCTAGGGATGGGCACAATATGAAAAATGACACACTGTTTCACTGTTTTGAAAGGTGTCACAATGTTTTGAAACGAAATGAAATAACAGACAGCATGTCGTCCTGAACCGAACCGAAATGATGTTTTCCATTCAGAGGAATCGAACCAGGGAGCTGCCGCGGGATTTCACTTCAGGCAAGGGGCTGCAGCGAGATCTGGCGGCCGTTTCCATGCTTAGTTCTGGCCACCGCCACCCAGCTGGTTTTGACAGCACAAGCTATCACAAAACCAGCTGGGTGGCTGTGTCCAGAACCGGAGAGTGGAGGAGGGAGGCTTTTGAATTTTGCGCTGTGAAAGCCTCCCTCCTCCCGCTCTCTGGCTCACAACAGGGGTCTGAGAGGGTGGGTGTGTACCCATGTGTACACACATTCAGACTCCTGCGAGAGGTGGCAGAGCAGGAGTGGAGGGAGAAAAAAGCGGTGAAGGTGCCGTTTGGGGGGCAGACAGCATGGCACGAGCAACAGAGAAGTCTCGTTAATTATTTGAGCAGCAAGTCCGTTGCAGAGAGACACTGCAAGAGTTGAGAGCCCACTGGGACAAGTGCTACGGTACCCTTGCGGTGAATCAGAAGGAGTGAGTGGCCCGGGGCTGCTGAGTTTAACTGAGATCACCACGAGTGCTGGATTGGGTGAGATGAACCCTTCAGTTAGAATGTTTGAGGAGTTGTGGTTAGAGTTTCTGAAGACTGCATTCCCAGTTACTAAGTGGACTGTTCAGCCCAGCATTTCTCTAGGGCACTTAGAGGAAAGGTGGTCTGAGGTGAAGCCCCTGTTAGAGGAAGAAGCGGTGCCTGCAAATGAAGAGACCAAGACAGTAAAATGTTCAATAAAAGTTTATTGTTTCAAGCAACTCCTGAGTCTCCAGACCATGCGACCCAAGGGCTGGGAGGCAAGGAAGGGGGCAAGAGAGGACCTCACAATATTTCTGGACGAAATATACTTACAAATGTATGATACACATACATCAGACCTGCACAACAGGTAGACCACGGGCTACTGCTGGCCCACGAAGGGTTCAAAAGTAGCCCGCCAGTCAATGTGAGGGTTCATTTTCCATACTCCGGGGTTCCGAGGAGAAATAAAGATTGTCCATCCTTTCGTTGAGATTTTCTAATAAACTTTTATTAACAAAATTAAACTCTTGAGCTTGTGTACCTGGTTCCATTACTTGTTTGTCATTAACAATAATAACATCCGACATAAAAAGGTTGCCAACCGGGCTTAAACTTGGAGGATTAAATCTGTTTTCTAAAATTGGGTTTAACAAGGCATTCCCCATCCTAGACATTGGCTCCCACAGCATGGGTGGCGAGCCCACTGTGCCACTGGATTCTCTCTCTCCCTCAGTACGGGTTTGCCCCTTCCTCTCCTCGCTAGAACACTTGCTGGCCATTGCAGTGGCTTTACATCTATCAGCCAAGTCCAATCTTTCTCCACCTCTACCTCAAATGTCCCTCCTCTCTCATCTTTTCTCAACGTCTGGGTACTAACGTCCCTCCGTGACCGTTTCCCCCCCTCCTCCTCGCGTGCCTCTCTCCAACTCTCGTCCTCATGCTCCCGTCTTGCACCCCAGCTGTCATCTGTCACTCTTAGCTCTTTGAAGTCAGCCATCTCATTCCCTACCCAAAAGAGCTCCTTGGCTTTCCCTACGTTCTGTTCTCGCTCTCCTCCACCTTCTGCTCCTTTTACTATATTGACATCTTCAGCTTCCTCCTGACATTCTTTCTTTCTTTCACTGTCAGAGGGCGCACACTCAGCTCTCTCTTCTTTCGGCACTTCTTCCTCACAGCCAACAAAAAAAAGTGAGGGGATAAGTTCTCCACCCCTCCCTCCCCCATCCCAAGGACCACAACTGCCCCAGCAAAGTTCTGGGTCTGCCAGCCCACTGTCTCTGCTGAGTGGGGCAGTTCAAGAGCCATGCCCCCCTGCTCCCCCCCCACTGCCCAGATGATCGAGCGGGTGCAAGGCAAGTGTGTGCATGGTCAGCCTTCCCATAGGAATGGAGTGAAAATCAATTAATCCTTTCCAGAGGGAATGGATTGCAATGCATTCCTATGGGAAAGCGCTGCTCTACTTATATATTTTTTTTACTTATGAGCATGTGCTTGGAATGGATAAAATGTGTAAGTATAGGTACTAGTGTAGTGGCCCTCAGGCACTTTGGGCCAGAAAAAGTAGACCTCAGCCTGTTCAAAGTTGGACAGCCCTGACATACATACCAGTAATAATTTATGAACAACCAAACACAATTTATGTTCCTAAAGTAAGTAAACTGACTTTAGACCTGTAAATATCCCGAAATTAACACTGCCTATTCCTTCTTTCCTCCCAATTTCCTCCCCTGAACTTGTCAACCTTCCGGGGGGGGGGGAGATTTTTCTAAAATCGGTGGAAATTTTATAGGTATACAAAACTGGCTGGCACAATTATGATTCTTGTTTGCCCAAATATAAAGCAGAACATTTTTTCCAATCTGTAGAAACATGTATTGAACACTCTAACCTAGGAAACTGCATTGAGTGTACCAGCTACAATTCTTTCTTTCTTGAATGTCACATAGAGATTCGTCTTGACTGAAAAATATGAGGATCAAGTCAATCAATACCAAACAGGATTTTGTTTTACTTCTATGCACATTTTAATGTCTGCAAATTAACATAAATACCATTTGGGTTTAGACAACAAAAATGTTTACACCTCAGTGACTTTACTGTGAATTCCATAAGCTGTATGAGGTACAGTGGTACCTTGTATAAAGGAATTAATTCATTCCAAATGAAATTATGTTAAGCAAAATTTCCCTTATACAAATTTCCCATGGGAATGCAGTGAAAACAGAGTAATCCCTAATTGTAAACATTTTTATGTTGTATGGATTCACCCCATAGACAATTCTGTTAAGCAAATTTCCCCTATATCCGGAATTTTTTATGTTGTACAGATTTTATGTTATACAAACCATTTGTTATTCAAGGGTCCACCGTACGGTATATAGAATCATATAACCATCGAGTTGGAAGGGGCCTATAAAGCCACTGAGTCCAATCCCCTGCTCAGTACAGCAATTAAAATCAAAGTACTGTATATGTAACAGATGGTTGTCTAATTTTCACTTAAATGCCTCCAGTATTGATGTGCTCACCACCTCCTGATGTACTTGGTTCCATTGTTGTACTGCTGTAACAGTTAAGAAGTTTTTTCTGTAGTGATTCATGTAGTAACTGCAGCTAGAATTTTGTATGCTATGAACTGGAAGAAGACAGAGATGCTGAAACAAGAAGAAATGATAGAAAAATGTCTGGAAGTGGCAGAAATGGACATACTGTCCAAAAAGCTAAAGGACCAACCAGGGATGGGGGATATACATCTGTGGGTTCAATGGCTGATGACAATCCTTCTCTCAAACCCCTAATCTGTGCTCATGCTTCGTGGGTCCATGAATCTTCCCAGCATATTTTAGCTTCAGTCCTATGGAGCAGGGAGTCTCTTACTACAACTACTACAGTGGTACCTTGTATAAAGGAATTAATTCGTTCCAAATGAAATTATGTTAAGCAAATTTTCCTTTATACAGATTCCCATAAGAATGCATTGAAAGCAGAGTGATCCCATTTTTATGTTGTACGGATTTTCCCCATAGGCGATTATGTTAAGCAAATTTCCCCTATCTCCGGAATTTTTTATGTTGCACAAATTTTCTGTTATACAAGCTGTCTGTTATACAAGGTACCACTGTATTTTCTTATTTTTTGTATGATGTGAGCTCTGCGACTCTGCTTTGCTGAGCTTCAGTCTTTCTTATGCCTGCCTGTGAGGTCACACGGAAGCCTTCTACTGCTGCTTGCTGTTGGCCAGACTCTTCTTAAAGAACCTGAAAGCATTTTTGCAGATCCACTGCTGAAGTGTCTTTTGCTCCTAGTGGTGACATTTTTTCCATGACACTTCCTCCACATCGTTTCATCCTCAGCATTTTCCTCTTCTGCTTTGCCTTGCTGTTCTTCCACCTCCTTGCCTGCTGGCGCTCCATATTTCTGTTTATGTACTCCTCATCTTCTCTTATATATATGTTTATGCCTGGCCACTCACTCTTCCAGTTCTTTCACATTTTCTTCCAAGACTATTATGAACTTACACTTGAAATATGTGTAGGCCAAGTCTGCTGGGAAAGTTTCTCTGCCTTTGTTCTCCACTCTTCCTTTCTCTCTTCCTCCAATAGACCTTGTCCTTACTACTTCTCACCTTGGGACAAGTCTTGAGTTTTGTTCCTCTGTTAAAGTCTACCTGGAGTCAGCAGACAGAACTATGTCTTTACACCTTTTAAGGTTTTTGCATATGAGCCAACATCAGCTACATATCCATGTGGCATTGAATAATAAATCCATGTGGCAAACAATTGTTAAAACAAAGCACTACTATGCATTACAGTCAACAAGCTATGAATTTAAAATCAAAACTATATAGGTACTGTATTGTAAATGTTTTTTAAAAACTGTCCACCGACTGCAACATACACAATTAATGTTTCTTCCAAAGAAGGAGGAAACAGCAAATACTATCAGCTAAAAGACAGGACGTAAGATAACTTGAAGGGCAGCTGGTAGCTTTTCACTTACACAATTGGACCTTTTGGTCCATGTCTGTTATTACTATCTCTAGTCAAATAGACAAATCTACCTCACAGGATAAAAGGATGTCCAAAGTGGTCCCAAACTGTACAAATCAACACAACTCTGTGACAATGACATCCTTGTCCTCAAAAGCAGGCTGCAGGATCTCCCAAGCTCCAGAAAGGACCCCACAGCCAGCTCCTCCATAGATCTAGGAGGGGCCACTTCACAGAGAAGAGAGAGGTGAAGGATGGGAAGAGCCAAAAAGGTTTTAGAGCAGAAGGGGTGCCTTCTAGGGGAGAGAGAAGGCAGGAAGGATAAAAAGGAACAATGGATCTGTCTAGCAGATCACACCACCAAATGGGACAAACGCTAAAGAAAAAGAAGAAGATGGAACTGGGGGAAGTAGATGCATGGAAGAATGCAAGGGAGGAGCCAGACTTGGAGGCCTGTCAAGCAAAGACAGGGGAAACTTGTCAACCTGGAGCCAGGGAAGCCGTGATAGTCCCCTATGAAAGGAATCCTAGAAGATGGTCAAGTAGGAAGACCCATGGAAGATGTTGATGTTGGGGGTGCCATTAGAGGAAGCAGAACACATCTGTTGTACCAAACCTGCAAGCCTTTCTTCTAGTGCAGGGGTCCACAACCCCTAGGCTGTAAACCAGTACCGGTTTGTGGACTGTTAGGAACTGGGCCGCAAAGCACTGCATTAATAAGGATGCAGAGGCAAGGTTCCCTCTAAGGCTTGCACCCAAGCAGGCGTGCATGCTTCTCCCCCTCCATGTGTGACGTTTCCTCTACTGCACACCCACCGCATCCATTTTTGTTTTGGTCATAATGGAATCAGCCATAGAGGGAGTTCCACACCCATGTGTATGCACAAGAAAAAGCCCAACACAAGAGGGGGAAACTATAATCATCCCAAAACCATCCCTCCCCTGATCCGTGGAAAATCAGTCTTCACGAACCTGGTCCCTGATGCCGAAAAAGGTTGGGGACTGCTGTGCTAAGGGATAAAAGAACAATGGACATTGACCCAAGCTAAAGGAAGCAAGAAGACAAGATGCCTACCGTGAACGTCTACATAACTAGAGACACGACAGACTTTAGCTACTCCCCTTGGAAAGGAGGTAGAGGAAGATGATGAAACCTCCTTGAACAGCCATAAGACCATTGCCATCAATCACCCCTGTTGTGGGATACACCTCCTCAGCATTTCCTGTGTTTTAGCCAACCAACTCCCCCCGTACAAACAGACTGGAGTGATTGGAACTCAGGGTCTGGACGGCTGTAGATTGTGTTGTTTCTCTCATGGCCATTTTGTTTTTGCTGGTAACTGATCCAAGTCCAGTAAGCCCTATTTGTTAACCTCAACTCTTGAGCATTACACCAATACAGGAGGATGGCCTTGTGGGCCATCTGGGGGAGGGGGGTGTCGTATACACAAACACTATTCGATGATTCAATCGGTCTTTTAAATTAAGCCAGCCTGTTATACATTAGGTTACTGGCCTGTAGAATCATCATCTTCATTGCAAGTCTATTAGAACTTGGAGAGGATGATAGGAACAGGGTGGATTTGATTTAAATAAAAAAATTAATGATATTTTGTAAAAAAAAAGATATTTTGATTATTTACATTTTAAACAGTTCTTAATTTTAATTGTGATTTAAATCAATTTGATTTTTTAAAAGTATTGATTTTTTGATCCCCTAGGGGCAGCACTTCTTTGCTGGGTGATGTGGAGCCCTTCATCTCTCCTCTACCAGCCTGCTCAACAGGCTGCAGGCATACTCTTGTCCTCTACAGCTACCAGCCAAGGACATAAATACAAGGCAGTGCTATAGACTGATGCCCAAGTTTCAGTAACAACACTCCAACAAAAGACTAGCATATATAACCTTAGTGGAGTCCAGAAGAAAATTCAGAGGCCTGATAAGGGCTGGAGAACTCCCAAGCATATATTCAGAAAAGATAATGGCTGGAGTTTAATCTTCTACCAAAAAAATCTGATGAAGGGTTTAGCAGTGCCTCTTTCAATGCACAGTATAGTTTTGTACTCTGGTATCACTCCGATGCATTTGTCAAACAAATTATATTTAAGCTATATAGCCTAGAACTTAGACACATAAAACCAAAATAGTATTGAACTTTCATCCACCCTGTGCAAGGGTACCCTTGGCAGCCTCTTAACCATCCATTATAATCCAAAGCAATTTCTCTCTGTAGCAATTTAAAAGCTGTAAAAAATATAATGGCCGATGACAGGAGAAACAAACCACACCAGAAGTTATTGAACCTTGTAGGTTCTCTCAAGTGTCTCTATTGACATTTAAGTGTGAGTTATTGTGCCACAATATCATAAAATGTGCTCAGTGTTGCAGATATATTGTTATTTAAATGGCATCCCCTTCCAAAAAAGAAAAAAGAAAAAAAGAAAAGAAAAAGAAAAAGAAAAAGACAGCTCCAAAGAAGTGGTAGCTCTTTCTTACCGAAAGAGAAAGCTTTCATATAACCTTGCTGCTCTGGAATCGGATTCTCGGTTCCTTAATTTAGAGAATTGATACAAATAGTCCTTCTCCCCAATCCCACTACGGTATTGCTCATTTGGTTCACAGGCACAAAACCTAACAGACTTCAATTTCAGAACTGTAGTCTATGAAAGGCTGGTGTAATGTGATTTTTTTTTAAAAAGGATAGAAAAATCTATTTTATGTTTCATGAAAAACCGTTTGTATTTCTCATTTATAAAAGTGACCGACATGGAGGCAAACCTAAGAATCAGTTTCTCACACTTTGGAGGATACAAATGCCCCCTTTTGCCCTAAAATCTTGGAGAGGGTCACAAGGAGGGAGTTCTGTCTGAGCTTCCTGAGATTCTGGACAACCTCAGTTTGCCTCTACTGAGACGTGGACTTCCACAATTCTTTCCTATCAGCATCCTCCTGTGCTTCTTTAGCGTTCTTTGACTACCAACACGGCCACCAAATGATCGCATTCTGAGCTCCAGACTAAACTTGAGTCATCTTAGAATCCTTTGCACCGGACATTTTTGGACTGAAAAGGACTACCATATCTAAATAGTTGACATCAGGTCACACAGAAAGGTTATTTAACAGAGAAGAAAAGCAAGCTCGAAAACGCTTACAATCCCCATCCTCTGGAATTATTCAGAACGCAGAACAATCGTAATGATGTACCACAAAAACCAAAACAAGCCAAAAATATTGGGGCATCTTTTCGGATGAACAGATTTCAATGTGATTTGCACGGATTACAGGGCCCTCCTCAAATGAAAGAAGTGGCGTGGTTGAAGAGGTGGACTGTGGTCTATGAAAACTGATACTGAAAGAACAGGTATCACTCACTCTGACATTTTGTCCAACTTGCACACTTTTGTGACACATATTGAAAGAGCTAACACAACAGCTGGTTATCTGTAAACCATAAAATCGTAACGATGGAGTCACACTTTTGCTTCCCAAGGACTATTTTTAAGGTGACTTTTTGCCAAGGGAGGAGTTTCTTGCAGAAAAAAAACTACAAATCCTGTGGTTCTTTTAAGATTTTTGTTGTTGTTCACTCCTGCTTCCATAGATCAGATCATGCCAGGCCCTCCTGACTTCCACTATCTCCCAGAACATGTTTTATTTGGCACAAGCCCTTGCATCTTTGCAGCATTAGCCTTTCAATAAAAAAGCTTGCATCAAATAAAACCTGTTAGTCTTGCAGGTACTTTTATTTATTTATTTATTTATTTATTTAATTTAATTTAATTTAAATTTAATTTATATACTGCTCCATCTAGCTGCACGGCTACTCTGGGCAGCTAAGAAAGGCTGAGAATATTTTCTCCCTAGCTATGCTGCTGCTGCTGCTGATGATGATGATGATGACGACGACGACAAGAAGAAGGAGGAGGAGGAGAAGAAGGAGAAGGAGGAGAAGACTACAAGCCTATTTCTATTCAAGTACTTAGTACTGCAACAACATCAAAGAGTATCACCTTCATGTACACCTTTCTCTTTTATATCTATCACATTTTGAAAAGTTCAAAGGAAAGTCTCTCAGGATTATTTACAACCCTGTTCCTGTGACTCAAGACAGGCCACTGTCTTAAAAATATTAGCATTTAAATGGTGACAACTAAGGCTTACCATTAACACTCTGAGCTAAATAAGGGAAATTTACACCTCATTTTGATGCAATCTCCATACAGGGCTATAAATTAAAGATACAAAATGTGATCTTTTTGCCCAGAAGATTAAGTTTAAACCAGTTCTATTCATTTTCCATGTCACCTCCTATACCCCACATTACTGCTTGTCACTTTGGGTCAGCACAGGTATCACCCATTGGCCACTGGGAATACCGGAATTTATGGGAGCAACTTACATGCCACTTTCTTTAGGGCTTCTTTACAAAATGTCACTTCCTGAAAAACATACTTTTTCAGATACCAAAATCAAGAAATATCCATAATCCTAAAATCTAAGAGAGTGCCCATACTTCCACATTGTCCAGTCAGACTTGGGGGGAAATTACATTTTAAATCTCGCAGAAAAATGTTGTATTGTAGTATGTTCTGGAAATAATTTTGTTGCATGTCTTGAGTTATGGTTTATGTCTGGGACAACAATTTTGTCTGTATTGCAGTATAATGTATGCTTAATTTGTTGTTCTCTGCTCAGAGTATCAATTTGTTAGATGGGCAATATATTAATTGAAGGAATTAACAATTGAAGAAGGAAGGAAGGAAAGAAGGAAAGAAGGAGGGAGGCAAGTAAGCAAGCAAGCAAGGGTCTAGCCTGCGGGCTATAGATTAAGGGAAGTGTATTCCAAAAACTTTTTTCCACCCACTGTTAATTTAGTTCTTATGCTGTTCAGTAAGATAGCAAAAAATGTATTTCATCAGGGAAGTGAGGCTGACAAAAAAAAGTCTAGTGGAAACATGCACAAAGGACCTAACTGCATGAAAGCTCATCTTGAAAACGTGCGGGCACACACACACACACACACACACACAGTATTTGTAGAGTGTGGCTGAGAGGATGGGATGGAGCAGTGCTCCTGTGGGTGTGCTGGAGTGAAAGTGGAAGAAGAATGGTTGGTGCTGAGAAGAAGAGAACTGGTGGCCCTAACATGATGCTGGAGAATGGGAACAACACAACTCCTGCCATTTTAGTCTCGCTTGATTTCGGAAGCTAAGCAGGGTTGGCGACCACCAGGGAATACCAGATGCTGTAGGCGCCTGGAGTAGGAACTGGCAAGCCACTCCAGTACTCCTGCCAAGAAAACTCCATTGACATGGGGTCAGGAAGAGTCGGTCACGACTGTAAGGACACAACACACACACACATGGAAGGAGGCTAAATTGTAAAAATAATAAATATATGCAACATGTTCAGAATAAACAAAAAATCTCTATAGAAGTGCTAACTGAGATTATCATTATATAAAAATATTCCCTCAAGCGCAAGAACGCTGAACACAGCCTTCTTGTTTAAGCACTAGCATAAGGACGATTTTGAACAATGATTAAAATCCTTGTTTTTTTAAAAAAAATCAATAACTTTTTGTTGCCCTCAGAAGAAAGAACATGGAGGGCTATAATGGGAGGAACTGATTTACACTGTGCATCAAATCATAGAATCATAGAGTTGGAAGAGACCTCAAGGGCCATCCAGTCCAACGCCCTGCCATGCAGGAACCCCCATCACAGTACTCCCAACAGATGGCCATCCAGCCTCCGCTTAAAAACCTCCAAAGAAGGAGACTCTGCCACCCTCCTTTGGGGCAGCACATTCCACTGCCGAACAGCTCTAACTGTTATGAAGTTCTTCCTAATGTTCAAATGGAATCTCTTTTCCTGTAGTTTGAAACCATTGCCCCGAGTCCTAGTCTCTGAAGCCATGGAAAACAGATCAATCCCTTCTTCAATGTGACATCCTTTCAATTAATTAAACATAGCTACCATATCCCCTCTCAGTCTTCTTTTTGTAAGGCGAAACATATAGTTTAGTTGTGCCATAGGGATCAAAACACCCTGCCAGCATTCGGATCAACTTCAGCTGCTGCAGCAAATTACAGCAGGCCATCCTGATTTCACATTTATTTGCAACTCGGAGATCTCTGCGTATCCAGCTGATGTTTTCTATGTCAGATTTTACGTTTAAGAATACAGTATACAGCATGTCTGAATAGAATATTTTGTTATATAAGTGACTAGAGATGGGCACAACTAGGGAAATGACGTTTTCGAGTTGTCGTGTGTCGGAGGCGGCCCGTGTCGGCTCGTTTCCGTTTTTTGCGAAACTTCGCAAAAAATAGTCATTTCGTTTTTCGTTTTTCCGTCTGTCGTTATACTGGTTTAGGGGGGTAGCGGGCTCCTGGAGGCACCTCTTTTTTGGGGGGGGTGCCTCCGCTGGCCCGCTATAAAGGGAAGCAGGCTCCTGGAGGCACCTCTTTTTGGGGGGTGGGTGCCTCCTATCCTCACCCGCTAGGAAGGGAAAGCAGGCTCCTGGAGACCCTCCATGGCATGGGGGTCTCCTCTGCTCACCTGCTGCTGCAAAAGGGCATGCATAGCCATATGGATATGCATACCAGTTGCAGACTATGAGACCAGTCAGTGTGCACTGGCAGAACCCAGAGCCATAGGGTGATGCCTATTGCTCTTGCACCTGCTGTGTCTCACAAAGAAGGGAATCGTACTTGCATACAGTGCAATGCAAGTAGATCTGGCTTAGGGGACAGCAGCTTAGCGTAAGGGCTAGGGTTAGGCTAGTTACTGGTGAGGTAAGGGTGGGGTAGTGGGGTGCACCTCTGGGTGCCTCTGACCCACTAAGAGGACAGTGTACTGTGGCGTATGGGTAAGGAATCAAGGGTTAGGGTTAGGGTTAGGGGGCTAGGGCAGGGTTTAGTGGGCTTTTTGGCACATCCCATAAGTCTCAGTGGCCAAGTGGCCATGCGATTGGTGGGATGGCTCCAAAAATTTGCATGGTCCACTCCCACATGGCCACTCGGCCAGCCCATCACTGCGCAGGTGTAAATAAAATAAAATAAAATAAAATCAACGGAGAGAGGACACAGGAGGAGACATTTTGTTGCAAGAAAAACCCACTGCTACTGTAAAAATTCTGGCAGTTTTAGCATAGCAATTAGCAAATTTCGCATGTTTCTGTGGTGCTTGTGTGTTTTTGGACCACGATTTCAAAAAAAATATTGCGGTCACCGTCCCATTTTGGATCCCCCGCCCGCACCGCATGGCATGGCGACTCGAGTCCGGCTGCCCAGGACAGGAGAAGGGGGGAGGCCGGGACCCCCCCCCCCGAAACCACCCCTCTGGTAGGTGCACTCTGCAGGCATATTTTCGCCTGCTTTTTGGCCCAGAAATGGGGGGGAGTTTTAAAACTTTTTTTCTGTGCCGCTTCTGCTTAAATTGCGGCCGGCGGCTGGCGGCGACTTTGGCGGGACGACGAGGATGCCCGCCCCCAGCACAGTCCAGGGACAGGAGGGACAGGAGGAGAGGGGGGGAGGCCGGGGACCCCCCCTCCAGAAACCACCCCTCTGGTAGGTGCACTCTGCACTCTGAGTCTGCAGGCATATTTTCGCCTGCTTTTTGGCCCAGGAATGGGGGGGGAGTTTTAAAACTTTTTTTCTGTGCCGCTTCCGCTTGAATTGCGGGCGGCGGGCGGCGGCGACTTTGGCGGGACGACGAGGATGCCCGCCCCCAGCGCAGCCCAGGGCCAGGAGGGACAGGAGGAGAGGGGGGAGGCCAGGGACCCCCCTCCAGAAACCACCCCTCTGGTAGGTGCCCTGAGCCCTCACTCAGGTAGGCATATTTTCGCCTGCTTTTTGGCCGGGAATTGGTTTTTTTAAATTTATTTTAAAAACTTTTTTTCTGTGCCACTTGGCATCGCGGGATCGCCGCAATGCCAGGAACGACAACGACAAATCAGACCCAATTATTCTTTAGTCGGTTCGAGTTCGAGTTCTGGCGGAGTAATTCCCGTTACCGTTTCCGTTCCGTAACGGAAACGAGTAACGGAAACGGAAACGGGAATTCCGCTAAGTCATGCCCATCTCTATAAGTGATCACAAGGAGGAAATACACTATATTTTGACTGATGAGTTCATATAGCCTTCATTAAGTTTGAAATGGGATAAAAATGCACAGATGCCTGTTTGATCAAGTATTCACTTTTGGTTTTCAAAAATGTAATCCAATACTTCAAAAAGGGTCAATCTAACAAAAAGGTGCAGGCAAATTGCTAACCGCAAAAAAATAAAATATTTTGACATCTACTAAAACATACAAACTGACATACTTATGGTGTATAACTGTGATTCAAAACCCACTAGTTTTTCGCAAAGTATCAATACAGAAATTAAACTGAATACAGATGGCTGTGAAGGGGTGACAGAAAGGGCTTCGAGGGCCACCTTTGGCACCCGTGCCATAGGTTTGCCAACACTGATGCATAGCGTGCTTTTCCTCTAAGACTTGGAGCTAAAGGGCCTTGCGAGTTGACTAAATAACTCAAACAAGTCTCCTCTTAACAGCCAAAAATACCCATTATCAAAACGAGAACAGAATTTTATCAATTCTTGTTTTGTTTTGGGCTTAATTATTTTGCAGTCTACTTAAGTCCTGAAGGGTTCCAGAGGAATAGAATTGGCCACCAGACTCACAAAAGTGGCCTACCTCAGCTCTGCAATAGCAGAGGTCACCAACTTGCCCAACAGAAGTGGGGAACAGGTGGAATGGGGTATTTGTACTGACCGTACAGCACCAATGGCAGTAATGCTCTGCCTAAGCTACATCTCTTCTGGTGGACGTTTCTTCAGGAAATCCTTAGCCTACTTCAGGGAAGCATGGACGTCACTACACCTACCTTGAGCACCAGGGTAGGGCCCTCATGAAATCTCATGAGGTCTTGGTCCTCTTATCATCACAGTGTCTAAGGCATCCCTTCTTTGGGTGCAGCCACGACTGCTAATTCTGGGAAACTAATAGGGTCAGACTTTAAGTTACTCCATAATTATCCCTGTAGAATCTAATAGCTCTTAGTGTAGATAACTTTATTAGGCAGCAGCTGTACACAGCAGAACGTTTAGGAAACGGATGATAGAAGCATAACTATTAATTTACAGAATATGATGGCCTGTTTGTTCCCTTTTTGACCGAGCCTTAAGAACCACCATCTTCTGCATCTGGCAGGAAAGCACCCTAGGGCCTAGTATCTTTCAAAATAGTAATGGCAACCAGCAGTTGGTGGTGGTGGGGTGTTTGTGCATGTCTCCCTATTCTTATTCAGTGTTTCTGCCCATGACCAGCTCTTCTTGCCCAGCAAGTTGGGCCTGGTGGGATTCTCTAACACACCACCGCCACCTCCACCATTGGTGGCTATAAACCCTTTTCTGGTCCTGAGAGGGTCCAGGGAAGATGATCAAGTGTTGGACAAGGAGGATCCTTTTTATGGAAAATGGTAGGACCTACATATTTTAAACAAATCAAAGAAAAACAGTGGTACCTCGGGTTACGAAGCTGAACACTTCCCCGCAACGCTCCATAACCTGGAAAATTCATAATGTGCAACAGCACGGGGATGCAATACATTCTGGGAATTTTTTTCCTTAAGAAAACAATATGTAACCGACAGTATTCCAGAAAATAAGTAAATTGTGCCATTATTTTCAATGGACTTCGTTATGTAAACCCAAATTTACATACCCCGGGTTTGTAACCCAAGGTACCACTGTACTTTAAATGCACATGTAGCTCCAACAGCAACATCTGCCTTTTCCCATACAGAGAAGGTTCTTGAGGGCTTGGACAGATGACATAAAAGGTTGAGAACCATTGCCTATTTTGCCTTATTCAGTCCTACAATAAGACATTATTTAAATCAATATTGGGAAAGACAGACATAGAAATCTATGTAGGAGAAATAAGGGGGCTGAATTTGGATGTGAAAAAATAGATTAAAATACAGAGAACGGCTGTACAATTACTCATTTGTTCATACATAACATTAAAGCTAAAGAAAACTGAACATGTTTAACTAGGTGTAAGCAGAAGAGTATCCATGCGTAGCATGTACGGTAAGAGAAAATTAAGAATACTACATTAAGAGCATATGAGGAAAAAAGACAATTAAAGGAGAAAGATGGATCAGAAAGAAAGGTATAAAATCCCCACCGAAGCATAATGGTTTCTGAAAAACAGACTTTACTTTGGCTACAGAAAGAAAAGTCTTATGTATTTGTGCAAAGCTGCATACTTTTTTTCAAGTGGCTAATCTTAAAATAAGATCTGGAAGTTGAGTCATGGCAACTGGACTTCTTTTATTAAAATAAGGTGAAGTCTAAATGGTTTGGGACAGAAGAAGATTCATGGTTACAATCTCAGTTAAACTCATGCAAATGTAACATGTATGTTTTCACTGGAAAGCATGTCAAAATAAATATGTCCTTAACTTCATATACTATAGAATGCTTTTGTGCTCATAAGGGTGTTCTGACTTCACTCAGATATTCAGCAAAATATATCACATACCTTTAAACGAGTGTTGGCAAACCTATGGTACGGGCACCAAAGGTGGCCCTCGGAGCCCTTTCTGTGGGCTCCCGACATCGCCCCTTCACAGCCACCTGCATTCAGGTTAAATTGCTGTATTTACACTTTGCAAAAAATTAGTGTAAATACTAATTTGAAGTATAAAAGAAAAGTGGAGGTGTCTTGAAGAGAAAAGGCTTATACAGTACTGTACTTAACTGTACACTTTCAAACCTCAGATGTTCTTATTTCAGAAATGAGTTTATGTGTGGAAACTTGATCCTGCTGCTTCCTTCAGAATTCCTGAGATGCCAAACTATAAGTGAGAACACAAGACAAAGCTTTAACTTCAAAAAGCACCTCAGCTGAGGAATTCCCTTCCAGGGGAAAACAGGGTAGCCGAAATCTACTGAGCTCTGGCAGAGTCACAACTTCTCTGATTCATAAGGCTTGGCTGTTTAAAATTCATTTTGAAAGGATATTTAAAATCTGCTGTTTAAAAGGAGTTTTTTTTAAAAAAAATCTGTGCTTTAGAGGGTTTTTCCATCTCTCATACTTTTGATTTGAGAAATTTGGTGGGTTTGAAAATGATAAATACGTGGGACATAAGCAATAAATAAAGAAATTTCAACAGATGTACAAAACTCTCCACTTTTTGCCTGATATTACTACCCGGGCTCCCCCCCCCCCACTCCAGTTCAGCTGCCTTCAAAGGCCGTAAACATTACTTTTTTAGGATGACAATATAATCAAAGCATCAACCAGCAGGTAATCGAATTTCTTCCCACTATCCACACTCACTCTAGATCCACGTATAGATTTGACACTCTTGGTTTTCAATTTGGTGCGTAAAAATCATGTTAGCATGGCTACACCACCATAAACCACTGCTGGCCACGAGAAACATTTAATTTAAATTAATTGAAAGCTTCCGATCCCCTCCTTTCAAGTCCCAAGGCTCCTTTTGCCAAGGGGAAGCTTTTGGAAGCCTTGGGATGAGATGGGCTTTAATAAGCAAAAGCACACTTGGATTGCCACCAGCCGCCCTGATCTTGCCAGCAACTATAATAAATATAATTCATGCTTTCCCATCCAACCCTTGAGGTTCCCAAAGGCTTCCCTATACCAAAATAGAATCTAGGTGGGCCTCTGAAGTTGCAACAGGGCGGGGGGGGGGTCAGGGCAGGAAGTTTTCAATTAATACCAATTAATTATTCCCAGTGCTCAGATCTGGTTGACAATGGTGTGACTATGCCAACAGGATTTTGCCCACTGGCTTACTTACATGACTGCATACAAATAAGTGAGCAGTCTGATAAAGGGCCCACTTTTGTATACCTGCTAAGTGTCAAATAGAAAAAGGAAACCACCCTCATTCTCCATCCAGCACAGAAAAACAGTGAGCTGTCAGCTCCCAACAGGCCAGTGAATCCTTTGCAGGGTATTAGCCTCTGTGGACTTATGTATAAGCAATCCCAGCTGATATCACGTACACTTATGTCCTCTGATTACTTTGGGACCACCATACATAGTCATCCATGTGTGACATTTTACCAACTTCTTTCTACTTGGAACACCAAGTATTCTACATATCATCATTGCTTTATATATCTTCTCCTAATCAGTTGGCTGACCAGAAAAAGAAAAAGAAAAAGTGGGGAGAACCTGTATATCTACAAAAAGAGACCAACAGGTATACCCACTATCCCAACCTAGTTTGCTAGAAGAATCTTATCTCATCTCAACAGAATATGGTTACTCATGCCTAGTGATTTCTTAAAATGTTTCTCTAACACTTACAAACCCAATCCCCAATGGTTTATAAAACAAAACACGTAGAAATAATATTAAACCCAAGACAACCAAGGTTAAAACCTTCACTCTGACATTTAACACCATTAAATGTCAGATGCAATAAAAATGTTTTTGCTGCTCTCCAAAATGATTGTGTATGTGTAGGCATTTATAAAGGAGTAACAATGTAGAAAAAAAGGTAATTCTTGTATATTGTTTTTACCATAATCACATCTAACTATTAACGGTGTGCTGTTAAGTTAATTCTACTTTCTAGTGACCCTTTCCAGAATTTTTTACATGGAGGGTATTCAGAAGTGGTTTCCCATTCCCTCCTTCTGGGGATGCCCTGGGACTGTGCAGCTTACCCAAGGCCACCCAGGCTGGCTATTCCAAGAGGCATAGTGAAAAGCCAGATACCTAACTCACTGGGATATCCAGGCACATCATCATACAGTATATCTGTTTATGTTTTTCTATCCACAAAATGCCAGAAATAACAGAGGCAATGAGGGAATACTCTAATAATGAATACGTTTCCCTATACAAACTTTGGAGACAAAATGTAATTGAGTTACATTGACCGAGAGATATTTTTTAAAAAAAACCTGTAACTTACCATAATTACACTTTGTAACTGAAACAAAAACAAAACCTTGATATGATACTAATGTGACAAACTCAAGTTTCAGATGATGTTCTGGCAAAGTTACTTTAAAGATCACTGATACTGTTAGGTGTATTACAGGAAATTAAGAATAAAGGTTGTCTGAGGATACCTTCCTGAAGATGAAGACTGAATTTTTACCTTTAAGGTTGCACAGAAAATAAAAATTGTGCCATCAATGTGCCAGCATGGATTACACCTCATCTTCTGCTCCCTCTCCCGACTTCTTAGTGGAATTTGATACAGCAATATTGCATACAGTGCTGCCGTGAAATGGGGGAGGGAGCAAAGTAAAGCTTTCTACAGGAAAAGGGGAGCATTCTGTTTGTGCAAAGTAGAATTTAGAGCCAGGCAACATTTCAAATAGCATATGGGCAACATTCCCTCTATTTTTCTATCAGTGCTGGGGGGGGGCTTCCCCCCCACACACACAATGCACAGTGTTTTGGCTGCAACTGGAAGGAAATGGGAGGCAACATGGCTACAGATGTGCAATGCCAATGCAGTGCTGTGTGGCCACACATCCACACAGCTTAGCAGAAACACTGCAGTAGGACAAAGTTTTAGCAAATTTATTTCATGACAGTTGTCCAGGCTGGTTTGCAGAGTCAGATCAATGCAAATTTAAAAGCCAGGAAAAGCCAGAATGCTATCAGATAATTTTTAAAAAAACAGACTGAAACCACATACAAAGAATGGCAACACATTCCTGACTAATGGTCTGAGCACAGCTATGCTGAACTCCCCCCAATACACAACCCCCCGTTCTTTTTTTTAAAAAATCATGATCCACAAATAACTCTGATGGGATGCACTGAACCAGTTAAGTTTGAATGGTGGCATCTCATCATCCTTCTTATGAGGCTCTCCCTGCAGGTATAACAGAAGTTTGAAAAATATGTTGCCTGCCATACCAACCCTTATAGGAGCTGGTGTCCTTTTACTATTTAGAAAACCAGCAAAATGTTCTAATATATGGGGCAAAGTGGGTGTTGGTTTTTAATATATTTCCACTTACACTCTCCTCAAGAGTCAATCTGAAAATGCATGAGAAAGAAGCGATGCATATTTTTATACAGCTGCCTTCTGGTTTTTTTCTTCTTCCACAATGTATCCATCCCAGAATGTTAAGAAGCAATTTATCTCGCCTTGTGCAAAAAAAACACAAGCGCATTCATTCTAACACAGGCTAACTTCTATGAACAAAATTCAAGAGTGGCTATTTCCGCTTCTCAGACCACCAGCAGCCATTTTGCTGAGAAACAAAACAGATGTTCAGGGCTCAAAACAAGATTTAGACCTCGGCTTAAAACAAGATGGAAAGCTAGTCTGCAAAACTGGAAAGAACTTAAGTTCTTAAACATTAAGTCATTCTATTGACAGATACAGTAATTTAAATAAAAAATATCACTAGTCATTTGCAGTTCAGCCATTTAAATTACTGAAATACTTCTGTTTTAGGATATGAAAAGGGTTTTTATTAGTGCCGCAAATCAGGAATACAGATGTTTTGTTGCATATTTCACATTAGCTTTGGACAGCTAATAAGCAGTTCTGCCTGTTCATTCAGGAAGTGCTCAGACAGCATGCTGGGGAAGACAATATACAGTAACTAGATAAAAGTTACATTATAAAAGTATACATAAGGGTAAATGATAGTTGCCAATTTGGCCATTCTAACTTAATTGGCTTCTATTTTAACATTCATGAAAAACATCATTTGCTCATCTCCTCATTCCCCCTCTTAAACCAGCAGACAGAAATTCTGAAGCCTAGGATTCGACACAGGATTCAGTCTGAATTCTAAAGACTCTTCCATTTGCTGAAATCAGGGCAATCTTTCAGGTACCATTATGCAGTGACAGAAAACACCCACATATAAGGTCAGCTATGCAAGATCCATGCCAACAAACCATGTTTCCTTGTCCCGGCTTACATTTATTTGGATGAGGGGAGTTTATGTGTTTGTTGGCTTCGTATATGGCACCATATACATATTACACACACACACATATTACACACACACACACACACACACACACACACACACAGAATTGGCAACTATGGTGCACTAACAGATGTTACAGCAGTCCTCACTGCTTCCAGATCTCACACTTTGTCTTCTGCCAGAAGGTGCTACGTTACAATCTTTACTCGGAGTCTTGTTTTATGAATACAGTACAGTATTCGGGGACTTTCTGCTCTCTGATACTCAGCCTTGGATTTAAAGTACCAGGACTGATGCTACAAAGAAACAGTGCAGATGGTTTAAAACAAAAAGCCAAAGAGGACATTTAAAACTAAGGGTGGCGGGGAACGATGATAACCTGTGAATTATTCTCTCACTTTTTCATTACAAGGTACAGTAGTTTGATAAAGGTTCCAAAACTAATTTTGACCCAGAGATAATACGGCTCCCAACAATAAGGTTTATGCCTTTACAAATTATGAGCACAGCATAGAAGACATGTATCCTAATCCAAGTATTTTTCCCCACAATTATTTTATACCCAAAAGCTTTATCTTCTTTTACAGGCTGCCGGGGACTTCGTTAAAATCCCATGCAGTTTGCTACAGAGGTAGAACATGGCATTTTGGTTACAAGAGGTATCAGATTTTGACAATACCTGTACCATCATATCCCCAGGATGAAGCGGTACTCATTATAAGGGAAATTTTAAGAAAGGGAACAGCTAAATATCCGAACATACTTTTCTATATTCTTTAGCAGCGCTGTCATTACAAAATAATTATTTAAATCTGACAGCCAATTTTATTGGTAGATTAGGGGAGTGGCCATGGTATACTGCAAGCAGTAAATTTATTAGTCCTTTATTAGTTCTATATTAGTCTTTTGTTGGTAGAATCTAAATTATTTCATTCTTTTTGCAGTGTACCTCACAAATTGCCTTAGATTTATAGACAATGCCTTTAGAATATGTCAGGGTAGTGAACAAGGTCCAGAACTTTTTCCCGGGGGGGGGGGTTAAGATCTCTGCCTGAAATCAACTACAGTTGACCCATTCAATCAGTGGCATTTAGAGAAGAATTGACTCACCACCTTCCTGTTGTTTCAATGGGCTTATCACAATTGCAATGTACTACTGGATTACAGCCTGTAAACAGTTCAACCTCCAGCTCAACAATCACCACCTCCAAAAAGAATACACTTTAGATACAACTGCGATAAAAGAAGCATACAGATTTCAGGAAGCTTTACAGGGAACCACCAGACGGGAATACATACCTTAGATTCAATAGCTCTCCTCCCAGATCACTGAAGGTATCATTTACCCTATGGCCAGCCTTTAAGAATTAAGAGGAAGTCCACAAGAGGAGGGCTTCTGGCAAGAGCCAAGGTTACATAAAGAACCAGTTAATAAGAGATAAGGGCTATCCCAAGCAGGGGGCAAAAACAGCTTTGCCAAGGTCATTCGTTCTGCACACACTGGCCTCTTTTCAAAAGTGAAAGCAAACCTGAAAACCAAGTCAACCGTGTTTGGTTGACTTGGTTTTTGTTTTAATCAATGCTGGCATATTTTGAAAAATATTCATGGGTACCAAGAAGTGTTTTTTAATTTCTTTTAAAAGAGTACAGTACAACGTATTAGGGATATTTTCATAAGTACCGTATATACTCGAGTATAAGTCAACCCGAGTATAAGTCGAGGCCCCTAATTTAACCCCCCCCCCAAACTGGGGAAACGTATTGACTCGAGTATAAGTCTAGGGTGAGAAATGCAGCAGGGCCTGGCAGCTCTTCCTTTGTGAGCTAGGGGAGTGGTGTGTGATGTTTAAAATAACTTAGCCTCTAATGCAAGTGCTTGGGTCAGTGGCTAAAAGTCATTTTAAATATCGTGTGCCGCTCCCCTGTGATGCAGAAGGGGGTCATGAGAAGCGGCATGCAATGTTTAATACCAACCCAAGCACTTGCCTCAGTGGCTAAAAGTACTGACCCGAATATAAGCCGAGGGCCCCTTTTTCCAGCCCAAAATTAGGGCTGAAAAACTAGGCTTATTCGAGTATATACAGTAATTTAGGGAAGGACAGCAGAGATGCCTTAACAGCCTAGCAGCAGCAACACCTCCACAAGGTTACCCTTCGTGTGGATACAGCATTTGTTTCCAATACACTTGCACAAAGACTGAGTTTGTCAGTCATAACAATAACTGGGTGTTTTGAGAAAATTTACCACCTACACCACCAGTTGTATGATACGTACAATTAAATACTCCTGCCTGCAGTAAACTCTACATAGGAAAAACATTCAGGAACCTTGAAATGTGTATAAGTGAGCAAGAACTGAAAGTGATGCCAGTGAAGGAAGAAATGGCAGTTACATTCCCAACCAACACGGTTTTAACTTATAAAACCCTCCACGGCTTAGGACCTGAATGTATGGTGGAGCACCTGTCCCTTAGATTAATAAATGGCCATGCAACTAGATCAGTAATGGCAAACCTTTTTAGAGACGTAAAACATGAGTCAGCAGTGTGAGGCGGCGGCCAGGAAAGCCAATGCGATTCTTGGCTGCATCAACAGAAGCATAGTGTCTAGATCAAGGGAAGTGATAGTACCACTCTATTCTGCTCTGGTCAGACCCCACCTGGAGTACTGTATCCAGTTCTGTGCACCTCATTTTAAAAAGGATGTTGACAACCTCGAGCAGATACAGAGGAGGGCGACCAGGATGGTTGAAGGTCTGGAGGAAATGTCTTATGAGGAACAGCTTAGGGAACTGGGAATGTTTAGCCTCTCTAAAAGAAGGCTGAGGGGGGATATGATGTTTAAATATTTGAAAGGATGTCATATTGAAGAGGGAACAGGTTTGTTTTCCATGGCTTCAGAGACTAGGAATCGGGACAATGGTTTCAAACTAAAGGAAAAGAGATTCCATTTGAACATTAGGAAGAACTTCATGACGGTTAGAGCTGTTCGGCAGGGGAATCTGCTGCCATGGAGGGTGGTGGAGTCTCCTTCTTTGGAGGTTTTTAAGCAGAGGCTGGGTGGCCATCTGTCAGAAATATTGTGATGGGGTTCCTGCATGGCAGGGGGTTGGACTAGATGGCCCTTGAGGTCTCTTCCAACTCTTATGATTCTGTGAATAAATTCTGCTTATATAAAAGCTCTAGCCAGTTTACTTGGTTTTTAAGCAATATTTAGTAGCAATTCTAATTCCAGAAAGACGTTATCCTGAAGAAAAGTTAAGTGTGGTTTATTTCCACTCACTATCTTAGATTCCTACAAAGAAACTGTCTGAAATATCTCTTCCAATAAACCTCAGCCCCCTATATTTACTCAGCTCTCTTGTCATGCCAGCACAGAACTGGTGCCAGTTTTCATAAACAGCTTACAGTTAACCTGACAAGTTTATCGCATCTATGGAGTAGACTTATGTCCCCCCCCCCCCGGCTCAGATCTTTCTCCTTCTTGCTGACTTATGCCTCGGTATCTGCACACTGAGGCTTGCACAGCGCTCTCACCACTAAGTATCCATGGTGTTTAAGGTCACCCTTATACAGTATATGGCTGTCTGCCGTGTCTATTATATACTCCCAATATGAAGATGGTGAGCACCTAGGAGACAACATCTAGGTGCTTTTCAGGCACCTAGAATCTCATTTTAAACAAACTCTTATGCTGAAAGCCAAGTGCCATTTTCTCAGAAGGCCATTTGTCAATTCAAGCTTTGCTTGTTATACCAATGGTTCTTTGTATGTGATCCTCCAAATGTTTGGAATTTCAGTTGCTAGAAGCTGTAGCCAGCACAGCCAGTGGTCTGAGCTCTTCATAATCTCAGCCCCAAACATGTGTAAAACCAAAGGCTGAGAACTCAAGTCTTGAAGGATTTGTGTTTGTACACCTTTGTTTTGCTTGGGGTGCATTTGCACGGTCAATGCTACGACACTTGAGCACTGTGAAACTTTTTAACACACTCTGGTAGTTTGCATCTGCGATGGTCAGTCACAACCAGCATTTATCTCTGAAAAGGTTAATTCCAGTATGAAACCGGATAATCTTTTCAATCACATAGAAGGTTATTTCAGAAGTTAACTCAAAAAGGATTGGAAACATTCGTATGGCTATTAGAAAAAGCTGTAAATATAAAAGCTTAAATCATATAAGAGTCATTCAGAATTCTTACACACATGAAAAGTTGCAAACCAAAGTACATTCAAAATATATAAAGCAAAACCTAAGTTACAGACAGAAATTAAATCCATGTTATAATCGTGTTTCAAAACTGCAGGAGCATGTAAGTACAGTAGAAATACACTTTAACAACAAAAAGAGCAAGGCAAATGTTTCAAGTGCATTCAAAAATGCAGGAGCGTATAGCTTTAAAAGATATAACAACAAGTAGAGAGTATATATCCAAAATACATTAAAAAGTAAAAAGTATTATATAGCTTTGAACAACCTTTAGTACATCTAGGCACACAAGAAAAATTTTTAGAACCATCCTCTCCTAACCAAGCCAGTAATGTGCAAGTTTGCACTTACTGAGAGAAATCCATTATTTCTCTGATGCTGCTTTGTCTCCTGCCTGCTTCTTGGTGTCTTGTGTCTAATGTGTGTGTGTGTCTCCTACTTCTCTATATTTATACAGTACTCTCATTTGTTTACATTTCCCTTCAACTGTCAACAATCAAGGCCTGCTGATGGATCAAACCACTGCCCTATGAAATACATCTAGCAAAGTTTCTATGGGGATTTTTACATTACAGACCACTGGCAACACATACTGCTTTGAGAGCAAAGCAGTGCTGTTATTTTACAGTGACCTTGGTTTCCCAGTGATGGCTTGAATGGAGAGCTGGCTGAATGTTAAGCAGCAAATTCTCTTACACAGCTCTTCAAACTTCATTTCCTTAAGCACAATGTACATTTTCAGGGTTGCATTTTTAACACTCCCCTTTATTAGTTTAGCTCTCTCTACATGCAACAGCTGCCTAGATGCCTTGAGCACATCTGATCTCGCCTGATTTCAGAAGCTAAGCAGGGTCAGGCCTGGCTAGTACTTGGATAGGCGACCACCAGGGAATACCAGCTGCTGTAGGTGCCTGGACTAGGAACTGGCAAACCACTCCAGGATTCCTGCTGAGAAAACTCCATGGGCATGGGGTCACAAAGAGTCGACCATGACTGTAACAACACAACAACAACATACGACACTTTGAGACTAGACATAGTCAGAATTCACAGATGCCACAGCGTACAGAACAATTACCTGAATGCCTAAACAATTCCATGGAGAAAACCAGGTTGCTCATTCACCCTCCCAACTAGCAGTGAAAAAAGGAAGGGAAGTGCATTGTTCAACAAAGTTTGCCCTTGATCACAGGCTCTCCCCATCAGAAATGGCATTTCATTATCACAATGATATGCAGTAAGAAAGCTTCTATGAGAACAGAAATATTTGCAAAGCAACTTGTTCTTTTGAAATAATTAAACTTTTCAGTTCAATGGCCTCCCAAATGGATTACGCATAACAGGACAATAAATGTTCCAAGGTAACGGAAACCTGATGCTTTCAATATCATCACCTATCTATGCTTCTTCCACATTGTCATGCAAAAGAACCTTAAGACAAAACAAATTCTACAAACGTGAAAATCACACCACACCCAAGAACTCGAAAATCTTTGTGTGCTTTGTACAGAACGATCATCGACAGGCTGCAAGAAATACTATGATGGGTTTCAGGACGCCATGAGCTTTAAAGCTTTGGAAACTCAATATTTGCAGAGAAGAATTGCTAGATACAGATGGGTAAGAATCGAGGGATCCTTGCCCAGGAACTTATTGGAAAGCCTGCCAAGTAACCTGGGCAGCAGGGGATGGGAACTGTGAAGGATTGTGTAAAATTAGGGCCTTCCAGGGCATAGTTTAAGAACCCAGCAAGGGAGAATTGTAATTGACAGAGGAGACCCAAAGTGTCAATTCCACTCGAGAGCTACCCACGCACAAAGCGGACCTTCCTCCACTTATATTAGTTTAAGAGCATAGAATCCATAAGGTTTCATTAGTAGTGCATAGTAATCTGATCGAAGATGAACAAGGCTACAAGAATACAAAAGTAGAACAGGTGATACCTTTAGGCTACTAGAAAAATAACAAAAAGTTGTGAATTAGAGAATGTATGTAAGGATAGATAGATAGATAGATAGATATACAATTATTTTTTGATTTTTCTAGTAGCTGCCCTAAAGGTATCACCTGCTCTATTTTTGCATTTGGTTTTTGTGATGACTACACGGTTTCTCAACTTGTTTTGCTTCAGTTGGAAAGACTGCTAGAAAGCAGCAACCACTTTGGGGGTGCAAGGGGCTTATGGCGGGAAAGCGAGGAGCTTCCTGAGTACACAACCCCCCCTCATCCCCGGAAAACTCCGTATCCAGGCGCCAGGCGGCCCATCATTGGCTACCCTTGCACGTCAATCACACACAACGGGGTCAAGCCCCACCTCCGAGGCAATCGCGGCCTTCCCGTTGGTTAAGACGGGCGCTACTCCACATTCCGGCCCCTCAGCGTTCCAAGGCTCTTTCTTGCCTCAACCCTTCGACCCGCCGAGCTGTCACTCACGCCCGATGGCCACGCCCAAGGCGCAGGCCACGCCCCTCTACTAAACGGTCCATCACGGCTCAGTCAAGCTCCCAATCGCGCCGAGACCACGCCCCCTCGCCCGGAATCACTGGCTGTCGGTCGCGCGCCGCCCGCCGAGGCGGTTTCCGTGATCGCTCACCTGGGGAAAAGTAACGGCTCGGTGCGAAACCAACTTCCCCTCCCTGGTTTGTAACCCCCTCACAGCCGCCGCTTCTGCGCAACACCCGCCAAAACAGCACCCCAGTGCGCACGCGCCAACCCCCTCCCGCCCCCCTTCTCGACTTAAGTGCGCTGGCGTGTGAGGCGCGCGCACCGCTCCAGCCGCTTCCCTCGTCAGAAAGGCGCATGCGTGGCTTGTAGGGTAGGCCTCACCGTATGCAGCTGCCAGGAAGGAAGTTTAGATAGCCTCTCCCCCCTCCCCCACCCCTTGGTCTCGGGGCCGGCGCCTTCACCCACTGAGGCGGATAATAAAGTTATAAGGCCCTAAGACGCAAGACGTTTTCAGAGCCGCAACTTAGGTCCCGCCTCTGTTAAAATGAATGAAAGGTAACGAACCAACTGGAAAGCATTACCAGCCGCGCAAGCCAATCACAAGAACTTGCGTTCCAAACAGCCCAATCAGAGCAAAGGTATAGGCCCGTGGACGGTGTCGCCTTGTGAATGGCTGTCTAATGCATACAGGGCGGGGAAAAATCACAGAACTCAAGGATTGACAGAAATCTGACCAATGGAAAGCGAGCACAGGAGATGATGACAAAAAAGGGGAGCTCTCGTTATGTCATCGTCCAATGGAAAACAAGCAGCTTGCGAATTGTCCAATGGTCGGCGAGGGTGGCCCAAGGAACGACGAATGGCAGCGAGCGGAAGGTGGGCGTAGATAGCGAGGCGGCGGCGCACCGCTGACTCGGCCCCTTTCCGTCCCGGCTGAGAGAGAGGGAGCGTCGTCCGCCAGGAAGCCGGCTAGGCCTTGCTTGCTTGCTTGCTTGTCGCCAGGATGTCGAAGTCTGAGGTAAGAGAAGAGCCTGGCCTCCTCCATTTTATTTTATCCTCAACCTCTGGCTGTTGTTGTTTTTTGTAGAATTATCTCTCCTTTGCCTTTAGGGATCGTCCGATTACGGGTTCGATATGTCTCCTCATGAAGTAAGTGTAAATTATACTCCTTCCTCCTGCTCGCCCGCCCGTAATGAATCTGGCCTCCCCACCCCACCCCTCTTTTTTGTTGTTTTTTGGTTGCTTTGCGTCAGGCATTTCCTACGGCTGGCTTTGCTTTCTTTGCCGCTTAGGCCTGTTGGGCTTTTTAATTCTCACGCATGCGCCTTGCTGTCCTGAGGGGCGGGCGCCATTTTTTACCCTGCGTGGCGTCCGGAGCTGTTCTCCGGCTGCGGGTGATTCCTGCGCTTGCGCAGTAACCCAAGGGCGGCTTTATGCAGTGCGCCTGCGCGGTCTATTAAGTCATTTCCCACTCAGCCCCCTCCCTTCTCCAGCTGCGGGGAGGGGGAGGGGAAGCGACGGGACGCCACGTGCTCACTCGCTTTGTGTCCACACACACACACTCGTTTTTTCTTATTTATTTATATTTATATACAGCCCGTCTTCCAACTAGAACTCTGGGCGGTTGGTAACAATACAAAAGAATAAAATAAAGGATCAGTACACAATACCAAACACCATAATAAATACTAAAAAACAGCAATAAACACAATAATTAACAAACATAGCAACAAACTGGCAGGCAGTCTTATTTTACAGGTCTCCTCCCCCCCACCCGAAAAAGGATGGTGACAATAAAGGCCCCAAGTGCTTGGAAAGACAAAGGAGCTGCTTTGTCCACACACACTCGTTTTTCCTAAGTCATCTCTTCCCCACCACCGCCACCCACCCCTTATTCTGTCCCTATCAACCTGTCTTTTCCCCACACACACTTGCGCTGGTTAATGCTGGTTCTTCCAAGATTAAGATGCATGTTCTTCATTTTTGGGGAACAGTGACGAGTCATAGTATATTCCAGTTAATGAGATGGTAGATTCACCTTGCCACTAAAATGCCCTTGTATTTTTGGAAAATTTTACGCTAACGAGGATTCAGATGTTACCTATTACAATAACCATTATTTCAGAACTACTCAAATCCTTGTAATGTGATTTAATTTAGAACATCATGCTCAGTGAAAGTATATGAAACAGTTAAAGCATTGGAATAAAACAATGGGGTTGTATATTACATGTTTCTAGTTATACTTAATTCTTGATGGGGTCTAGATCAGACTGGAATAGGCAGAAAGCAGGGGACTGTCTTGGTTCTACTTGTACTGTTCAGAAGCTCAGCCATATTATATATTACAGCTAGAGCAATGCTACTTAAGGTAGATACTGGCCTTGCTATTGTTTTTGAGGAGCACACCTCTTCTTTCTGTATTAAGGAGTTCTACCCTTTACATGTTGTCAGACTGCAAAATAGTCCTTCCTAAGGTAGTAAATGATGAGGAGGTATTGTGGTGCACTGTTGTCTACACTGTAGTTTATAGGCCCTGTCCTGAAGCTGTCTACAAGCAATCTTAGTTCTGTTGTCACCTTCCTATCTTTTTCAGTCCCCAAAGGAGCCTGAACAGCTGCGCAAACTCTTTATTGGTGGTCTCAGTTTTGAGACAACAGATGAAAGTCTTCGCAATCATTTTGAGCAATGGGGCACACTTACAGACTGTGTGGTGAGTATGTGCATAGATTTGGGAACTGAATGAGGTCAAAACACTTGGCACTTTCTAGAGTGCTAATTTAGGCACCACTATTTATGGTAATGTGCCTGTAATCTATTGTGGGACCACTAAGTAAGAGTGGTCAAAAAGGAGAGAAGGGGCAACTAATTAGTGTGTTACTGGGACAGGGTTAGCCATGGTGTTGCCCTGATATAACATAATGTGGTATACTTGATATGATTGTAATGATTTTATTGCTAAACTTAAAATTCCTCTTCTCAGCTGATAACATTATGGCCATCTAGCCCAGGCATTTGTTCCTCTTATATGGGAAGAAAACAGTGACAGGGAGATGTGGGGCTGACCTTTTTGGTCATTCCTTCCACCAGTGTTTTAGCTCTAATGGTTGTCAGCATATAGCCCACAACTGCCACAGAGTGATTATTTTTCTAGCTCTAGCCAGAAAGAAATATATCTGCCTTCCTTACAATGAAGCCTAGGAGAGTTGCTGACTTGATGCGTTTTGTTGCAGGTTATGCGCGACCCAAACACCAAGCGCTCCAGAGGCTTTGGATTTGTCACATATTCAACAGTGGAAGAGGTTGATGCTGCCATGAATGCCAGGCCACACAAAGTTGACGGAAGGGTTGTTGAACCAAAGAGAGCTGTATCTAGAGAAGTGAGAACTGTTGTTATCTAGAAATGTGAAACATTGTAACTGCGTATAGAAACTGTATTTTATAGAATCAGCTCATCTGCCAAATCAGTTATGATCAGGCATTATTTTTTTTTGCGGCTGCTTAAGATCCGAAGCATGATAACCAGGCAGCATATTTCACCCCAATATGTTTTGGGATCTTCTGGCAACAGTGGTTTTTTTGTTGTTGTTATTATTTTTGGTGACTTCTGCCTTCTTCAGAAGTTCTGCCTAAATCTGAAACCCTTTGTTTACTTAAGATTAAAGTCCAAGTAACTTGAATCATGAATAAACATAGAATTAGAAAGGTGTTTAAGGTTACAAAACTTCCTAAGTAAATTTAAGATTATACATCCCCCCTGGGAAGGTGAGAATCACTAGTCCATAGCTGTGTAATGTATAATAATTAAACAAGGCTTCCACTTAACACACATTGTGGAAATTTTTAGGAAAACACTTGTTTGAAAGTATTTTTCTAATATATAATAGTTGTACAGCATTAGTGGTTGGAGTAGAGACTAAGATAGGGGCTCAAAATCAGTTTTGCGAGTCTGACATAAATTCCTTCCCCTCCCCTTCATAGGACTCCCAGAGGCCTGGAGCTCACTTGACAGTGAAGAAAATCTTTGTTGGGGGAATTAAAGAAGATACAGAAGAACACCATTTAAGGGACTACTTTGAACAGTATGGCAAAATCGAAGTTATTGAAATAATGACTGACCGGGGCAGTGGCAAGAAAAGGGGGTTTGCCTTTGTTACTTTTGATGACCATGACTCTGTGGACAAAATTGTCAGTAAGTCTATCCATCCTTCACTGCAAGTTCATTTTAGGGTTAGCCCTTGTTCTGGTGTGTGTATTTTGTGGCTGTGGTGAAAAACACCTTTTTTTTTTATTCAGTCCAGAAATATCATACTGTGAATGGGCATAATTGTGAAGTCAGAAAGGCTTTATCGAAGCAGGAAATGGCCAGTGCCTCTTCCAGTCAAAGAGGTGAGTTTACTGTGTTTATATCCAAATAAAATTGTAGTACTATTTTTCAGTAGCTCTAATTGTTGGTGTTGTTATTAGGCCGCAGTAGCTCGGGCAGTTTTGGCAGTGGCCGTGGCGGAGGTGGATTTGGCAGCAGTGATAACTACAATCGTGGCAGCAGCTTCGGTGGCAGGGGTGAGTCCTACTGCATAGTTGAGTTATAACCTGTACTGGTTATTCTAATTTTAGCATGTGAGGGCTTAGGAATTCTCATTCTTACTACTCGAGGTTGGAAGTCATTGTGGTTGTTCTGACTTTGGATTCAGCCGCTTGAAACAAGGTTGCATGCAAACCATTCCCAAAGTTCCTCAGCCAATAAGATCTCATTTGTGTCCTTACCAATTAATTTTACTTGGAATGGTCAGCTGGATGGTCCCTAGTTTCTGTTTTCCATTATATGACAGAAGTATTCCAGATTTCTGTATTCTGCGTAAAGTTAATGTGAAGCATATAATTTATTTTCCTATTGTGCAGTTGCTACAAACTAAGCCTTTTTGGATAAAGTTCAAATTGCAGGAATGATTCTTCTGTAGTTTGAAAATATTCATGATTGTAAACATTTCAAGTCATCATTTTCCACTCAGTCCAGTGCTTTAAAATTGTCAAGACTAGTTACTGGAAACCATCACTCAAAATCCTCTTTGTGTTGAAAGATCATGGTGCTAACAGTTTTCTCTCCGTCTTAGGTGGGTTTGGTAGTCGCAGTGGTGGTGGTGGCGGCGGCGGCGGCGGTTATGGAGGTAGTGGAGATGGATATAATGGATTTGGCAATGATGGTAAGTTTGCATTGAATTCTGTAGCATCCCTCTATATACCAGTTTCTATATACAAGTACTTGCAGTGCGGCTTACTATTAAATTCAACAAGATGATGATGATGTGTCTTCTAGTCAATTGCTGATTTATAGTGACCCAATTCAGGGTTTTCCAGGTACCATGTACTCAGAAGTGTTTTACCATTCCCTTCTTCTGGAAACACACTGGGACTGTTCAACTTGCCCAAGGCCGCACAGACTAGCTCTACTCATAGGATGCACAGTTGGGAATTGTACTTCCAATTGTTGGCTCTTCAGCCAGATATCTAATTCACAGAGCTGTGCAGCTAGACAATTTGTGCCATACAATAATGATAAAAACATATGTGACTCTCCGGGATTGAGATAACACATCTCTGTAGGAATGACCTTCCCTCCATCTCCCTTTCCCATTCTGCTGCCTGCCCTGTGCTAATGAACAAACTGCTCGAAAAATCATTGCATGCTGCCATATCACAATCCCCGGATGCTTTTGTCCTTCTTAAGAAGGTTATGCTTTGACATATAATACGATGCTATTACCACTATTACAGGTTATGGCAGCAGCGGCCCTGGCTATTCTGGAGGAAGCAGGGGTTATGGCAGTAGCAGCAGCTATGATGGCTATAACAATGGAGGTGGTGGTTTTGGTGGTGGCAGTGGTGGTAAGTATATTGATGCATTTGCTTCTCTGTTTTTGACTCGGCTCTCCAAAATCTTCAAGGAACAAATATTTTAAATATTTGAAAGGGCAGTATTTATTCCAAATAATGAAATAGAAGTGTTGAGACATCTGTCTGGGACGCTGCATTGGCCTTTAGCAAATGCCCCGTATGATCTTTCTATGCTCTACTCGTACCAGCAGCGGCGAGTAGGGAAAAAAACCCACCTTACTGCCGCTGGCCAGGCACCCTCCGGAGGGTTGGGGTGGTCACTTTAAGAACCAGCATGGCCAACTGGCCTTTGAACTTCCTACTTGGGTCTCTGGTGGCGGACCAGAAGTTTGAGCAGGAAGTTCAAAACTTCAGATCCGCCTGGGACTCGAGTGGAAGTTCAAAGGCTGTGTCCACCACCCCTCCGGAGGGTGCCTGGCTGGCCCGCAGCAGCAGCGAGAAGGGGGGCAGACGGCATCAGCGACAGTACGTTTTATTTTTATTTTTCCCTCTCCTTGCCACCCCCACCCCAGCTGATTACCAACCGCAGATAACCGAATCCACAGTTAGTGAAACAGCGTATGGGGGGTCATACTATATTCCCTTAATATGACATGTTGTAGTTTGGAAATTTCGGGTGTTCTAGTTGTTGGTTGGAGTCATATTCCACAGTCATTCCCGGTCAGCATGGCTAGAGACCACAAATGAGGGAGGTCACAAACCACTGTGAGCAGCTAGGACTCAGAGCCTCACAAGTGCAGTTGCACATGTTATCCATGGATTCTCATATACTCCGAAGTAGGTGTGGCTAGCTTTCCACAACCTCCTGTCCTCCAGAAGTTGTTGGGCTCCAACATGAGTTGGCAAATAGAGTAATTCTGAACATTACTAAATGAAAGGCACAAAAGACAGTCTTTCCCTTCAGACAGGCCTTCTCTTAGTGACTAGCTATTTGGGAGGAGTTTTGTATCATTTGTTCAATTCTTTTTAACATATATGCTTGGTGTTTCTAACTTTTCAATAGCCTTTTCATCATGTCTGCCACCTTGGGTCCTTTTAAAAGAGAAAAGCTGTGAAATGTTTTTTTTAAAGAAACGCCAGTGGATCATCATGCTATTCCAAACATCATTAATCTATATATGGATGGTGTTGGAGAAGGAAGTTACAGTGGACCCTTGTATAACAAACAGTTTGTATAACATAAAATCTGTACAGCATAAAAATTTCTGGAGATAGGGAAAATGTGCTTAACATAATTGCCTATGGGGAGAATCCGTACAACATAAAAATGGGATTCCTCCGTTTTCAATGCATTCCTATGGGAATTTGTATAAAGGAAAATTTGCTTAACATAATTTCATTTGGAACGAATTAATTCCTTTATACAAGGTACCACTGTATTGTTAATAGTTTAAAATGTGTCAAACATTGAAATTTTGCCAAAGGCCAGATTTTCCCCCTAAATTGCATTATTGTTTATTTTTAAAGAGCAGTGTGGTTGGGCAAAAAAAGTCTTAATTATGAATATAGTAATAGCAACTGAGTGTGCACAACTTGAAACTTAGGCACACAGTACATTTCATTAACTGAGTGCTATAAGGACGTTTGGGAATTAGCGGACAATGATAAATTGATATAGGATGTAAAATTTTAAAATGGATTGCTAAAAGAAAGTAAGTTTGAAATATGGCAAAATGTCTTAAAACTATATTACTGAAGGATGAAGGTTGTCTACTCAAGTGATAGAAAATATTTTGGAAGGGTTATTGAGCATTATAAGCACAACTTTGGAGGAAATAATGTCTATAAGTCGTGGTAATGAGTGCACTAATTTTGGATGGCTTTTTTAAAAATTGCATTAAGAGACCGGTCCTTTTTTTAAAAGATCATTTTATTCCTATTTTACATTAATATATCTTAGTAATGTTAATGAAATAGATTTTCTTAAAAAAATGGTAATTGCCTTTCCAGGAAGCAGCTTCGGAGGTGGAGGAAGCTACAATGACTTTGGCAGTTATAACAACCAGTCTTCAAACTTTGGACCCATGAAAGGAGGAAGCTTCGGCAGCAGGAGCTCTGGCCCATATGGTGGAAGTGGTGGTAAGCCATCCTTAGAAGGACACTGAGAATTCAGTAGAAAAGTTGAGCCCTCCTAATTTCTGTTTTGATCCTTGACGTTAGTCTGGAAGAACTGAGCCTGTTTTATTTAACTACATTGAAAGGCATTAGAGCTCCAGTTTCCTCATTTCAATTAAAAGTGACCCTTTCTGTCACTACAAAATAGAACAATTATTTTTTTCCAGGTGGCTACGGTGGCTCTGGTAGTGGCAGTAGCTATGGTGGTGGAAGGCGGTTCTAATTCCTAGGTAAGATGTTTCCCTTTATCTGTGAATTTACAGTGCTTTTAGAATTACAACTGTAATTGTTAATGTAGCTCAGCAAGTCATTGTAGTTAAAGCATACAATGGGCTAAATTGCAGTTGTTAAAGCTAATAATGTGGATTGGCAATTGGTGGGAACAAACGTACTGTTGGGTTGTAGCCTTGAGTCTCAAATGTGTTTAGATTAACAACTTTATTCCATATTATTCAACAGGAAACAAAGCTTTAGCAGGAGAGGAGAGCCAGAGAAGTGACAGGGAAGCTACAGGTTACTACAGTTGTGAACTCAGCCAAACACAGTTGTGGCAGGGTAGAACTGCCTCATGAAGACATGTGTTAGACAAGCGCTTGTTTGCAAACATCAGGACTGTATTTGTGACTAACTGTAAAACAGGATATTTTAGTTTTTTGTGTTCTGTGGAAAGTGCAAAGCATTCCAACAAGGGTTTTTATGTAGATTATTTTTTCCACACCCATACTGTTGATTGCTAACTGTAATAGACTGATCATGACGCTGAATAAATGTGTCTCTTTTTTAATGTACTGTGTAAAGTTAGTTTACTGTAAGTTTAACATGCACTGATTTTAGCTGCGTAGTTGGCGTGCATAGTTAGTTTAAAATCTGCCAACACTTTGGGACAAATGGGTCCTCAGTATACCGGGTGAAAGACATTTCCAGAGGCTTAGACATTTTAGCCTATTTTGGGGAAAGCAATAAAGAGTCATGTGGCAGCTTAAAACAGTGTTTTTATTTGGTATGAACACCTGTGGACTGCAACTCACCTCATCAGATGTAAGCTTTAGTGCCTGTGGTTTATGTCTGTGAAGTTTCTCAGTCCTCCAGGTGAGTTTATCTGGAAGTTGACTCATGGTAACTGGACTTCTTTGAGAGAGTGAAATGTATTGCCCCTCATCCAAACAGCTTCGTCAGTTGCTGTAAATTCATAAGTGAACTATAAAACGAAGGACTCACAACTAGCTTTTCTCAGACTTACAAAGCTGTTTGGATGAGCAGCGAAACATTTCTATCTCTCAAGAAAAGGAAGTCCAGTTGCCATGACTCAACTTCCAGATACCTGAGGTTTAAGTGGGCTGCTGTGTAAAACTGCTTGTGCCAAATAAAACTGGTTAGTCTTTTAACTGCCATAAGATTCTTATGCACCAATTCAGATGGTCCACACCTGCATAACTGATGCAGCAGTCAGTTCTCAAAGTTGCACCTTGAAAGGTCCTTTGAGAGGCACTTGGCAAGTAAACATGTAGTGCATTGCTTGCTTGAGTAGACAGCTCTGTACAACCTAATCCATTTGTGTTTTTTTTTCTGCTTTTTTTTCCTAAGTGGCACTGTTGCCAATTTTATTAATTGGGTTTAAACCCTGTGTTACTAAGTTTTTCAGAAATAGTTGCCTAATTATCAAGCATTGCAGAGTTCAAATAAGAGAGAAGCTACACATATGGCTTCAGTTCATTCAAATCTCTACCCTAATGATAATTGGGAAATAAGCTGCAAATCACATGTTTCGCATCCACACTTATTAGAAGACAAAATTAACATAAAGGCATGTGTTGAACAACCCAGTTATTGGTGGAGATGGGATTGTGGGCTGCCAAGAAAATTGGATCTGATTCTATGCTGACTAGCTAGCCCAAAGGATACAGTGGTCAAAAGGTTAAAAAAATCCACAGATCTGTAGTATAAAACTGCATTAAGTTCACTGTTCTGAATGTTCATTTAGTCTTTGTATTAATTAGAAAAAAATTCTCACAAGGGAAAAGAGATTTTAAGTTTCATTTTGTGACATGCAAGAAATAATTAGTCCATTTAACCAGTGGTTCCCAGCCTTTGGTCCCCAGATATTCTTATACTACACCTAGTGGTGCTGGCCAGGATTTCTGGGAGTTGTAGTCTAACATCTGTGGACTCTGGGTTGGGAACCACTGCTTTAGATGGACGTAGTTATTTATTCCATGCCACAAAATTAAACTTTATTAAAATAATCAAATGAGAAAAAAAACTGCTGGTCTAAACAATACTACTACTACTACTTTCTGTCAGTGAGGTAGACAAAGCAATTTTACCTCTATGATAATCTAGCACAGGCATGTCCAAACTTTGGCCCTCCAGATGTTTTGGACCGCAACTCCCACAGTCCTTTGCCATTGGCAATCTAAGCTTGGAATTTTGGGAGTTGTGGTCCAAAACATCAGAAGGGCCAAAGTTTGCACATGCCTGATCTAGCATTTCAGATGCCAAAGTGCATTTTAATATTTATTTATTTATTTTGCATTTTTTGAAGTAAAGGCCTGAGGAATACTCTCCAGTACAGTTACACAATACAAAATAAGTTTCCTGGGTGCCATGTTTCAGATCTGTGCTGAATTATTTTCTAATGCACTTCTATTTTGGTGGAACTAGAACACCAATTAAAATGTGGGGGATGTGTCCAATCTACAAGACGGAGTGCACCTCGGGTACTTCCATTCTAGTGTTTTGTGAAACAGACCCAATCTGTTCTTGATTGAAAACTACAATGGTGGATGTAAATAGTATATGCTGATAAACATGTTCTTGACTGGTGAATGGCTCAATGTAGACGTCAAAATCAGTAGTCCTGATGGGTTTCTTCATGGCTGAGTTTGCAGTAAGCAGATGGATCCTTATTCTATTGAGGGAGACGAAACCTCAGGATTCACGAAGTAATGCTCGTTTTTGGCATGGTAGCGTAACCACCACAGAGGAGAGCACACGAGGACCCGAAAACTAAGTAGCTTTACAAATCCGGGAGGCATGCAGATGGTTCAGCTACTAGGAACGGCTAGCAAGCATAGCTCCGAATGGCTTCCAGCTCAGACGCTACTACAGCTGAGAGTAGACACGTGTGTGTTGAGTCGAGTGGACAGATAAGCCAGGTGCAGGCTTCTGCTGACTAGAAGGGAGTGCTCAGTGACCATCGGAAGGAGGCAGACGAGAGTAAGGATCCTTGCCCTTAGGACTAGCAGTCAGACGCAGAAGGAAAGAAAGGTTATATTACTGTACTGGTAGGTAAGAACAGATTTTACTTATGTCCTATACAGTTTTGTTGCCTTGCTAAAAACTCCTTGCTAAACTTTCTCAGAGGCTGCATTTGCCTTGTAAATGCTAGTTCGGTTACTTTTAAAAAAAAAATTGCCCAGTGCTGTAATACGAGCATTACATGGCTAGAGCGTTAATAATTGTATATGTTTTAAAATGTTCAGCCACAGCCCTGACAATGCAATGGGCGAAATGTTTAATGAAAGCACTGCCTTTTATCTCCCTTGTTGATTAAAAAAAAGATTTAGCCTAGTACTGCAGTGCACTGGCTATGTTGTTATAAAGGGAAATGACTACTGTGGGTGGGTGGGGACACTTATGTGATGTAATGAACTTTTTAACAATGAGTGATATTTAACGCTGTTTCCTTTTTATAGGAGAAGAGGAGTGGTCCGTTGATTAAATGCCCCTACTCCGTGCTTATGGACCAAGATGTCTCTGGAACACCATTTTAAAAGGGTAAAAAGGGCCAGTCATGAAGTTGGGAGGCAGAGGACATAAGAAAGCTACCGTACCTGAAGAGGCGAGGAATACTATAAGAATTCACATGGCAGATGTAGAATGTTTTATCCTTTGGGTGGTCAAGAAATATTAATTCATTGCCAGAAGGAATGGCTTTTCACCTTCATTATTTTATTTATTTATATATTTTGAATATTTTTACCCCACCTTTCTCCTTGGTATGAGAGTGCAACTATACTGTGTCCTAGTGCCTGATTATAGGGTTCATTGGTTTGTTTTCTTTCTTTCTTTTTTGCAGGACTGTTCAGCTTGGTGTATCGTAACCCCCTTTTTACAAAAAAGGTTAAATGGTTAAATGGCTACTGGGTAGCTGTATGTATAAACAATTCATACGAAGTGCTGGTATGCATTTATTAAAAGTTTTTTTTAAAAAAAATAGCAAGTTGGTTGCCTTTTGAAATTTTGAATACATTTGAAATGTTTCATGACATTAGGTTCTTAAACAGGTTTGGGAGTAGTGGCTTGAACCAACATGTCTTTTGTGGAGATACCCCCAAATAGCTGTAAATTATGGAATTCAATGAAGCAATTGGATTTTAAGGTACAATCTAGGTTGTCTTATTCAAGTCAGGTCTTTAAATGAGTAATAAAACAATTAGTAAACACAAATATAAGAAGTTATTGAATAATTTGGGGAAAGGAGCAGTCTCTTCCTGAAATGGAGAAGCAATTACATACAAAATTATCATAATCCAAGTCCTGAGTGCTGATAAATCGTGTATTGCCTGCCATTGGGCAGATTCTGTTTAACTTTGTAATATCTGGTTTAAAAGGGGTCTCACATACCTAGAAGTAGCCGAGCACCAATTTCTTTGATTGAGTACCAACACCCAGGAGAGCTGATCTTGTCAGCTGGAGTGGAAAACGGCTTTAGTTAGTGCTGGAACTGAATTGGACAGATCTGAAAAGACGGCTGTTGAGATTAAACAGTTTATTGAGATTGATGAATGAACGGAACCAGAAAAGTTGAGTTGCATCTTTGTCAGGAAACCTTTTGGGGGATGCAGGCGGAAAAAATATTTGTCAGATTCCCTTCTTGTTTCTTTCTATATTTGGATTCAGAAAAACAAAGCCCTCGCTGAAAATAAGGAGACAGTTCTGCTAAAAACCTTTTAATCCATTGGGGAAGTGCAAATGGAAGATGACTAATGCTTTGAAACAGAGTGGGTAACCAGGCTTTCAGATATACAGTATAATTCTTTGGCTGTTAATTTCCACAGCGCCTCCGACAATGGCTATGCTGCATAGAAGTTATTGTGGTGAGGAGTAAAAAACTCGGGTGCCAAGCTGCCCACTTCTCCTTCAAACATAGGAATATATACTCACTCCTCTGTAGGAAGAGAGGCAGTATCATGGCTAGTGTGGCTTCAGATGCAGCAGCTCTAAGATATATCCAGATTATTTACTAATGCGTTGGGTTGACAATCAGCACATTGTCCTTCCCATGCTTTCCCCCGTACTTTCCTCTAGGTAGCTCCATGACTTCGGTCTCCAGCTGCAAAGCCAGGGACTGGGGGTTCAGTTCCCCACAGGGCTTCCTTGAGAAGGGCTGGACTCCATCCATAGGTCCCTTCCAGTTCAAAGGAATAATCTGATATGAAAATACTTAGGTTTTGCTTCCTTAACTTCTCAGTTGACAAAGATACAATTATTATACCAGTGTGCCTAGTGGCGCAGTGGTTAAATGCCAGTACTGCAAGTAAAACTGTGCCCACGACCTAGGTTCAATCCCTGGCAGCAGGCTCAAGGTTCACTCAGCCTTCCGAGGTCAGTAAAATGAGTACCCAGCTTGCGGGGGGGGGGGCAATGTGTAGCCTGCACACTGTGATTAAAATTGTAAACTGCCCAGAGACTACTTGTTGTGGTATGGGGCGGTATATAAGCAGAAGCAGAACACCTTTTTGCCATATACTGATTTTTTCCCTGCCTTCAATTTATTTATTTAATTAGCATTGGTCCTTCTGAGGTTGCTACTGGTCAGGTCTGCAAATGTCTTCTGTCAGTTTGGAGCAGCCATTCTCAAGCTCCCCCCCCCCCCCCACGGCCCTAAACACAATATGAAATAAATATACAGGCTGAATCAGGAGTGTAGAAATCGCACATCACAAGCCTTATAAGCTGAATTGTTTCCATTCTTCAAGTGTGCCAGAGTCCCCCAAGGGACCATAATGATCCCCAAGAAGAAGGGCTGTTTAGAGTAATTGCATGAGTGTGATGTTACGTCTTTATGAATCACCTTAATAACATGTACAGCTGTATCACTTGCTTCATTTTCATTGTGCCCCTTCCCCCCAAAACTGATATCTGGTTCCCAGCTGTGCAGTGGATAAAGTGATGGACAAGAATTCTGGAAAACAAGGTTCAAATCCTTGCTTCATCATGGAAACTGACCAGGGGTGTGGAAGTAGTAAAACTACTCCTTAAATATCTCACACGCCTCAAAACATCCATTAAGAGTTGCCGTAAGTTTGTTCAGCACATAACATATCTGATCTATTTGAGTGTGATCTTATTGACATCTTTATGAATCACCTTAATAATTTGTACAGTTGCATCACTTAATTGCTTCATTTTCATTTCCTCCCATTCTCTTTAGTCTTGTCCTATTGTTTTCCTGGTAGTCTAAGTGAGGTGGAAAATTAATGAGTTTGAAATCCGATTAATGTGAATAGTAGGGCGAAATGTCAGCTGTTACAGGGCATAGAAAATGACAACACATGTATTTTGTGGAGGTGGGGGGTCATTAATGCTAAGACAAGGAAAGTAGCCTGTGTGTGGACACTAAATTATGACAGGAGAACAAATGAGAGTTTTGTGAAGTAGTGCCACCGATATATGTACAGCTTGCCACCAAGGAGACAGTACACATTAACATTTTCATAAAATGTCATTAAATTATTGTAAAAGATAAAATTGATTATATTGTAACCAAGGGTGCCAAAACAGTTAAAATTGATGAAAACTTACTTTGGAGCTTATGTAACCTTCAGATCATAATCCTACCATTGCTCTAGCTTGCTTAATGTTTTAATTAATAGAAAAAGTCAAAATACTACCTTTGCAGTGGTGCACAGGGATTAAATCTTTGGGCGTTAGTAGTTCAAAAACCTCTAGATGACATCTGGGCATAGTTGGCTGACCTAGATAGAATGATGAATCCTTCGGCCTTCTAGTTTCCTCCGCCCTGGGCATAATTTCCTTCTGATACCTATACAGATTTTAAGTGACTTGGGCTGTGGTTTGTTCAAGATGGGCCCAGACATGAACATAAAAATACTCCCACAAGTTCAGTATACACGAGTTTGGGTGTCTTCTGTTTCAAGTTGGCTTTGTATTTAGGAAGTTTCAAAGATCTGAGGCAGATGGTTCGTATATCCCTGGAAAACACCCATTGGGATGGCTCTGTTCAGTTCCCACCATGGTTTGTGCAGTTGAGTTCTACGCAATTGTCTGGCTGTTCGTTGCGTGGCACAAGAAAGATCCCTCCATCAGGAGTGAGTTGCAATGTATACTCCTCTGGAGAGTAGTTGTTACCAGACTCATCTCTTAACATACAGAAGACCTGATGATAGAGCACCCCCAACTTCTGCTTGGTGAGGGACATTGTCCTGTTGAATTCACCACGATCTCGTAATAAGCGCTGCCTTTCCCGACTCAGCTCATCCAGCTCTCGCTCCAGCTGCACCAATGTCTCAAGCTTGCGCTTGCGACAATTTTGGGCCGCCACTTTGTTCTTCCCACGACGGCGGATGTCTCGGATCAACGCCAGCTGAGGCTCGCTTAGGGGGAAGCGTGACACCAGCTCGTTGAAGTCATCCACGGGCAAGTTAATGATCTTCTCAACCGGGAAGGGGATTTTCATAGCCAGAGCTCGACGTTCATCCCGACTGCCAGCCACTTCTCCGCGAGGGCTCCGTCCCTTCTCCAAAGAATGTTCTGGGTATGAGCCAGAGAAGGCCATCTCTGGCACTGGGGCCAACATTGGGTAGGCGGATCCATGGTCCATGGGATATAAAGATGTATACTCAGCCCTCTCCAGCCCCTCTGCCTCCAGGGACTCTGCATCGCTGTAGTTCAGTGACAATCCAGAGTCTGATTCCAAGTCTTCCTGGGATTTTCGAGACCCGTGGGTTCCAAAGCCGCTGGTCAAATCCTTCTCCAGCACCATTCCTTGTCCCTCTTTATACCCACCCAGACTGGCAGGTCCTGGAGGTTCAAGAGAAGAAGAGACCAGCGTGCCTGTGTAGCTGTAGACAGTGCAATAGCTTGGCAGAGTTTCTGGGTACAGATGCTCATAGGTTGGAGCTGGATGGTTGAAACTGGAAATTGCACTGTCCCCCGTCCCTGTGGTGCATGGTGCATACCCAGTAGGTAGCACTGTCGGTTGTCCATGACCACACGCAGCGGAATCATAGCAGTTCTCAGTCGGCATGTCAAGACCCTAGAGGGGTGAGAGAGGGAAACTCAGAAGAGGGAGTAGGGGTAGGAGTACAGTAGTACAACATAATCTCTACCTGGTACAGAAGGTTGTAGAGGCGTAGCAGGAGAAACATTTGGGTGCAGGACCTTTAAAGAAGAACCGGCAAGTTTGCCTTCTGGGCTCTGAATGTTGCTTGAGTGCCAGTCTACTCTACCTGCCTTCCAAATCAAATCCTCTCCTGTTTCATCTCCATTTAACTTGACGGGTTGCAGGGATTCCCTCTCGCTATTCCGAGAAGCTTCATTCACATCCTGCAGATGCTGGACTAGTAGCTATAGCTGCTAGTGAGCAGGTGGGGAGGATGGGAGTTACAGTCCACACACATTCTGGCAAGCCGCTCGAGAGCTGCGGCGGTCTAACATCTTGCGCTTTACCAGGCATGTAATTCTCCTGTGACTGAAGGAGAGGCAGCTTTTCCTCGAGATGTGGCATTCCCTCAACCTGACTCCCAGGGACTCTTGTGCTTCTCCTCCTGCTGGGTTAACCCTGGTCTAAGGAGGGCAGGGGTGGAAGAGGAATGAAAGTGGATTGCACAGGTGCCTACCTGGCTGAGAGGGATGTCTTTAAAGTACGCCTTGAAAGAACAAAAGCGCGATTCATCCCGTTAAGACAGATCCACCATTGTACACTGTTTCCCCCACCCCACTTCTCCACAGGGTCACGTACTGAATGGGGACAGTGTTGGGGAGGCTCAAGATTCAAGAAGCAGCTGGGAGAAACAGCAACACCCAAAAATGGACTGAGACTCCGCCCGCAAGGTACCCCCAGCTGTGTTCCTTTGCCTTCTTTTTCGCATTTCTGGAGCACGATCTTAGCCCTAGCCAACGCAGAAGGGTGGTCCAATAAAACGGAACTCCCAGAACTATCCTCTCAATCCGGCAGAGGGCTTACTTAAAAATTAAAAAAGGGAATGCAGTATCAAGCTTGCTGGAATCCAGAAGGGAGCAAACCGAACGTGAGGATACACGGTCAAATGTTGTTGCGACGCTCCCTGGTTAGACCACGGGTGCGCTGGTACATTTCACAAGCTCAGAGGATTTCCCTCTGCCTTTTAAGTCTCTTGGCCAGCCAGCGCAAAGGAAAGGTCATCAGAGATGGTCTACAGCAGTTTTGCAATCACCATGTGGAAAAGGAAAAGAAAAAACACTGCGGTCTGTCTCAGCTCTTATTAATTCACCCACTATGTTTTGGGGAGGGGGTATGCTGGCATTTGGTGGGGTGGAATCCGGCAGTGGGCCAGGCTCGAGTCAGTGGCAAACCCTTTCCACTTTCTGCCATCATGAGAAGGTTTTCTGGAGGAGCCCTTTTCTATCTCTTTGCCTCTCTCTTCCTATCGTCCCTTCTCACACATCTCCTCCCCAACCACCTCTTCTGCCACTCCCTTCCCCAAGCTGCCTCTTGTTTAGGTTACAGATGTGGCTAGTATCTAATGCCACCACACCATCGCCTCCAGAAAGCTACCCCAGACCTTCTCCCCTAACCTCCTTCCCACCAATGACACAGCAGTCCCAGTGTTTACCTGCAGTTCTGAGATCGACAGGATCTCCTGCCAGGTAAGTTCCGTCTCTCCCTGTGTGCCAGGCTCCCCTGCGGCCAGTGGGTTGTACAAAGGGAGGAAAGTGCTTCGAGGCCATCCTTGCTGGGGTGGGCAGGGGGGCATTTTGTCCGGCCAGATCCTGCCCCACGTCTGCTCCAGCAGGGGGACCCCCAAGTCAGCCGTGGCAGCGTAATTCTGCAATATGAAACAAACTCGTGGGATACGGTGCCTTTCCCAGTTTTGTCAAAAATGAATGCATTCTCTGTTACATATATTATAGAGTTTGATTGCCAAGCTGCACTCAAAATCTTTGTTTGCAGCTTGGCCTAGCGGACCAGTCTTGCCCCTCCCCCCATCCCCCCTTTGAGTTTCAACCTCCCAGGCTTTCTGTTTTCGTTTGTACATCAGGATTAATCTTAAACCCTGTCAGCTTTGAATATGGATCAGATCTGGTCTTAGTTGTGTATCCTTTGGCCATAATGCAACCAGTGAGGCAAGTAGTAAAGCAAGTTACTTTCAGTATACACCCAATAGATTACACTGGGAGCTAAGATGAAGTAACTTCCGGTGGGAGCCAACCCATATTTATGTGGCATGCCATTTATTTCTTTTCTGTCCTCTGGCAGATCCTCAAGGCACCTGGCAAGGAAGATGCTCAAAATAACCTTCAATGTTAAAATCAATCATAGTATTTACCGTAAAACAACTCAACAAATCAATATCAAATTTTGAAAAATTGCACCTAACGCACAAAGAAAGGCTGCACAGATGTATGAAGCATGGCTTGGAATTATGTCCTACCGCTGAGTGGCTTGTCTCCAGCCAAAGGCACCTTTGTTTATACAAGGCAGCTTTGTTGATGTGCCCTGACTTCTCCCCCTCCCCCATCTTCTGCTCTCTACCCATTCTGTTTCTGTCTCTCAGGAGACAGCTTTAGTGCAGGAACAGCACGGCACTGCAATAGATGGAGGGATCAAATCCTGGTTGTCTGAACAGAGCTTGACTCATCTGCATGCACGCAACTAACTCTGCAGCCCAATCCAATGGCTGCCAAAGGGCAACTCTGGACTGAGTGAGATATACAATAAATGTGTGCAACAGACTTCTTAAGAAGAATTTACTGCTAGAGATCTCTCTTGTAGAACCCAGGTAATGTGTGTAGCAGTGCCCATGCAATGTTTTGGACCACAACTCCCACAGTCCTTTGTCATTGACAATCTAGACTTGGAATTCTGGGAGTTGTAGTCCAAAACACCTGGAGGACCGAAGTTTGGGCACGCCTGCATATAGCCTTTCTGAAAAACCTTTGCAACCCCCTGGTTTTGTGTTAGATATTTCTTAGTGGGAACATGGATTTGGCGACAATCCCTAGAAGCTGAGAGCATGGAACATTCATGGTTGAACTGGGTGTGGGAGCAACGGTGAAAAACACAGCATCCTTTTTTCTGAGAGTTCCACCTGACATCGCAGTCCCCCAGAATGCATGGGAAACATGCCAAGAGCAGCGAGACAACAGGGTGGGTTAGAGAGCAAATGGGATGCACCGGGGCAAATGGTGGGATCTGTACATTTTCAGACATGCACACTTGGAGAAAAGCAAGCTGCAATATAATAAATAAGCAGTCGCCATTGAGCTCAACCCCGGGGGCCGCCCGCCCACCCCGTTGGGGTCCAGAAGATTTCCTTTTCTGCGTTCTCCTTTAGTGTAGGTGGGTTTGGCCCATCTGGTCCCTGATAAGCTCCCTCCGGTTCCTCCCCATTACCTCAGAGCCGGCTTTGTGAATCTGCAGTGTGCAGCTGCCTGGATCAGACATTCATGAAGCCGGGTGGGTGCCCACTTGGTTCCTGCAAGAGAAAGATAACCGTCCTCTTTAGCAGCTGCAATGTGTGTGCCCTGGAAATGACAGGGGGGCCATTTTGTTTTTAATTGGCCACTTTGTGGTGAGGAGTTTTGTGCCCACAACTCCATGAGAGACCGGGTGAGCATCTCCCTAAGGTATATGAACAAGAGAGAAGAGAATTTTGAGAAAGAGAGAGAGAGAGAGAGGATTTGAGGAGCAGCAAATGGGATAAAATGACTTCCTTCTAGAACAAGGACCTGTCCGGGCGTGAGGATTCCAAGGTAGTCCTCTAAACATTTCAGACGCTTAAGTTCTATTAGTCCAGCCAGGGTTAGTCAGAACGATAGGCTTTGTTGTCCAGCAATATCCAAGGCCTTTTATATCATCTACATAGCTTTTTGCCTGGCCTCTTTACCCCAAAACTGGGACCCTGGAATTGGTAGTTGTACTTGAAAAGGTCTTTTATGCTTGTGTAAACCTGGGCCCATGCCGAGATATATGTGTGTTGTGCAAAACCCAAAGCCATAAAAATTCTGCACAAAGTGTATTCCCACATCTAACCTCAAGACAAGGCTGCCTTTCTACACACATTCTGTTTTGGCTTAGCTCAGTGGTTCCCAACCTGGGGGTCGGGACCCCTTTGGGGGTCAGACAACCATTTCACAGGGGTCGCCATGAGCCAGTGAAGGAAAAGGCACAAACAGCTTGGGTCTGGAGGAGGAGGGGAGGAGGCGGGGAGAGTTACCTACAGCTTGATAGGTTGGACAGGATGTCAGTCAATGGCGCCAGAGACTGCGATTGGCTGAGGGTGCCTGAAGACTGTAGAGGGAAGTTCCCTATTGCCACCTGTGGCAGTGGCCTGCCAAAGGGGGCTTGTGGCTTCTTCCAAGCAGGGCAAGGGGGTCACCACAACATGAGGAACTGTATTAAAGGGTTGCGGCATTAGGAAGGTTGGGAACCACTGGCTTAGCTGAATGCCTCTGCTTGTCATAAGGAGATAAAGGATCCAAGGCTAGGGCTAGAACAATGCCTCAAGTTGAAAGATGCTTTGGCTGCCCTGATGTGCCTCAGGGTATCTCGGGGTGGAAGGGCACCTTTTAAGTTCTAGTGCCTTCAATATTAAGGTCAGACTTGGATTCTGCTGAAATGCATCTATTTTGTGGCTTGAGTGAGGCAGCCACTGTGCTTCACTGCCTGTCAAATAATTCATTCAGAAACGGATACAATGATGAACCAGCTCTCTGACCTGGTGCCCCCTGATTCTGAAGAAGCAAGTTGCTAGTTCTTAGTGTTGCAAAACTGTGCTTATAAGTGGGTGGCCAATGCCTGATGAAATTTCAGAAACCCAAGGAGCTATTGAATAAGATTTCCTGTGGTTAAGGGTGGAGAATGGACCACTCCCCTTGATTAAGAAAGGCAAAATAAATTATGCAATGCCAGAACGATAGTGCGGTTCTGCTGAACTTATATTGCTTTGTGTTCCCTTCACAAGTTAGGGTAGCCAGCTATTTCTGCACTGATAAAATCTGGTCAAAAGAAGTGACGGGGTCTGCATAAAATGTGAAGTTGCTAATGCAGAAGTATACACACACATACCGAAATTGCTGCTAACATTTAAACATACACTGTAGTACAAAAGTGGATTAGATTCAGGTGAATAAGGAGTAAAACAGGTAGAGGAAGCATCAACAATTTTCTATGTGCAGGTCACACAAGCAGAAAGCAGCAATGACTTAAAGTGACAACAAAGATAGGTTAAAAAGAAAGTGCAAAAGAAGGATTACAGTTGAACATTGAGACATTATGCGCCAAATCATCACTACAGAAGGATTATATAATGTTAATATTGAGAGCTGGCTGGCTGGATACCTCAATAAGGTTAAGTATCTAGCTGCAGAGCAAAAGATTCAATTCACAAGTGTGGCCCCAGAGAGAAAAGCCAGCCTGTGTGGCTTTAGGCAAGCTGCACAGTCCCAGTCCCCTCCACCACCGCCCCAGAAGCAGAAGGAGGAAATGGTCTATCACTTCTGAGTATCCTTTACCTACCTAGAAAATGCTACAAAGGGTTGTCCTGAGTCTGTATTGACCTGATGGCATGCGGTTGTTTATTATTATGTAATGTTGACCGCTAAGAAATCAAAATTTGTAAAAATTCTCTGTACCTCAGTTCTGTCATCAGTTTGAAGAATGATCAAGGCTTAGAAAGGCAGCTATGAAAACCAGTTAAAAATCCTCAGGATCCTTATATCCAGTGTAAGGATGTGTCATTTGAAATCACTCATATTCTAGTGTTCCTAATTGCTACATATGGATGTAAAAACAAGAAAGCAAAGAAAGCCAACAGGGAGGCTGGAAATCAATTAATTCAAAACATGGTTTTATACGTTGGGCATAAGGGCATTCCAATAACCCTTGTCAGGGAAGTGTTATCTTCCCAAGACCACACATCCTTGAGAAGACAGTAATGCTGAGAAAAGTTGAAAGCAAGAGGGAAGAAGGAAGAGTGAACATGAGATGGATTGAATTAATAAAGCTGTTAAGTTTGCAAGATGTGGCCAGCACAGTTAATAATAAGACTTTTTGTAAGTCAACACGTCATAGTGTCACCATAACTTCAACGTGCTTGGACAGCGCTTAAGAACAACACAGCGGAGATCCACGGAGTGATCCTTGACTATTAAAGCGGCATATCCAGAAAGTTCTCAGATGTTTTGCCAAGGATTAGAGACACCTGCGACTTTCTATGTTCTCAGTGTGTGGGGTAGAGGACTCAAGGCATGGCACATTGAAATACAGTACGCTCACGAAGCTGTTGTTCCCACCAGACACAACAGAGGAGCTGAGCTCCTGGAATCTGGGTATTGCCATTTTGACAGCCATGCTTCCCCTTTCCCAATTTCACTATTGTGGGGGGGGGGGGCATCTGAACAAGATCTTCTGCAACGGTGGTCCAGGATCTTTGGTCTTTCATATATTTTACTTAGTAATCCCTCCCCAAGTCTCTCACCTTTGGCCATATTGGGCAGCGCTGGCGGGAGGCCAAGAGATCTGGAAGGCCAAAGGTTCTCCATCCTGTTCTGCAGATATGAATTTGTTAAAAGAGGAAACATAAGAGGAGAGGAAGCTACACCGGTGGGTCTGAGGATGAAGGGCTTTAGCCGTTCCCTAAGCCACCTCCTGATTATGATACTCCCCGATGAGAATTTAACCTATTCTGTGGCATGAAACAGGTAGCCATCATCCAGGCGATAATGCAAGTAGGATTGGCTTAAGTCTTCCAAATCCTGTGGTTTCAGTTTTAGGAATCAGATCCTGAACATCCTCCTCTGCTCTCACGATGGGAGGGGAACTTCCCTGACAGAATCACCCCTTCCATTCATGGAAAACATCTGAGAACCGGGGGTGGGTGGGGTGGGGCTGCGAGCAGAACAGGACAATTTGGGATCCATCCCAAATGGCAGGGCTTGCTTGGCTTGGGTACTCGCTGCCTCGCCCTGGTATCTGTTTCACTGACGCATTTGTAAAGCAAAGCAAACACTGCAAAAATATACTGTATATGTGTTTGCGTTTGAGGGGAATTGCCCCAGCCAAGGGGAGTGGCAGCCCCACATTTCTCACAGATGTGAAGAGGACATCCGTGAGTGTGCAAAATATTAAGACCCCCAACGTGTCAGCAGCTTGGGTGAGGTGAAATGGCAACGTGTTGCAATTTAGAGAGGCAGTAATGCACTACAACCCCTATAGAAAGAGATATACCGAAGAGCCTGCATGGATTCATGCAAAATGATAAAATGTCTGCCGTGTGTCGTTGCCTGTCATCCATGGGCTCCACTTCCCTCAGTGGAAAGGTGTAAGAAAATTAAAGCTTACTCTCAGCTCACCTGAAAGAACCGAATCTCAAATATGAAACCGGATTTAAATGGAAAGTTCTAGATGGAAAGGAATGTTTGCCTCAAACTGAACTAAACACCTCTCCCAGGCTGGAGATGACAACACAGAGGCCACCGTGGACTCTATCCCACAAAAGCCTATGCGCTATTGAACTGCGAAGACTTTAAGAGTCCATGGGAATCCTTTATTGTTTTAACGTGCAAAGAAATTTGAGGGTTGTACAGTGACAAAATGTCTACAGAAGTCATGTTACTCTTGTCTCAGCATGTTAGTGAAAGGAGGGGGGGGGACAAGACAAAAACAAAACAAAACCCCCAAATAAAATACTGTAGGATTTTAAACACTGTTTTAATTCATCGAGAGCTTTTGAGGGGATTCAAGCCCACAATGGTTAATTACTTCAGTTAGCGGGTCCTAGCCAGATCAGTAGCTATAAGCCAGGTAGGCCTGGCTGTCACAGGAATGCAAGGGGATGTTTCCGGGACAGAGAATATAATCGGTGAAGGGAGGCAATGGTTTTATACACAAAGATATTACAGAAATATTGGCTATTATTAATATATGTAGCATGCTATAAAGACTTGATCTCTATTGAGGCCCTAATAAATGCATTAGTAGAATTTATGTAGCCAATTTCCACCGGCTCCCTCTCAAGTCTCCCTTTGTGAACAACTCCTCCTAGCATTCTTATGGCAGCTCAGTCTTCTTGGCCTATATAGCTATTGACCTACTGAAGTATCTGACTTCTTGAGACCCACATTCCTGATATGCAAGCATATCAGACCAAAACCAAACTAAAATAAAGACAAAACAGAGTGGCACCTAAAACATAAAAAACAAGACATGAAACACCTGAAATGAGGAACATAATATATGGATGCTGGAGATCTACTTAAAAGGACTGAATTCTGTGTACTGATTATTGCCTATTCCACTATTAACAAACCACAGTGACTTTGCCCATTATCTATCTCCCCATCTAGACATGGGGTTATGCATAACTAATAAAGTTGTATAGCCTCACTCTTATGTCTGAGGAGGTGGACTTGATCCACAAAAGCTCATCATTTTTAAAGGTGCCACAACATTTTTGCGTCTTGTCTTGTTTTGTTTTTGTCTCAAATTCCAGTGAAAATAAGCCATTGTCACTTCACTTATATTGCGTACCACCACCTAGCCATGAGGATAAATATAAATATAATGGCCATGTGTTTGCACACCACTGTTGGATGAAATGAACTTTGGTCCACAGAAGTTGACTCTAAAATAAAAGTGTGAGTCTTGCAAGAGCTATGTTGGCTTTTTTTGTTTCTTTTGCCAGGGTGCCAAATGTTTCCCATTCAGGGATCCTGGAACACTTCTTATGAAAACTTCAGTTCCCTTAATCCTCTAGGAAAAAGAGAATGCTGTCAAAACCAAACGTCTGAGAGAGGTTCCATCAAATGTTGGCAGGACAGTCCTCGACAGTAGATCCTTTGGTTTCAATGGAGAAAGTCACAGGTTGTATCAACGGCAATGAACACACACACACACACAAAGAGAGAGAGAGAGAGAGAGAGAGAGAGAGAGGATGCAGCAGGTGATGGAAGGATTTACCCGAGATCCAAGAAAAATAGCACTGGTTAGAGCAGATGCAGCACTAGGAAGGCAGAATACATTGTGCTTGCCTATTACACATCTCCACGGCAGGAAAGTGTTGTCTAGGTGTATTTTAGAGCCAACACTTTTCACTTGAGCTATTGGCCGTTGCACATGGCTTCTTCTGGTGTAACTGGCATGTTTTTTCTTTCCTGTCTGAGATAATGATAGTCTGCTATTCTGGGAAATGTCAGGGATCTGAAAGCTCCTGTCCTCTGCCCTTCTTCCTCCATCTTCTCTCTGTGGTCCGTTATCGTGTCTCACCCTTCACTTTTCCTGTGCATCTTTCAACACCGGCTGGCCCTGCAATTTCCTCTCTCTCTCTACTGGGATGTTGCACAAGAAAGAAAAACCCAAAGAAAAAAACCACACCCAGAGCATTTTCATTTGGACACCCCAGGGCCAAAAAGTGGAGTATTGCACATACATTAATACAAGGATGAGTGGCATAGAGTTGCTAAACTACGAATTCCCCAGCTCATTTCTTCCAACCCCTTTGACTACAACCTCAATCATCCTTGACCATTGGGCACTGCTGTCTGTGAACTGAGGTTGCCACAGTGCACCATCATCACCAGTGGATTGGCACAGTTGAGGCCGTCTGGCTAAAAGATAAGCAAGACAGATCCTATGTTCTTATTACCAGTGTCACAAGTTCTAATGAGCTTTACTGATGAAGCCACTGCTTTATAAGGTGGCTTCTAAAAAGAAAAATATTTTACCAGTAGCCAAAAGGTATCACCTGGTCTAGTTTTGTATTTAAAAAGAAAGAAACAGATTAAAGAACTTGTCAAAGGCAATGGAGATAGATCACCTTCTGATTTTTTAATTTTTAATTTAAAAAAAATGCAATAGCCAAACTTACACTACAGAGGCAATGGATTGCTACAGAGGCAATCCATTGCCCATAAGAGGACACAGTGTACCCTCAGTGCTACGTGGTAAGGACGTGGACAGCTTCCTTATACTGAACCAGGCAACAGCTCTGTCTTATCCAATATGTTGAACAGTGGTCGTAAATCTCTAGAGTTTCAGGCAGGGTTTGTAGTCCCTACAACGGAGATATGAGCAATCCAACCAGCATGTATGCAAAGCATGTGACATCCTGTTGAGCCGTCAGTCCCCATCCCCCCCGGCCACCCCCAACCAACAAAAGAAGGCAATCAGCTCAGTTCTCCAGTGGGAAATAAGGCTTGTTGAGATATCTGGTGTACACAAAAGATGAGGTCAAGCCAGGGAAAGGCCACCTGTGTGGAAGGCAGCAAGTCCCTAGTCCTGGTTTATAGAGCATTCACACCCAAGTGTCCTTCTCATGTATGCCCACCAATAGGGTAACTTCGGTGTGATGATGCCCTGCTCTTCTGGGAACAGTGCATGGATAACACAGTCACAGAGGAATTGATGAGCAGTAAGCTGGTTTTGTGAGAGGTAAAGGTAAAGGTAAAGGTTCCCCCTGCACTTGCGTGCTAGTCGTGTCTGACTCTAGGGGTGGTGCTCATATCCATTTCCAAGCCAAAAAGCCTGTGTTGTGCAAGTCCGTGGCTGGCATGGCTGAATGCATTTCTGCGCAGGGAACACTGTTCACCTTCCCACTTTTTATGGTGGTAACAATTTATCTACTTGTATTTACATGCCTTCAAACTTCTAAGTTGTCAGGAGCTGGGGTTAACAGCAGGAGCTCACTCCACTGCGTGGCACCCGGGATTTGAACGGCCGAGCTGCCAGCTTTGCAGCCGACAGTTTCAGAGCTCTAGCTGCTGAGCAACCACTTAAATGACTCTGCCTAAGTAGTTCTGTCCTGCCAGCTCCCTAACAAACAACATGGGAAAGTTAAAAGAACTGTGCAGATGGCAATGGAAAAGAAGAAGAAGAAGAAGAAGAAGAAGAAGAAGAAGAAGAAGAAGAAGAAGAAGAAGAAGAAGAAGAAGAAGAAGAAGAAGAAGAAGAAGAAGAAGAAGAAGAAGAAAAGAAGAAGAAGAAGAAAAGAAGAAGAAGAAGAAGACGACTTTATTGGCCAAGTGTGGTTAGACACACCCAGAATTAGTTTTGTTAAAAATGCTCTCTCTACATAAAAGGAAATATAAGAATCATATAGTCACAATAAAAACACAGAACAATACTACAATATAACCTATTATTTAAAAAGGAAGAAGAAATGTAAAAATTAATTATTCAATAGTTTGATAGCACTAGGAAAGAAACTATCTCTATATCTAGTTGTCCTAGTATGCAACGCCCTAAAACGTCGCCCTGAGGGTAACAATTGAAACAGATTATGTCCAGGATGTGTGGAATCTGCCCGCCTGCCTCAACCTCTCTGCCTGAAACCTTGGAGAGAGCCACTGCCAGCCAGAGGAGACAATCCTGGACAAAAGCATGATGACCTGGAAGAAAGCAGCTTCTTATGATCATTCTTCCCAACCAGCCCCACCATCATCCGCCTCCTCCCCTCCTCACACAGTTGGATCTGGAATGTTACTTTGCTGCAGTGATACAAGCACAATACATGTCTATTCTGTGCTGATTGAGTGGTACCACCTTTCATCTGATCTTGTGATTTTGAAGTTCTTTTATTATTTATAGGCTGAGCGTTTGTGGGACTCCATTTGGTGGTGGTGGTGGTGTGTTCGATAACTGAAATAGCCTGTAGACCTCTCTTCAATAAATTGTATAGTAGTTACAGGTGTCTTGGAGCACAAACAGACAAAATATAGCAGCCAAAGCTGGAGGGAGTCCTGTACATTCAGTATCAGTAATAAAGCAAATGCTTTGCTGCAAGTGGTCTCACAGGCTCTCTCCCTGGCCCCTCTCTAGACCGGGGGGGCGGGGAGGACAACATGTGGGCAAGTCATTGCTATATGTCTGAAGAAGTGGACGTGTAGTCCACGAAACGTTACATTAAAATATGAAAGTTAGCCTTTTAAGGTGCCACATGTTTTGTGTCTTTTGTTTTGTTTTGCTTTTCTTTGATTTTTTGCCTGAAATTCTTGAAAAGACTAACACGGCTACCCTCTCTGAAACTTAGATAACCCAGTGGCTGGAGTTTAAGAGAGTTGGCTACGCTTCCAACAAGCAATGACGGTGCTGCTATGGAAAGGAAGGACACGAGACAGGCCCATGCGGAACTCGTAGTTGTAACTCAAGTGAGCCGGTGGCACAGCTCCATAACAACTGAGGTACACGACTGGCAGAGTACGTAGAGTCTCTGCCTCTGGCAAAGCTCATGAAATTGAGTCCAAAGAGCATTGGGACTTTCTGGAGAAACAGTGATGCTGAGAAACAAAACATACTTTTTTGAGAGGTTGCAAGCCACCTTGGGTCCATTTCCAAGGAGAAAGGTGGGGTAAAAATATTCTAAATAAATAAATAAATAAATAAATAAATAAATACACTGAAATAGGCTTGACTTAATGTGACGGGCACACACTGATCTACACTTTTTTCCCCTCCAGTTGCTGCTTCTGGTGAAATTGGGTTTGCAGGTTTCTGAAATAATGTCAAGGCCAACAAGACACCCTCCCACACACACCCTTTCTCTCTTTCTCTGTGTGTGTGTGTGTGTGTGTCACACACCCGAGGACAGTGGCTGCTACACCCATCCTTAGCCATTATGTAATACCAGGGGATATGAAAGTTCATGTTTTTCTCCAAGATTTCATAATCTTGCAGCACTGTAATATGGAAAAAGAAAAAAATCCACCAAAAGCATCTAAGCTACAAATGCCGAATATTAAGTCAACAGGATAGCAGACAGGGGGACTTTAATACAAAGGAAGTTATGAAAGCGCCATCCATCACGTGCGGGCAGGCGGGCGGGTGGGCAGGCGGAATGAAAAGGTTTCCTTTTGCAAATGCTAACATCTTCATTCTTTTGCAGTGGTTATCATCTGCCCCAACTGCTTTCTATCACATCATTGTAGACTTCTCGTCTATGCTCACAATAAGGACACCCATGGCAAGAGGCATCATGAAACACAGAATTCCCCTTGCCAGAATTCCCTCCATTTGCTGTGGAGTGGTGTCCCTTTTTGAGAATGGTTGTGTGCTCCCATGCTCTTGTACTGTCAGCAAATAAAACTTTGCACAGATACCTATCCCTGCATAGACAGGAGACTTCAGCCAGATACCCATTTGTGTTAATGTGTTGGTCTCTCCCAGTCCATCCCAGTGTTCAGATCTCTCCCTAAGAAATCTTTGCATTTTCCCAGCCAAAGGCATGCTTCCCTAAGAAGAAAGCCTCACAGGGCCAAGAGGTTAATCTGAAAGTTCCTGAACAACATGCACCTAAGAAACCCTGCAGTTTCCACATTAGATCAGAGCTGTTAGGACAAGAAAGGTCATTGTTTACACCTGATAATCAGCATACCTACACACACATATAGACTCCCAAGAAGTCCCTAGAATCACATTGCATTGATAAGACTTTCTAAGCAAGGAGCGAAGAACTTAAGAGCAGAGCAAGGAACCACCGTCCAGCAGGATTTGCTTCCCGGGGGAAAGGTTTTGCAGGCGATGCTTAATCTCATGTGCCAGGCAAATGGCGGACTCAGTGATTTTGGTTTCCAACACACCCTTGGAAAGAGGACTTGTTCAGTGCGGGACCCTGCCCCTCTTCATCCTCTCTCCTCCGGCCACACATTCTGGGACACAAATCCACCCCTCCCTCCCTCCCTCCTGAAGCGAGCCTGGGAACAATGGTACCCTTTGAGAGGAGGCTATTATGGTCCCTTACCTGCTGGAATTCTTAGCTGCCTAGCCAGGTGTGCAGCTTGAAGGAGGAGGGGGAGACTTTCCCTCCTGGACCTGCAGGAGAAAGGGCACCCCCCCAACCCCCTCCGGTTCTCCAAAAAGATGAGCTGCTTTCCCCCTTTCCAAGCTGGGTTGCTATGGGACTTCAGGGTGCCTCCATCATTGCTGCGTTCCTCATCCAGTCCAGGTGGCCAGAGCTGTACAGTCGGTGTCCCGCCTCGCCTCGCCTCCCTGGGGGCTGCTGATATTGCATAACAGGAGCTGCCACCGTGCAAGGGGCAGGCAAACCACAGAGCTGGTGTGGCGGCTGTGGCGGCAGCTGCGGTGGTGGTGGTGGCGGCGGCAACAGCAGCAGCAGCAGCAGTGATGGCCCAAGGGTTCTTTTTTCCCTCCCACAAGGCTTGCGTTGCACCCTGCCTTTCCAAGAAAGCCCACAGAAGGTTCTCCTATCTAAACTTACAGCACTCAAGCCTGCGCGCAACAGCGCCCTGCACTTAAACACAAGGAGGAAGAGAGAGAGAGAGAGAGAGAGAGAGAGAGAGAGAGTAAGCTGGTATGATGGTACCGTACTACATAGTACTACATACACTACCCAGGTGAGGTAATAGATAAAAGAAAAATGGCCTGCAGGGAGATACTTTGCGACATGGTGTTGATATCATCCACACTTTGTAACAGCACGTGTGAAAAGTTCACAACAGAATTTCATAATGCCAGGCCCACCCTGAGGGCCACAACTAGTGGGGCTGAGGGGGGCATGTGCCCCTGCTGCCGTGTTGGAGGGTGACTGTGTATGCCAAAATGACAAAACACTTTGTACAGTGGTACCTTGTATAAAGGAATTAATTCATTCCAAATGAAATTATGTTAAGCAAATTTTCCTTTATACAAAGTTCCCATAGGAATGCATTGAAACTGGAGAAATCCCTAATTGCGACCATTTTTATGTTGTACGGATTCGCCCCATAGACGATTCTGTTAAGCAAATTTCCCCTATCTCCAGAATTTTTATGGTGTACAGGTTTTATGTTACCAAACAGTTTGTTGTACAAGGGTCCACTGTACCTACACACCCTCTCTACTGCGGGTGGGGTGGGGGTGGAATCCATGTTTGCCTTGGGTGACTCAGACCATAGTTGTGGCTTGTGCTTAAAACACACACACACACACACACACACAGAGAGAGAGAGAGAGAGAGAGAGTGAAAGAGAAAGAGAGAGAGAGAGAGAGAATTACTTGCCCAGAATGCATACATTATGTTAGAGATGTGTGCAAACTACAAACCCCAACTGTTTTCTAAATGGTTGAACTGTCCTTTCCTTAAAATCCTTCTGGTAGGCATTATGTAGCGTCCGACAGTGCTAAACAGAGGTGCACACCAGTTTTAGACAGCTTAGGCCAGTAGTGGTGAACCGTTGGCACTCCAGATGTTTTGGACCACAACTCCCAGAATTCCAAGCCTGTATTGCCAGTGACAAAGGACTGTGGGAGCTGTGGTCCAAAACATCTGGAGTGCTGAAGATTTGCCACCACTGGCTTAGTACACTGAAATATTATGTGACACCATTAGGATTATGTATGTGTGTGTGGCTGTGGAAGGATGATTGTCATATAGGCTTTGAGTGCCAATGTCACACAATTAAGGTACTGCATATTTCCCCTAGACAGAGGCATTCACATTCCCTGCCCCATGCATGTTTGATTTTAAGTGGAGACCCAGAAATGCATAAATAATGTCACAGAATCAAGAACCAAGTGGGTCAGATTAAGAGAATAGGGTGAGCTGGAGAGAGAGAGAGAGAGAGAGAGAGAGAGAGATGCCTTACAAAAAGGACAAATTGGTTGGGCAAATATCAATTGTGGTGTTTCTTCTGTAAGAGCTTCTGCACTCTCCCTCCCTCTTGGTTAGATCATCAAGAGATCTAACATCCCTTTGGGAGACTACAACAAGCCACAAACACTGGAAGAGACACCCACTGTGATGAAACAGATGTGTGATTTTAATTACATATTTTACAAAATAAATAGTACATCTGCATGTGGAAACAGAGTCACAAAGGAGAGACATAGAATGCGAAGCCATGACACTGGAAATGGACATACAATATAGGATATTTCCCCACTCCCAAATTTGACCTACTCCAAGGCATTGCTTCCCCAATGCTGCTGCCATTTCCTGCCGGCTTTCCCACTGCTCAGGATTCCATCAGAATGCCACTTACAGTCATTTCCTAATACCTAAGCACTGGTGACTGTTGCTGTGCCCTCTTGTTTTTTCCCTACAATCATTGGGAAGCTGACAGAAGAAAATCCTTTCAAAATGGTTTGCCTGTTTAATATTCTAAAAGAGGAAAATAATGACAATACAGTGTTCATATTGACTCGAATAGAGTTCTGGAGATCTAGAAATTCTGAATTTTTAAAATTCCAAATTCTGAATCTGAAAGGCTGACATTCTAAATCCTTGGTCATGACGGTAATGACACAAGAACAACAACTTGGAATCGCAGATGAACAGTGACAGGCAGACACAGAGAAGTATTATTTATTTATTTATTTATTTATTTATTTATTTATTTATTTATTTATTTAAGATATTGCTGTCCCACCTTCCTCCTTAAAAAGGACCCAAGTAGTACTGTGTCAGAATGTCTGAAGCCTGAAATGCACGTTGAAGAGGGGGGAAACAAAACCATGGGGTGCCTTTTTCCCATCCTAGGTCTTGTTTTCCCCACTCTGTGGTCTTGAAGACAGTGAGATCTCTCAGCTGTGCCTACCACAGGAAGGCAGTTAACTGTGGTTTCTGTCGCACCCCTGTCTCTTTGTGCCATATGGACAACTTAAAACCCTCAGACGTTGTTGGATCTATTTCTGGACATTCCCTGAAGGTCCCTTTGGTTAAAATAAGGAATTGTGGCATCTGCAGTCCGGGTGTGTGTGTGTGTGGAGAGTGTTTCACTGTTAGTAGGACCTGTAGGCATCACAACCTCAGTTTAAGAGAACAGCCTTATGGAAAAGTCCAGAGGCTGGAATATGTTGGCAATGAATTAATGTTAAAGGCTGGAAGAGATCAACACTTGGAAGGCCATCATATGGTCCTCCAAGATATATCATATACAGAGGGTTTGTTTATTCTTAATCTGTTACTTTTTTGAACAGTATTCCATCTGTTCTGTATGAGCTCATGGCTTTTGTAGCCACCCCCCCCCAAATCACACAAAGGGCTGTTGTTTACCTTCACACCAACCCCGTGAGGTAGACCACAGTGAGATAAAAGGGGCCCCAAGTCACCCAGTGAGTTCGGGGCATCAGTGAACAATTGACCTGGATGTCCCAAGTCCCTGTCCAGGGTGCCAGCCGGTGCCGCAGGCTGATCCTTGCCGCCCTAGCTTTTGGAAGCAGGATGTGAGGGCCAGGGGGACTTGCGGGGAAGGTCCTGCTCCAAGGCTTGGCAAAGAGAACTTGATTAAGTCAGTTGTGAGGAAAACAGATGTGGCACCTTTCCAAGACATGCTTCGTTTGCCAGCTCTTTGCAGTTGGTCTGAGCCAGGAACACAAGGAAGAAAGAAAGGGTTCTAAACTCTAATGGGACACCCAAGGCCAAAGCGGCAGCACCTGGAAGGGGCCTCTGTCTAATCTTCACTCCCTGCTGAGGACACTCCCCACAGTCTGTGGGATATTATGAAACCCTCCCCGGAGGAGGAGAGGAGGCAGCTGGCAGGGGCCAGGAAGGAGCCTGGTGTTGAGTTATCAGTGCCTCACAAATGCATCCGCCTTCCTAACTTCCTGTGCAACTGGCCGACCGGCTTCTGCGGCAGTTATTCCTGAGGCCAATGTTTTCCCCACACCAACAGTCACCCATCCCCTAGAGACCTTGCTGAACACCCTTACCCCACAACAGAACGAGACAGAGACCTTGAGATGGGTGGAATATCCTTCTTCTTTAGAGGAAGGAAAAACATGAAGGCTGCAATCTTACACTGACTTACTGGAGGGCAAGCTCATTTTTTAATTTTAAAAAAAAGGTAGTGATCCTTACTACTGAGTAGATTCAGGTGAAATTAAGCAACACCACTCCTAATTTCCTCCCAGTAACAGGTGCTGTGGACGCCAAACAGGGGCTTTGAGCTATTTAAACTGAACAGGAATTTGGAGGGGGGATGGGGAGATGTGAGAGATCATTTCTACCACATAGCTGGGGAACCTGTGGCTCTCCAGATGGACGCAACCTGGCCACCATCACCAAAGCTAAAGGATTTGTTTGTTTATTTTTGTTTCATTTGTAGGCCTCCTGCAAAGAGGACCTGATGTTACAACAAGTAACTCTAGAAGCATAATCAACTACGCATTAAAAAGCAATTAAATGGTAACGGCAGCGAGAAATGCATTCAGTTATTGAAACATATAAAAGCAAACATAATAAGCTGAAAACCACTAACCAGGGATCAGTTATGTTATGTTTATTAAAAGTCTGCCTAAAGCAGTGAGTCTTTAGCTGTTGACTGAAGCATAAAAGGAAGAGGGTTAAGCCTAGCTTTGTAGGTTATTCCACAACTGGGTGGAATCACCACAATGGCAATGAGACTGAGAGGAGGCCCTCCTCTGAAGATCTTAAGGGCCAAGAAGGTTCAAATGGAAAGATGTGATACTTCAAAATACACTTATTAATGTTTAAGATTACACTAGAGATAGGCACAAAATGAAAAACAAAACAAAATACAACCAAGCATCCCATCAAATAACAAAATGAAATATCATTTTCTGTTTTAGAAATGAAACATTTTATATGCCCTTATTAGAGCATACCAATACCACCCTAGCAAGTCAGAGGAACAAGCTGGAAATTATGTTCTATAAGCAAAGAGGTGGGGCCTAGGAATGGATGATGTACCAGCAAGATCGTGGTCCATCTGGGAAGAGATGGTCTGTCATATACAGTATATCAGTGCAGAAGAGAGTTTTATGATGATTAGGAAAGGTCCCATGCAAAAATAATATGAAATCAAGAGGCTACAGTAAGATCTGGCTTCTTTTACCCATAAACCTCTTTTATTTAAATTTAGAGAGAGAGGATTGGCTGGTGGCTATGCACCTTATTCTTTAAATAAGGGCTGTACTCATTTCTCCTTTACAACCAGTCTCCTCACTGGTCTTTTTGGGC